>CM037880.1:7775128-8270696 GCA_021292165.1 Shinisaurus crocodilurus | reverse complement strand
ACTGGGTTAGGGTCAGGAAGCAACACTTTCCTGGAAGGAGAAGCTGGTGCCCGAACGTATTTCAGTTTTGGGTGGTTGTTTTTTTTTAAAATACAAAATACATTTTTGAAGGGTGCAGTGAGCGGAGAGCTTTATGCCTGGGCACCTTTTGAGGTCCCGGGGGGGGGGGATCATGGTGCTTGTGTTTCGTAACACCTCCACTCTCACACCGAGGATTCCGATAGTCTCGTCTCTGAATGTTGTGTTTGGTACTCTAGTCATTTTCTGTCATACGCCGGCGGCTTCTGAAGCGGAATGCGTTAGTAAAGCGACCTTAATGGTCTACTTTCCCACCAGCAGCAACTCAGATTTATTCAATGTAATGTTTAATCTCACGGTGGATCTTTTTCTATATTGATCAATTTCATTTTCGGAAGAATCAGAAGGAGAAAAATACAAATAATATCATCATGGAAAGAAGGTATAGTATTCATTCCTGAGGCTACAGTGGGAGGAAAAAACGACTATACAATATTTATTCTTTCTTGGCTAACTCCTTCATACGATCTAATTTTGTCCCGGTACACCAGCGGTACCAAAGTTTAGGCACAGGATCCCAGACTGGCCTGCGTGGGTTTCCCAGATGGCCACGCCCCCTTTCCCCTGGCCACGCCCCCTTCCCCCCTGGCCACTGGTCGTTTTGTGGTTTTCCAGCTTTTGTGCAATTTCCCCCCCTGTTTTAAAAGGTTGAAATGCCTCTCGCAAGGGAGGACATCCTGGCTAAGTCCTCTAAGGCAGTGTTCTCCAACCTTGGGTCTCCAGATGTTTTTGGCCTACAACTCCCAGCATGCCCCAGCCAGCTACGCTGGCTGGGGCATGCTGGGAGTTGTAGGCCAAAAACATCTGGAGACCCAAGGTTGGAGAACACTGCTCTAGGGGGCTTTCCAAGAAGCTCGAGTGGCTAGAGAGGCTGCAGGGACAGAATTGGGGGGAAGGTAAAAGAAAGAGCACACGCCCCCCCCCCCAGTCACCTCCTTACAGTAAGGTAAGCACTGAAAACCCGCATCCTGAGAAATCCCTCCAAAACTCTCACCCCCCCCCACTCCCATGAAATGATCAAAAATAAAAATAGATCCAAAAAAATCCGGCACAGTGCTGCTCAATAGGCAACATACAGGTGGCTTAGCCATTCCTGCCAAGCAGCCGGTGATGCAAAACTAAACCAGTGCTATAAATATCCAACTTCAGCTCCTCCTGTTCATCCCCTCCAGGGCTTTTTGGATCAGTTTAATTATCTTTAAAATCCGCCCCCCCCCCACACACACACAAAGGATGCCAACACAATGCAATCGTTGTGAGGTCACCGCTGGTAGCTCTTTGTTTTTGTTTTTCACGGAACTGTGAGCAGGAGCACAGACCTAGAGAAAGCCTCACCTCCACGGCAGCGGATCTCTTTGACAAGTTTCCACGAGCCTCCCGCAGAGCTCTGTGTAACCCCCACCTCCCACCTGGTTAAAATTTAACCATAATTAAAAAACCCACGTTTGGACATCAACGGAGCTCCACTTGCTATCAATTAAAGATGAGGCAGCGGTTCGGCATCAAAAGGAATCAACGTCTGGTACGTACAGGGGAGAAGAAAAGCGCGGCCGTATGAAGTTTGGTCTTTCAGATCTCTTGTGCTTCCATAAACATAACCGGAGTAGGAATAGCATCTGAATGCAATCAGAAGAGGCTCACAGAAGACTGGCCGGCGAGCTCCGCTTGGTCTACCTGCTTCCCTGGCACTACGTTTTTTTACCCCCAAAATGGCATAAGATACGTTAAAAACGGCTGCGACTTGCACAAGTTACCATGGTGCTCCATGGTGGTGAACCTATTTTGGGGATGGAGTAAAGTACCATGGATAGCTCCTGTAAAGCTCAGAATAAAAGCTGCAATGGATAAGGAGCCCCGCCGACATAGGAGTCACCAGCCCTTCCTACTGGAATATTTTATTTATTTATTTATTATATTTATGAATCGCCCATCTGGTCAGACATCTGGCCACTCTGAGCGTTGTACAATCCAATAAAATACAGGGGGGGGGGGAACACACACAGTATAAAACACAATTAAAAACAGTACAAAACTTAAAAATCCTAACCCACCCCATATTCCCTCCTGAAAAGCCATGTTTTTAATGCACGGTGGAAGCTAATCAAAGAAGGGGCATGGCGGAGGTCACTGGGGAGAGAGTTCCATAAATTGGGGGCTGCCACAAAAAGGCCCCTCCTCTAGTCCCCACCAGCCTGGTTTCTCTGGCTGATGGGGACAGGGAGAAGGCCGTCCGTGGCAGATCTTGTTGAGCGGCCTACTTGATGTTGCTGGAGGCGCTCCTTGAGATAAACTGGACCGGAGCCGTACAGGGTTTCAAAGGTCAACGCCATCACCTTGAATTCGGCTCGGCAAACAACTGGTAGCCAGTGCAACTCTTTGAGCACCGGAGCGATGTGATCACACCAGCGGCAGCCTTTAACCAGGCGAGCTGCTGCATTCTGTACCAGCTGCAACTTCCGAACTTCAGTTTGGTCAGTTAAGATGGACATGTCCATAAACCGTAAGAGCCTCCTCATTAAACCTGATTGGATAAATGAACAAATTAATTACCACGGTGGATCACAATGGGGTCCAGCTTGTCTAGCATTCTGTTTCCAGCAGCAGCGTGGTGGTAGCTGGAAGAGTTCAGCATTCTTGGTAGGGTGGCCACTTACAAATCATCAGCAAAAAAAAAAAAGCAGATACGCATCCTCAAAAAAAAGAGGGCCAAAAAAAAAGAAAAAAGACAGAGATATGCATAAATCTGTATATGCTAATTATATGCATAGATAATAATGACTGTAATTTGAATAGAAATACAATAATTTCAACTAATGGGGATGACTGGGGTGAGGTGACCTACGTGCCTGCTCGTCCGCTGTCCAGGATAAGGTGCTATTGGCGGGCAACGTAAAGCTCCCTGCTCTCTCTCACTTCATATGAAGCCAGCGTGCGTTAGTGGCGAGAGTGCTGGACTGGGACTGCGGAGGGTCCGGGTTCTAGTCCCCGCTCGGCCATGAAGCTCACTGGGTGAACTCTGGGCCAGTCAACTGAATCTCTGCCTAACCTACCCGCAGGGTGTTATGAGGATAAAATGGAGAGGAGGAGGAGGAGGAGGATTATGTAAGCCACTTTGGCTTCTTTGCTGGAGGGAAAAAAAAGGTAGGATATAAATGGAATCATAAAATTAATAAAAATTAAATATTGTGCATTATCTTTAAATCATACTTAGACTGGAAACAGCACCTTCAAATAAAGGACTGTCCTCCGTAAAGCAGGACACGTGGCAACCCGACACAGGGCTCTATATCTTTCTCCCTCATTCCCCAAATAATGAATGCGGAAAGATGGGGTAGGGTTCAACTTGCAGCTTTATTCTCTAAACCGAAATGCCGCCCTTTGCCTACCCCACCTTTGGTCCTTCGAGTCTCTCTGTGGCTTCTTCTTCTTCCCCCAGTGGCACTTTCCCAATTCCCATCCGGGGATGTATTTGTTGCCACTCATCACGCAGTTGTTTCTGCTGGCTCGCCAGGTCAGGGTGCAGCCGTAACAACCTCCGCTGTCTTGGTCTACACAGGGCCAGCCCTGCCATGAGGCAGAGAGAGGCAGTCGCCTCTGGCGGCAGATCCTGGAGGTGGCAGCAAGGAAAGTGCTGTGGACCTGCCATGTATGCCTCCCCCAACCTAGCCTGCTGCCTTCAGTGTGTTGGAGGATGCTGTCCATCACCAGAGCTGAAGGAAGAGTCAACCGCCAGTCCTGTCAGCATTTGTACACGGAATGGGAGGGGGCGCCATCTTGTCCTTCACCCCAGGCAGCAAAACATGTTGGGGTGGCCCTGGGGTAGGGGTGGGTGATCTGCCCACCGCCACCCGACGCGCTGGGCGCTCGGTGAGCGTTGCCGCTGCGCCTGCCAAGCCGGGCTGAAAGCGAGCGCCACCCAAGGTGGCCACCGGACTTCCGGGTTCCCCCGGCGCGACGTGTTTTTTTTTTACACAGAAAATGGCCTAATATATGTTAAAAGCGGCCGCAATTGGCACGACGTGCGCAAATTGCGGCCGCTTTTGATGTATCTTACGCCATGTTCTACGTAAAAAAAAAAACGTAGTGTGCCGGGAGCCTGGGAAGTCGCTTCCCCCTGGCTCGCCTCGCGAGAATGCAAGTCAAGCCGGGGAAAGCAGGCAGGCCGAGTGGAGCTCGGGGGGGGGGTCGAGCCCGGCGAGTCTGCTGGACTTCCGCCCCCCCCCAATTGAGCTCCGGGCACATCCCCAGCCCTGGGTCTGCGGCTCCGTCTTTGGACCCAGAGGGGACCATGGCCTCAGCACTTCAGCACCACTCATGCAACCCCCTACACCAGTGCTTCTCAAATAGTGGGGCGGGCCCCCCAGGGGGGGCGCGAGGCTCCGTAAAGGGGGGCTCGTTTGACCTCAGTTAAAAGTTTTTTTTAATATTGTGTTCCTTTAAATCCTGTGCTCCTTTAAATCTTTTCTGCTACAGTTAATAAAGCTATTCCTTGTTGTAAATTGATCCACATTTCTTTCTTTTTTTATTCTCTTATACGTTAATAAGGATACAGTGTTATGCAGAGGTGTACTTATAACAATTTTATAGACAAATGATACTATTTACAGTCGCGCGGGGGCCGCGAAATGTTTTCTTCTTCCTAGGGGGGGCATGACAGAAAATAATTGAGAAGCACTGCCCTACACAGAGGCCCTGCTCGTTGCCTTTCCTGCCCCTCCCCTTCTTGCGCGCTCTCTCGCTCTCCCTCTGCTTCCTCCTTCCGAAACCTTCCTTCCTCCTTTGCTCCTCCCTTTCCCTTATATGCTGTATCCACTGACTCCTCCACCTCCCTCCTAGCCCAGCCTTTAACCTTTTCCTGGCTGCTTCAGTGGCGCATGTCTGGCTGTGTGTCCCTTTCCCCTGCATTCTTGTTTCCTTCTACACCTTGGTTGGTTCTCCCAGCATGCAGCTCACAAGCAGTCGGCCATATTCCTCTGTGAGCATCACAAGGTGGCGGCCATCCGGGCCGACGCGTCCCCAGCGCACCTCGTATGCTGCATCTGTGCGTGGCAATCATAGAATCATAGAATCATAGAAAAGTAGAGTTGGAAGGGGCCTACAAGGCCATCGAGTCCAACCCCCTGCTCAATGCAGGAATCCAGGTCAAAGCATCTCTGACAGATGTCTGTCCAGCTGCACCTTGAATACCTCCAGGGTGGGAGAGCCCACCACCTCCCTAGGTAGTTGATTCCATTGTCTTATTGCTCTGACAGTCAGGAAATTTTTTCCTGATGTTTAGGTGGAATCTAGCGCCTTAAACTCTGAGGCTTAGAGAACAGTCTGAGGATGCAGGATGCTCTTTCGAGAGTGGGGCGGGGGGGTTCAAAGTGCCCTCCGGCGAACCCCCTCCTACTGTCAGTGCCATGTCTCTCTGGGGAGCTGAACTGCTGGGCTGGCAGTAGCAGGAAGAATCCTCCCACCTACACAATGCCCGATGAATTACCCACAATCCCGGATGAAGTATTGCTGCTGCAGGGCATTGTGGGAAATTAAGATGGCGGGACCCTTGGCTGCTTGGCACAGGGGGGAGGCAAGGGGCAGGCCCGTAGTCAGCCTGAAAGTTCGGAGGGGGGGGGAGCTGCCAAAAGATAGGGGGCCTTTTAAAGACAAAATTGGTCTTGTCTGCTTTGCAGGCCTTTTAAAGACAAAATTGTAAACTGTTTTAGAAAAATATTTGTTTGTTAAAAAAAAAAAAAGGAAAAGGAGGGGGCAGAGAAGATTTAGGGGGGCAGTCCCCCCACCCAGCCCAACCCTGACTATAGGCCTGGCATGGTGGGGTCAGAGGGGGCCTCCGATGGTGCAGGTACTGGTGCCCTGGTAGCAGCCCGAGGATGTTGGATGCTGACGGCAGCAGGGAAGGCTTTTATTTTTTTAAAGCTAAGCAGGTCTCAGTCTGGGCAGCACTTAAATAGGGAGACTGCTGGAAGCCCCACGCACAGCTGCTCTGAACCTCCATAATCAGCAAATCAAATTTAGCCATCATGGATAACAACATTAGAGAGACGGAACAGCCCTGAGGTCCAATCCAGTTCTGCGAGTCCAAGAGTTTGTACGGACTGAGATTTCCCGCCCCCCTTTCCCTCCCCACTAATCTCTTCTAAACATTTGTGACACCCCACGATCCGATTACTGTAGCTCAGGGTTCTCTTGGACTAAATCTGTCCTGCAAGGGGTTCCAATGTGGCTCCCTGGGATTCCCCAAAGCTCCACGCCTCCTTCCTCTGGCCCCTTCACCAACTACAGATCGTTTCATGGTTTCTTGGCTTTTGCACATTTTCCCCATTCTAAAGGGCTGAAATGCCTTTCCTAAGGCTTTGTTAGTGGCACTAATAGGAGCTTTAAGCTAAAATATGCTTTTATTTTATTATTATTATTATTAGTAGTAGTAGTATTCCGCCGGAATGCAGCCCCTGAGAACTTCTCTGAAATTGAATTCAGCTCTCAGGTGGAAAGAGGTTTCAACACCCGTTCTCTAGCTGCTGCCCTATGTGCATTCAGACTGAGTCCATCTTTACAAATTTGCAGCCCGTTCTACCCCTTTGAAAATCTCCAATTACATTTCTCAATGGCAGAGTAGCCAGTGATGGAACGGCTTGTTCTATGGGGTTACATCATGCACTGTGGATGTATCCAGAGGAGCCCGTCGGATCAGAACCAGCGGCCACTGTTTGAGCTATTCAGCAGCAAAATTATCTGTCGTGTGACAAACTGAAAGGCAAGCAGAAGCCTTCTCCACACGTCCTGTTTTCAGATGGGGACATCACCGCACAAAAGTTACCCGCCGCAGACAACATCAGGTCCAACAGTGGCTCTTTGATGATTTCCATAATCCGTCTTGCAACCAGACCTGTGCGAGATTATGTTTTGATGCTCTTTTTCCCTTCCAACAAAATGGCCCCTGTTTTCTTTGGTGATCGTACAAGCTCTTGTAATGTCTCTCTGTTTTCATTCTTTGCTGGGACCTGTCTGACCCTTCCTTCAGTGATGTCATCACAACATGTACCATCCGACAGCAATATCTCCAGTGCTCTGCAGTAATATCCGCTCGCTTTGGCTGACCCACTTGATTTTATTTAATGGAGCTCGGTGATGCCAATAAGTTATGTGTGCTGACGTAACATCGTCCTGTCTGCTCTTTAGGATATGAATGGCTACGTAGACCTAGGTGATGTTAGGCAGGTGGATCCCAGAGAAAAGGCCTCATCAGTGGTGGCACCCCATCTATTGGAGTGCTTGCTCCTCCTGAGGGAGGCTCACGTGGTGACACTGAATCCTGCATAATTCCAGCACCAGGTGAAGACATTTTTATTTAACCAGGCCTTTTACAATTTTTGGTCAATGGTTTTCAGAAGTCCTGCAACAAAATGTCGCAGTACAGAGGGCTGCTGTTCAGGATTCCATCACCACTCCAAAAGTTTTCAATCCTGCCCCCCCCCTCACCAAACATCAATATTCTGTGGCCACTGAGCATGCTCAGTTCTCATTGGGTTGTTTTTGGGATCCCCCTGTTCCCACCCCCAAAATATTTTAGGCTTGCAGAATTATATATATATATATAATTCTGCAAGCCTTGGGGTTTCCCCACATCTCCCTCTTCTGCCTGGGTTGTGCCACTTTGGCTACTAAAGCAACAACACTCATCTTCTGAACATAGGTAATAGAAGGAACGATACGGCTGTTGTGGTTTTTGTCCTGCTTTGTAGCTTTTAATGATTTTAAGCAATATTTTTTTTAATATCCTTATACTGCCCTCATGTCCTGCTTGTGGCCTTTCCACAGGCATCGGGTTGGCCACTGTGGAACAGAATGCTAGACTCGATAGGCCTTTGGTCTGATCCAGTGCTGCTCTCCTTATAAGAAGGGGGTTGTCTGGGCTTCCCGAGGCGGAAAGGTCGTCACGTGAAGAGGACAAGAGATGAAGAAGGATTGTGACCTGGGACAGCTGACTGATGTGTGAGAGAAACAGGACAAAAATGGTTTGAAAGCCTCATCAGAAAGACATCTGTCTCTGCCAAAACACCGAGGAAGGGTGAACGATCTATCGTGAAAAATGCAGTGAACACATGAAGCAAGGATCAAGAGTACAAGAGAGACCTTTGCATTTAGCCACAAGCTGGCCATTAATAATTTTGGAAAAGTCTGTCTAGACACAGCTTAATGCAGAAGGCAGGCAGCAGATACAATCACCTCCCGAAGAGGTGAGGCTGTTAGCTTGGCGTTCGAAGGATGGCTTGACGCTCTGGATGAATGAACGGAATGTTTGAGACCTAAAACAGGACACTGAGAAATTCTGCCTCCAGCAGAATTTGGGATCAGTCACTGCGGTTCTGCTATTGGGAAATGGTGTTCTTCCAACATTACTGATGTTTGCATTGCTTTTATGGAATCTGTTCAGCCACCTCTATAATCCTCTATATCCCTGTGCATTGTATCATATATTAAAAATATTGAATGTCGCCTCAAGGTTTCAAAACCCATGGTACAGCAAGAACTACAGTTTCTGCAGCCCTAAGGCTACAAAGCCCACGGTGGGGTGTAACTGCGAGTGAAATCTGCATGCTGAAAAGTACCTTGAGGGCCTGTAAATGAACTGAACAATGGCTCATATCAAAAGTATGCCAGTGTGGAAGTGAGACCAGCAGAATCACCCAAGAGAATTAAAGCAGCAATCCAATGCATGTTTAAGGTGTTGGTTTTGACCTTTAAAACCCTACACGGCTCCGGCCCAGCTTTATCTCAAGGAGCGCCTCCAGCAACATCAAGTAGGCCGCTCAACAAGGTCTGCCACGGACGGCCTTCTCCTTATTCCATCAGTCAGAGCAGCCAGGCTGGTGGGGACTAGGAAGAGGGCCTTCTCTGTGGCGGCCCCCACATTATGGAACTCCCTCCCTAGTGACCTTCGCCATGCCCCCTCCGTGATGAGCTTCCGCCGTGCATTAAAAACATGGCTGTTCAGGCGGGAATATGGGGTGGGTTAGGTTTTTAATGAGAATTTTTTATATTGTTTTAATTATTATATTTTATTGTGTTTTTACTGTATTTTAATTGTACATCGCCCAGGGTGGCCGGGTGACCGGCCAGATGGGCGATTGATAAATATAATAAATAAATAAATAAATAATGTTTAGACAGGAAAAAAGTCCTATAATTCCCAGCATTCCCCAGCCAGCATGGCTGGCTGGGGAATGCTGGGATTTGTAGGACTTTTTCCTGTCTAAACATGCATAGGATTGCACCCTAAATGGAATAAAGAACATGCTGGATCAGAATGTTGCAGCAGACGTTGGGGGTAGAGGATTCTGGAAAATTTAGGGAAATCTCTAGTGTCCTCCCTATCATGCATGGTCATGCTAGGACTCCCAGAGGCCTCCAGGCCACTTTGCGGGTGGCTTGTTCTCAGTAGTGGTAGCGTGGCACTTTCCCTATGCTTAAATATTATTGTTATTGAAAACATATGCTGTTGTATAGCAACTAACATGAGTATGTTGTGAGCTGGGTACTCCTGATTTCAATTCTCATCTCATATCGAGTTTCCTACCTGGCATTTGTTGGATGATAGTCTGGTTTAAAAGAAGTTCCATATCAACTTACTTTTCATACACATTGTGGGAGAAGACTAGCTAGCGTGGTTTAACTACAAGCACCCTCTCAAGATGGGGGTGTGAGCGCAGGCATGCAAAAGAAAAACATGAGGTACGGCGACTTGCTTCTGTCATGGAGGAGGCACATGCTGCTTGCTTCCTGGTTGCAGAGGGAGAGAGGAAGAGGAAAAGGGGGAGGAGGAAAGGAGGAGGAGGAAAGGAGCTGATGCAAGTCACAGGGCACCAAGGGGATGAGCTAGCCCAGGGGTTCTGAACCATGAGGGAATTCCCCCCAGGGGGGGGGATTTTAGGGTTTCAGGGGGGAATTGGGACCACACAGACTCAAACTGTTGGGATACTGATCTTTCTACAAATTACAATTCTACAGATTGTACATAATCTACAGGACATCACACCTTCTTGTATGGCACAGATTATGTTAGACAATCTTGGAAAGGGGGGGGGGATGACATCTGACATAGGGTGAAAAGGGTGCCTGGGGCAAAACAAAAAAAAAAAGGTTGAGAACCACTGAGCTAGACATTCTCTATTATTTATTTATTATTTATTTATTATATTTATACCCCGCCTTTTTTCCTGAAAGGAACCCAAGGCGGCTTACATAATCCTCGATTATCCTCCTCCTCCTCTCCATTTTATCCTCACAACAACCCTGTGAGGTAGGTTAGGCTGAGAGTCAGTGACTGGCCCAAAGTCACCCAGTGAGTTTCATGGCTGAGCGGGGACTAGAACCCGGATTGCTTCCGAGTGCCTGGAAGCAGGCAGAGTTGTTCTTATTATCCAACAGCATTAAGCAAATATCTCTTGCCAGAGTTACCTGCAACATTTCCTGTTACTTTGATTGCTTTGTATCCCTGTGCCCTTCCTTGCATGGAGATAATAAGATGCTGGCTGGGGCATGCTGGGAGTTGTAGGCCTTTTTTCCTGTCTAAACTTGCATAGGATTGCACCTTAATAGACTCATTTTTGTGTGCACTTTCCCCTACTATATAGAGTGTTGTACGCATCATTGTTTTTTTATTTTATTTGATAACTCCATTGCAGCATTTGGAGAAGTGAGAATTTCAAAGGATGACCATGTTTTGGTGCATGTATTGGTGTGAAATGCAAATTTGGAAAGGTTCACTTTAAAATGAGAACTGGATGCATTTTTCCACATCTCTACTGGGATTATACATTTGGCAACCACTGGGAGGTCTGGATCACATTTCTCCAAGACAAAGCAGTGGTGTGTGCACAGCGTTTTACAGAGTGGGAGAAGGTGGATAACGGAAACATGAAATCCCTGTGTGTGTGTGTGTGTGTATGTGTGTGTGTGTGTGTGTGCAGGGAAATGATTGTGCGACATGGCTAAGTGTGTGGATTTGAACTGCTCTCCCCCCAGTCTTAGCCTCGGACCCTAACAACCACAGCACACTCGATTTCCAGATTTCTTATTATTTTCAATTATAATTTTTTTTAAAAAGAAAAACCAATATAAAACGCCTAATTCAAATGTCAATTATAGCCCGATAAAAGGATAATCTGGCGCTATACAATGTAGACGTTGGAGCATAAGACTGAACAGGAAAAGGGACTACAGAACACATAGATCTCTAGAGGAGCACGTGGAGATTAGAAGAGGAGTACCTGAATTTCACCCACCTGCTGGAAATCTAACGGGAAAACCCTTGGCCGCCCTTCAGAGCTAGCGTCAGAGGTAGGCATAGTCGGGCACCTGCCAAGGGCCCACACCCCAGCAGGGGCTGGTGGTGAGCCGACAAGAGCCCCCTGGACTTGCTCCTCCTTTTCACCCTTGCAGCCTGCTGGTTCACCTGCCTCTCGCTCTGGCCCAGAGAACAGTGGTGGTGTGAGAAGGAGGATCAGGAGATGCCACGGCCTGCTTGCTCACCGGCTCTCTGCCTGCCGAGTGAGCAAGGGCTAGCCATGATGAGACAGAGAAAGAGCAGCTGGTGACAGTGGCAGCGAGCAGGTAGACTCACTGAAGGAGGGCGGCCATGGAGGGTGTCTTGCCCAAGGACCCCCCCCCCCAAAAGCCTGGAGGGAGCCAGCACCACTTCCCTTTGGAGCAAACAGTACTGAGCCAGCTGGAAGAAGGATCTGATTTAGTATAATAAAGGCATATGTCCCTTTGCAAAATAAGCATGGGGACATAAACTGGATCTGGCTCAAAGATCTGGCCATGAACCGCCATGCTCCGATGCGGTATATCTCTGAATGCTCTGAAGCTCAAAACCTTGCTTGTGGGCTTCCTAGAGGCATTGGAAAGAGAATTGGTCTTGTCGACGGAAGTAGGTCTGATCCGTCAAGGCAGTTCTGATGTTCTTCTCTTTGGCCGCAAGTATTTAATATCAAGTAAAACAGTGTTACCCACTTCCCCAAGTTCCAGTGGCAGTGCTGTGGGGTTTAGTTTCCTTTGGATAAGGGAACAATGAAGACTTCGGGCATCTTTGCAATTGTGTGTGTGTGTGTGTGTGTGTGTATGTGTATAAGAGCATGGTGAAAACAAAGCATTCCTTCTATTTTCAATGTTCAGGCTGTGTGCGCGGATGCTTGCGCAGACAAAGTGGCACTGCCCACGCACGAGAGGGAGGTACCAACATGCTTGGGGAAACCCCAAGGTTTGCAGAAGTACAAACATAAAAATAAAATAAAATCGGGGGGGGGGAGCCTCAGCTGGGGGAGGACACCCAACAACAGCCCAACGTGGACTGAGCATGCTCAGTCAGTGGCCATGAAATCCTGACTGACCCCTGTGGGTGGGTGGAATAGGAAAACCATGTCGGAGGAGAAATGGAAGGCCTGTGTGGCTCACGCTGGCTCAGCTTGTCTGAGCACGGAAAGCTCACCAGGGTCAGGTCTGGTTATTACTTGGATGGGAGACCCCCACCTCAGGGGGTTGGACTCAGTGGCCTTGTAGGCCCCTTCCAACTCTGTGATCTATGAATCTATTATGGAAGGGGATATGGCTGGCCGGAACAGTGAACAGGATGTTCTACAACCGTGTTCTCCAACCTTGGGTCCCCAGCTGTTTTTGGCCTACAACTCCCAGCATGCCCCAGCCAGCTACGCTGGCTGGGGCATGCTGGGAGTTGTAGGCCAAAAACAGCTGGGGACCCAAGGTTGGAGAACACTGCTCTACAAAACAAAACAGAAAACTCAGCCCCCTCTCTTTCCACCTTCCTCATGTCCAACTGCAAGTGGCTTTTCGCTGCCTCTCTGCTCTGACTCCTCAGCCGGAGGGATGCCACCTTCTTCAACCTCTGATGGATATCTCATTCCAAACCAAAAGCCAGAAAGAGAAAGAGAGAGAGAGAGAGATTCCCAGCGACCAGGAGACCATCTCCTATCCTTCGCTCCCACGGATGAATAACAACAAATAATTCTGGGCTATTACCAGCAATAGGCCTGACAAAAGATTATGCAGCAGCCATGACAAGATGTGTTTGTACAATAAGAACAAATGGTGTGGAAATGTGGGTTCAGGGGGGGGGGATGGAGAGCTATGCAGAAATCATTTGGCAGAATGTGTTTCTCTCCCCCCCCCCGGATCCTCACCTAACGTGAATCCACAGGCAGGTGGCTAAGCCGGTTTCCTCCTCCAACTCTTCCCACCTGTTTATAGCCAGGGATGTGCTGCTCTGCTTTGTGACACTCGCTTTCTGATGGGAAAAGAAGCAGCAAGGAGAGGAGGTGTCCAGTTGTAGAAGAGCTTGTGGGCTAAAAGAGTCGTGGGAGTGAGAGAACCTTGCTGGTTTTCAGAACAGAGCTGGGATAAATCTTTGTGAACTGCATTTGATGATTTTTTTAAAAAAAACCATGCCTCAATCATGGGCAACATCCTTTGCCGCTGCTCTAGGCTTGGGCAAACTGGCCCTTAATCAGAAGTGGCCACAAGTCTTTTTCACCCCCTCTTTTCCTACAGCACTTCTGTTCCTACAAAGGAAGCATTTTACCCCTAAAATATCTACGTTTCCTCCCTGCACCCAGGGAGAATCATTATAATGACTGAGATAGTTCGTATAGCACTTATTATTTGCCATTTTCATCACCATGGTTTTACATCTTGTCGAGGGGAAACTTCCCACCGGTGTGGGAATTATATATCGAACAGATGGAAAGCTTTTTAATCTCAGCAGGCTGAAAGCAAAAAGTAAGGTAATTACAACCTCCGTTGTGGAACTTCAGTATGCTGATGATAATGTGGTCTCCGCACATTCAGAGGATGATCTCCAAACTATCCTAAATGCTTTTGCAGAAGCATACGAAAAACTTGGTCTCTCACTTAACATCAAAAAAACCAAAGTGCTTCATCAGCAAGTGCAAGCCAATCCTTTGGTGATGCCATCTATCCAGCTTGGCGGGACAATACTGGAAAATGTCGATCATTTTCTCTATCTTGGCAGCTATCTTTCTGTTACAGCTAACATCGACAGTGAAATCCAGCATCGTCTGAGCTCTGCAAGTGCCGCATTTTCTCGAATGAAACATAGAGTGTTCGAGGATCGGGATATTTGTAAGAAGACCAAAACACTGGTTTATGAAGCCATTGTATTACCAACTTTATTGTATGCCTGCGAAACATGGACTATCTATAAACGTCACTTCCACCTCCTTGAAAGGTTTCATCAACGTTGCCTCCGGAAAATCCTGCAAATTACTTGGGAAGATAGGCGAACAAATGTCAGTGTACTGGAAGAAGCAAAGACTACTAGCATTGAAAAAATGATCCTTCAACGCCAACTTCAGTGGACCGGTCATGTTGTTCGAATGCCTGACTGCCGTCTCCCAAAGCAGTTACTTTACTCCCAACTCAAGGATGGAAAGCGGAATATCGGTGGTCAATATAAGAGGTTTAAAGATGTTCATAAGGCTAATCTAAAAAAATGCAATATAAACATCGAAAACTGGGAAGCTCTGGCCCATGAACGATCTAAATGGAGGTTGGCCTTTCACAAAGGTTCCATGGACTTTGAAGAAGCCCGAGTGCAAGGTGAAAGGGAGAAACGTGCTAAGCGAAAAGCACGTCAAATGAATCCTTTACAGGACCATCTTCTATCTGGTAACCTGTGTCCTCACTGTGGGAAGCTGTGTGGATCTAGAATTGGCCTCCACAGTCACTTACGGACCCATCGCTAGAGTCTACACAATCTTCTTTAGAATCTCCTCCTTTTATCCCGGAAGACAATCTTACTCGGTCACGAGTGATCGCCTGATGATGATAGCACCACTACTGTATAAGGTGTTGTGGCTTTTCTTTCTTTCGTTTGTTACAGAGCAGCGTAAGCAACAACAGCAACACTGAAGACACAGGTGCCTGCCCCAAAGAGCTTACAGTCTAAATGTGACCCTTTGAGGAAACAACAGAGGGAGGGGAAGAAGATAAGAAAAGGAAGAGCTGTAAAGCTAACTGGGTGAAGGCAATGCTTCAGTTGGGGCTAAGCCAAAGGCGACACAGGCCAAGGAGGCTTTTGAGGAGGGCTTTGAAGTAAAAGTAAGAGCTAGGAGTGCAGCATTGTAGGTGTCTTTGGGGAAGAAGTTCTAGGTAGAAAGGGTAAAAAACTTCTTTGTTTTGTACCCCTTCAGGAAAGTGGCAGGGGATCATGCTTCAATGCTTCCCCAGGTCAAAAGCCCCTGCCTGTAGAAAGCTAGACTACAGCTGTTTTCCCTGACATGCTAGATTTCCAAGTGAAGGGATTTTTATTTTTTTTTAAGGGAGAAGATGACATGTGCTACAGGGCTCAGGCTAGTAGCACTCTGGGTCAGGAACCAGTTCCATGCTACTTGCAGCACCTGACCGATGGTCAGAAAAGGGAACAGCTTTTCTGGTACTTCAAGTCAGGAAATTAGCACACACACACCGTCTCAGATCCCTCCTGGTCCTAACCATCAGGTGACACCAAGGAACTAATCCTCTGCCATTGCTGGGCAGGTTGTCGCTGAAGGGAATTGCCAGGTTATCCCTCTTTGCAGCCACTGCCTTTGCCTGGCTATTTGCCCTCAGCTTGGGACTTGGCACTCATCACCTGAGCAGCACCTGGCAGGAACACTGACATCGCTGATATATCCCAAACCTTTGAGAGCAACCAGGCTACTGGTCACTAGGGCCAGGGCTTTTTTTGGTGGTGGCACCATGCTTCTGGAACTCATTATTGGCTGGGTTACATCAAAACCTGTCTTTGCAGACCTTCAGAAGAGCTTTCATTTATTTTCAGTGGGCTTTCTGCTAGGAATAGAACCTGCATCTTCATTCAGGGACAGTCTACCTGCACCAAACTACAAAGGAAAGCCATCTTTTGTATTATTGGCTTTATTTATTTATTACATTGCTATACCGTCTCCCAAAGCAGTTACTTTACTCCCAACTCAAGGATGGAAAGCGGAATATCGGTGGTCAATATAAGTGGTTTAAAGATGTTCATAAGGCTAATCTAAAAATATGCAATATAAACATCAAAAACTGGGAAGCTCTGGCCCATGAACGATCTAAATGGAGGTTGGCCTTTCACAAAGGTTCCATGGACTTTGAAGAAGCCCGAGTGCAAGGTGAAGGGGAGAAACGTGCTAAGCGAAAAGCACGTCAAACGAATCCTTCACAGGACCATCTTCCATCTGGTAACCTGTGTCCTCACTGTGGGAAGCTGTGTGGATCTAGAATTGGCCTCCACAGTCACTTACGGACCCATCGCTAGAGTCTACACAATCTTCTTTAGAATTTCCTCCTTTTATCCCGGAAGACAATCTTACTCAGTCATGAGTGATCGCCTGATGATGATGACTGCCCAATAGCCAAAGCTCTCTGGGCGGTCCACAACCATTAAAACCGCAAAGTACACCATAAAATACAGTATAATTAAAAAAAGAAAAGAATTGAAACTACAGTATTTCTTAGGTACTCTTCCGCTCGATTGACTGCTGCTAACCTATCCAGGGTGACTGCCTCTCTCCCCATTTATATACACACACACGTATACTCCCATAAGACTACAAAAAACACCCTTCATGCCACCAGTCCTCAACATTCCAGTAACACTCTAGCTGCACAGCCTTGAGTTCAGAAGGAGAATCGCGAGGGGGGGGGGGGCGCGCGGAGAGTTTGAGTTAAAGAACTGGTTTGAATAGGCCACGCCTCCTCCTCCGCATTGGCTCTCCCCTAACAAATCCTCTGAAGCCATTGGCTCAAGACTCTTCCCACCGCCTGCCCATTCTTCTCTCTGCGCCCCCCCCCCCGCCCCGAAAGACCACTCCGGCCCCTTGAAGGGCGAAGAGAGAGGAGAGCTTTGGGATTCTCCCCCGCCTCCGCGCAGGACTAGCTAGACTCGGATCAGATCCGTGCAGTGGCTGGAGAGGCTTGCAGCGCCGCCTCCCCTGGGCCCCGCCTCTCATCCTGCCTAAAGCAAACGCATCGCGACGCCTCCTCGGATTCGGATCCGCTTTGCATCTTCCTGAGCGGGATCGAACCTCCCCAAAGCGAAGCAAGCTCTTCTCCTCCCCCTTCCCCTCCCCACGCCACTTTCTTTTAAAAGAAGGAGTTTAAATTCTCCACGCCCCCTTAGTAAATATTTAGCAGTGAGAAAATACCTTCATGGCCAAGTCGCGCCCGTGGGGGGGGGGGGGCGACCTTTTCCTGGCTCCTCATTTCAAGGCGCTAGGCAGCGCTGAGGGCTTGGAGTGAATATTAATTCTTTCGGACCTAAGCCAGGGTGTTTTTTCGGTCTTTTTTTTTTTTTTCTTTTTAAATGTTCTGAATTATTACGAGTAGTATTGTTGCAAAGGAAAGAAGAAGAAGAAACCCAAACCCCGAATCTTTCTCCGAGGACCGCGTTTTGCGCCGCTGGCACGCTTTTTTGCATCGAGGCGATCATCACAACTCCCCATCAGGGTGGTGGGGAGGAAAATAAGGTCTCTCTCTCCCCCCCCCCCCCAAATCCTCGCAACTCCTCCTCCTCCTCCTCCTCCTCCTTTGGCCAAAGGACTTCTCCAGACAGACTGCGGTTTCACCTTCCCCGGCGGGGAGACTGACTGAAGGTTGAGGCGGGCGTGGAAGTGCCGATCGACGCGGGATATCCTCCCTTGTTCTGCGCCCCGCTGCAATGGTAAGGCGATTCTCTCTCAACTCCCCACCACCAGCTATGGATATCCAACCCACACACACACGCCTCCCCTCTTCTGTCGCTTCAGCGTCTTCTGTGCCAGAGATCGGAGGTTTCAGGGGCGGGCGGGCGGGCGTATGTATGTGTGTTTTTGGGAAGGAAGGCGAAACAAGAGAGTTGCTGCCAAGCGTGCCTTTCTTGCACAGTGGCGCGGGGGTGGAATGGGGAATTGGGGAGGTCTTGAAAGGTTTGCAAACAAACCAAACCAAAACACACACACACACACCAGAGACGCTGCTCTCTCTCTCTCTCTCTCTCTCTCTCTGGCGTGGATTTGATTCCTGGGAATTGCATTCTTGCCTAGGAATTACGCACGGCCGCAGCCAGAAACGCAGCGCGCACCAAATCTACGCGCCCGTGCTGTTTTTTTTTTTTTTTTTTTTGTGTTGCTGCCTTCAGCAATAACGGTGTGCCTGGCCGGGATGGAAAGGTGACATCTGGGTGGGGTGGGTGGTTTGTTTTAGATGTGGATTTTTTTTGGGGTGTGTGTGTGTGGAAGTTGGGGTTGGCGGCGACGGGGAGAGGAAGCCCAGCCGCTCTCAAGAGGGCAGCGTGTTGGTATGTATCTCACGTCTGCTTTTCGTTGCAACATGGCTGGTAAATCACACCCCCGGGGTTTGCAGGCAGTCCGATCCGCAAACCGGTTAAGTCGAAACCTTGGGATTCAAACACTGTCAGACTACAGGCCTGTGTGTGTGTGTGCGTGTGTGTGTGTGTGTGTGTGTGTGAGAGAGAGGGGGGGGGGGAGGAGGAAGACTGCATGCAACCCAGAGCCAGTCGGATTCGTGGGGGAGCTTTGACATTGACTTCAGGGAGGCGGGGCTGTACCCTACTACCCAACCACTCTTTAATCCCATGAAATGAACCCAGCACTTTAAATTTATTTATTTGCCGAAGTGGGTTGTGTGTGTGGGTCCAGCCGCTGGGAAGGCTGACCTGAGCGAGATTCTCTGAGCGCCCCGCAGATTTGCAGATTTGGTTCCTCAAAAACTCAAAAAGATCATGTTTATAAGAAGGAACTCCTCACTCTAGCCGCTGCGAGGCACGCCGGGGTTAAACGTGCTCACAAATTATGTATCCGCAGCCTGTGTGTATTCGGTGTGCTTCCCCACATCAGTATTAGGACAGCTGGTTCCAGTGTTGAGCTGCTCCCACTTAAAAAAAGAAAAAGAGCGGGGGGGGGGAGAATGGAAAGAGCGAATGTTCAGGGGCTTTCTTGTGTATCCTTTAAGAGGGTGGATTTCAACATGTGCTGTGGCTGTGGTTCAATCTGAAATAACGGAAGAGTCTCATCATTCGTTCCCAATGCAGAATAAATCTCACCTCTCTGTCTCTCCACCATCTGGAACTTTGTGGTGGGGCTCTGTCGTTCTAGAGCAGCATGGGAAACCTGTGGCCATCCAGATGTTCTGGACTACAGCTCCCATCATCCTTGGCCATTGCTCATGCTTCCTGGGGCTGATGGGAGCAGGAGTCCAGCACCACTGGGAGGGCCACAGGTTCCTCCCCACTATTCTAGAGGGAAGGATTAGTTATGGGGGTTCGCCCAAGCCCTAGCCTGAGCACTTATTGGAATACAGTGAGTGAGAGAAAGAGAGAGAGTTCAAATACATTTTATGGCTTGGATTTAAAGATGGATTGTTTAATTGTGTGGGGGGTTTTTTGTTTTGTTTTGCTCTTTTGCTTTTTTTTTATTTATTAAAAAAATAATATAATTTATATCCCACGCCCTTGAAGGTAAAAACATTCCCAGGGCAGATTAGGGAGATACGAAGAGCCCTGCTAGATCTGACCAAAGGTCCACTTCTTTCCCACAGTGACTAACCAGATGCCCCTGGAAAGCCCCATAAGCAAGTCACAAAGGCAATGAACCAGGTGTAGGCAATTTGGTGCCCTCCAGATGTTTTGCACAACGACTCCCATAAGCCCCAGCCGGCAGGGTCAGTGGTCAGGGATCATGGGAGCTGTAGTCCAGAACATCTGCTGAACCTCTGGTTGCCTACCCCTGCAATAAATCCTCTCTCATTGCTGCCTGCTCCTGTCCCAAATGCTTTCTACGTTGGTCAATGTCACTGAAATCAGCGAGGTTTACCTCCATGTCCTGTGGTAAAAATCTGGGGTCTAAATCCCAGATTGAAAGATGAGTGAAAGCGTACTTGACCCTCTCTTGTGCTCTTTGTGCCAAATGGGCATGCTGGTAGGATAAGAAAGAGAAATGAAATGTTCAACCGAGCCAATGTCACGCCGTTTTTTTGACACTTGCCTTCTAGCCAATTTTGAACACAAACCGATGGAAGGCTGCAGTCCTATGTATGCTTACTCTGCAGGACTTACTTCAGCGGGGCTGCACTCATCTCATGTGTGAAAATGTCTGGTCGTGGGTCCAGATCCTCCATCTGATCCTTCTCAACCGGCTTGTAGATCTTAGAGGGGCTGCTGGTGACATCCAATTCCACACATGTTCTTGGAAGGGAGTCAGCTTCTGTGTGTCGTATATACGATTGCAGTTTGGTCCCCGTCCTTCTGCATGAGTCGATATATATTCAGCTACGTGCAGATTTAAAGGTTGTTCATTGCTGAACATTTGCGGTAAAAAATGGGGGGGGGGCGGAAATGAGAAGGATATTGGGTGTGTTTGGAAACATACCTATAAGTGTGCTGTTTATGATGTTCCCACTTCCATGATTATGATCTGGATCCACTCCATCTATGTTAGTCTTGGCTTCTAATATTAGCATATGTCTGTTCCTGTTGTTGATCTGATGGTCGCGATGTAAACAGGCACATATCTATTAGCTGGAGTGAAACACAACCGTCAGTTTTCTTAGGCTGCAATGTTAAAGCATGC
Organism: Shinisaurus crocodilurus; assembly: GCA_021292165.1. NCBI lineage: Eukaryota > Metazoa > Chordata > Lepidosauria > Squamata > Shinisauridae > Shinisaurus > Shinisaurus crocodilurus. Next base: position 8,249,976 of record CM037880.1, on the reverse strand, counting down.
TTGCATCATGAAACCAGCGGGACATTTTGACTGAGTAAACATTGCTAGGACTGGAGTTCCTTGTTGTTTTTGTGCAGGGCTTGTGGATTCCGCCTTTTGTTTTGTTTTGGGGTTGTTGTTGTTGTTGTTGTTGTTTTTTACATGAATATATTACAGCGACTATCCAAAATCTGGTGAATGTCATCCTCTATATGTCAAAAGAAGAATAAGATTTGGTGCACCTTAAAAGACAAACGGATTTATTGTGGCTGAAGCATTAATGGACACAAGGTGTTTTTATCTGTCAGCAGCACACGCACACACACACGCACACGCACACGCACACAGAAATATAAAGAGAAGGTCAAAGCCCATGGGATGGAAGAGGTTTCTCTGTGATATCTCCATGTAGAGCACAGATATATACCCCAGCCTTGCCCAACGTGGCTGGGAATGAGGACCATGCTGGCTGGGGATGATGGGTGTTGCAGTCCAACACATTTGGAAGGTACCACGTTGTGTAAGTCTGGTATACAGTATAAGAACAAAGCGGCCGATTTACACTAGCGATAACTAGTGATAATACCCTGCTCCTGTCTGTTGTGTGCTAGCACAATATTTGTCGTCGGAATGACACTTATTCCAATCCTTCATTCACATTTAGGTGACCGTCAACATTCAGCTGTGCATTCTGAGTTTTTTTCCCCCAGACATCTGCAGAATTCATTGGGGGATTGTCAACATTTCCCTGTGAATGTTGACATTCCCCAATATACTTTAGGCATTTGCGGGATGCATATATATAGGTTGAATGTGTGCCATGTGGTTTTGTTGAAGGTATGCCTTTTTGCAAAAACAATTGAGGAAGCTTTCACAGTCTTTCCCAAGCTGGTGCCCTCTGGATGTGTTCGACTACAGTTCCCATCATCCATGGCCATGCTGGCTGTGGACGATGGGAACTGTAGTTCGACACATCTGGAGAGGGCTCCAGTTTTGGGGGAAGGCTGCTTTAGAGCTCTGACCTTCAACCTGTCCGCTGTGCCCCACAACCCCGCTAAGAACTGCATGTGTGTCATGAGACGGCTGTTTTCTTCTTATATTTGTTAAGGTAAGGAGAATTAGACGGGGAGAAGAAGAAACTCAGGGGGATACACAAAAACACTGGGAGAGGGAGGGAGGGAGGTGATCATATACGGCTGCTATTACTTTATCTTTTTATTTTTACCTTCATCCGTAAGCAACCCTGGAAATATTGATTTTGAAGGTTGTTGGTGTATCAATTCTTAGATTGATATAAATGAGTAAAATATTAAAAGCGGGCCCCATCTTGTAACTTGGGTTTAGAGGTGGATCGCAGGTAGGACAAGCGTGGAGCCTATCCATTTAGAGCAGTACTACATACATGTTCCGTTTATAAAGATTTGGTGGCGTGTTCTGAAGTGAGAGCCACACACGTTCCATGGAACTGTCATGCATTAGAAAAAGGAACCTTTCCTGGATTATGTGGGTTTCCCATTCCCACCCTGCCTCATCCAATCACATTTCTCCATTTTTGGTTCTGTAGAAAGTTTCCACTTTTTAGATTTCCTATGTAAATCCGAGGTTTACATCCTGTTCCCTCACACTCAGTGCCATTGCTGACCCTGGAATGTATGGGGTAATAATTCAGTATTAAGTGCTTCTTCTGAGCATGTCGAGAGTGTATTTCTCTCACCATTGACTATTGGTAGCCAGCCCAGAGATTATCTGGGATTAGGGAGAACATGAGCTTTTGGATGAGAAGGTAAGATTTACAAGCACACATGAGTCCTGTTGACACAGTGAGTGGAATGTTAGAATCGGTCGTAGCGTTTTCTGTAGCTAGTTTGCCATTTTGTACGACAGATTGCCCAAGCAAACGCTTTACGCTTGTGATTCCATTTGTGCTTGTAGTAAAGTTTAATTACGGTACTCTGCAAAATAGGGGGACCTCAAGCAGGTCTTTGAGTGGAACTCTTCTTCTAGGGTGCACAACCCCCTGTTGAGAAATTTCTCTAGCCTCATCAAAACTCTTTTGGTTTCCCTTGAAATTCCTCGGATGCTTCTCTCACCGGAGAAGGAACCCCCAAAATTTGCTTTCAGTTTTGCCTAAGGTGAAATCTCGTTAGCAACTCTAGCCTGAGCGATCTGGACCTGGCCTGGCGGTTGCAATGAGCAAGGCTTTCTCTTTGGGGGTGCACCTATTATTACTACACTCCCTCCCCTTTCTCCTCCTTGACTCCCTTTAAGCATTTAGAAGGGCAGTTAATTAACATCTTTTTCTTCAAGGTGCTCAGAGGTGGCAAAGGCAATTATTGGGCGCCACTTTGAGAAAGAGTTCCCATGATTTTGTACTGATCCGATGCTGCATTCAAGCATTTCCTTGTTTCTTTGGATGTTTTTTTTTTTTTAATTATTTTTCTTTTAATGGTGTTTTAAAATCATCAAGTCTCATTGTTTTATTATATGCTATAGTTTTATAGAGGGCGCTTTTTGGGGCCGGGGGGAAGATAATAACTGAATGAACAACAAAGGGGCTTGAGGCACCTTAACAACTTAAGACATTTATAAAAATGCATAAAGACTAACAAATGTGTTAGTCCTTAAGGTGCCACAAGGCTGCTCTTTGCTTTTGCCGCAATAGACGAGCACACAGCGACCCTATGGAAATAACTGTGCTGAACCTTTAATGGCTTGCTGCCATTAAAGGTTCAGCATGGTGGTGTACGTTGCTAAGGCACATGATTGCCAATAGAGCAGCCTTCCCCAACCTGAGGCCTCTCGCGCATGTGTTGGACTACAACTCCCATCATCCCCAGTGTCAGCCATGCTGACTGGAGTTGATGGGAGTTGTAACCGATACCAGGTTGGTGGAAAGCTGCCTTTGGGAGTTCCATAAGCCTAAATAAGCAAACAAACAGACAGACAGACATATAAAAGGCAGGTCTCTGCCATAAGGAGCTTACAATCTAAAATAACAATGGGGGTGGGGGAATAGAGGATGGTGAGGCAGGGGCAGAATGTAAACAGATGCGGTGATTATTTTAAGATTGTTAAGGCAACTATCAATGTCTCGGCACTGTGATATTTTCATGACCGAAAGATGGGACATCCGTTTAATAAAGGACATAAGCAGTGACAAGTTCATTTCCGTTCCCGTTTCATGGATGGGATATTCGGCCAAGGACAAAAGAATCCCATGACCGGGTCAGCACGCATTCGGCTTTATCCCTTGGCTCTGACAATCTGTGGCTGCAAGCCAGACCCTTGAGCAGCGGCTAGGGCAACCTTCCCCAATGTGGCGCCTTCCAGATGCCTTGGACTACAGCTCCCATAATCCCCAACCATCGGACATGCTGTTTGTGGCTGATGGGAGTTTTACTCCCGTACATCTGGAGGGTGCCAGCTTGGGGAAGGCTGAGTCAAGGGATGCACGCACGGCCAGGCTCCCATTAGAACAGTGTTCTCCAACCTTGGGTCCCCAGATGTTTTTGGCCTACAACTCCCAGCATGCCCCAGCCAGCGTAGCTGGCTGGGGCATGCTGGGAGTTGTAGGCCAAAAACATCTGGGGACCCAAGGTTGGAGAACACTGCATTAGAATTATCCGTGGCTCGTGAATTAACATCTTTGCCAAGGCTCCGTGGCAGAGCAGTCTCGTTTCACCCATAAATTGTCCCAGGTCCGATGCCATTTGCGTATCTCATTTCCGAGGTCCGAGGGGGCAGGGCTAGAAAAGCCCCCCTGGCCAGGTTAATACCAGGTTAGATAGACTTAACAAAAGGCAAATAGATGTGACCCCCCTGGGAATTTGTGCGGTGAAAATCGACCAGGATGAAGGTCAAGAAATCACGATACTCTTATGAATACTTATGAATAGCATGGGGGACAGATACAAATTGCCCAAAGATATCCATAGTGTATCTATACTGGGGTCGGGATGCCAGGAAAAAAAGCCATGTTGGAATCCCATAGCTGGGAGATGACGCCAAAAACTAAGCCATGTAATGCAATCTTCTCGCATAAGGGAGGACGATCTCTCCACCAGCTCGGGAGACATCCATTTGTGCGATCCAGATATTGCTCGTCAACCCGATGCCCGCCAGATGTGTTGGACTACAACTCCCATCACCCCAGCCAGCACGGCTTCTCTCTTTGAGCAGAGCTGCTTTGTAATAATTTAATTGTAGGTGGGGGAAACTAGGCCCCCTCGACAAGGTACATAATGGATTAGATCCAGATTTAGCTGTACTTAGAGTAGACCCATTGGAAGCAGTGGACCTTAAGTGGGCTGCTTTTGTGGTGTTCATTCTAGGTTGGGGAGAGAGATTTTGTGTATTGCAGATGAACACTTTTCATGTTGTAAGGTTTTTATATGTTTTATGGTGTTTATTTTTATTTGTATTATTGTGCTAATTACGGTTTACATTGGTTTGGGCCTTCTGTTATATTAATTATGGATGTCTGTATTAGTGTGTATAAGCCTGCTTTTTGTGGTGGGAAGCAACACATAAATTTTAATAATAATAATAATAATAACAACAACAACAACAACAACAACAAAAAGAATGACTCATGCTGACTAATATAAATTAAATTGATTTCAACAATGGGTCTGCTCTGATTAATCTGGCTCCGACCCAATGTACGCTTCCGTGGGCTTATCGTAATGGTGCCGGTTTGCCCCACAGCTTTTTGCATGTCCAACGTATATGTGTTAGACAGCATGCTTGTGTACTGGCCTACATGCATAGACCCAAACATCGTAAAGACTGCAGCCACAGCCTATCTTTGCAGTGTATATGATTGGAGCCAACATATGCTGAAGTCAGTGCATGCGCAGGCCGCTATGCAGAGGGTCTCTCCCACATGTGGCTTCTTGAACACATGGAGCAGGAATGGATTGCACGATCACAGTCACTTCCAACCTGTGAACATTTACGAAGGGCTTTCAGTAGCTCAGACGTCCAATAAGGTAAACTGGATTGCTTGGATTCTAGCCAGAAAAAGCAACATATGGATAGAAAGTCCAGGAAAGGACATCCTGACCAGTTCAATGAGCCGGTTTATTTACATTTTAAGCTCCTCGTTCCAAAAGATGTACGTAGGGATGTACAACACCTGTCCCTTTATATCTGCCTTCCCGCAAATTGGCATTGCATATTTCAGGATGCTTTTCTATTCAAAAGCAGATATCTAGTTTTCACAAAGCTGACCACTGCTTGCATCTAATACCCAAATAGGCTTAATTCACATAATGTCTCCCATTCAAAAAGCGCAGTCATCTCTCCTTTTATCATGCATATCCAAATCACTGTTGCACCACAACACATGTGCAGTTCGCTTAATCCCACACTAAATTAATTGGGCAACATCAAACCACCACCATTCCCCCCCCCCATAGACCTGACGATAAAAACAGCGCATGAGAGGTTTTTGCAATGAGAGTGGATAATAACTGCACATATTGCTGTCACTCTTTGGATTCAGGGTTGGCAATAATGTATTCAAAGTTGCGTAAAATAACCAATTAAAATGCATAAAATGAGATTTTTTAAAAAAGGATATTTCAAGGACTGGGGCGAGTGAGTAACATCCCTTTAAGAATAAAACCAGTGTAAAATAAATAGCAAATAAGATATACAATACAACATTATATACTCCCTCCCCTTACACACACATCATCTTGCTTTTGTTTAAAAGTTGGTGTAACATAATGGCTTAGATTATAAATTGGGAAGGCTCCATATCATTTTTTACCTTAGCTCTGAACCCAGTAGGTGTCTTTTGGTAACATCCTCTTTATTTAGTTAATTTTGCTTAAAGGAATTAGTATACACCTCTCTTCGGCAATGCTTCCAGGGGGTTGTTGCTGTTTACAAAAACAAGATAAAATACAAAAATAAAAATGAAATATAATAGATTACAATATAATTAAGATAACAATGTGTTAAGAAGCCTGTGTAAAGTGGGGGGGGGGGGAAGCTCCACCCATGCCTGGTGCAGCAAAGATAACATTGGTAGCAGGTGAACTTCTCCAGTGAGGACATTCTGTAAATGAGGCACACAATGGAGAAGGCTTTCTGTTCTGTTGCCTGTTGTGGCGAGGGCTTAGCATCATTGGCACTGGTGAAGCCTGGGCTGTACGGTGTGGTGTCTACTATGGATCTGGTTTACACCAGGGTCTTCGGCAAGTCAGGTTCAATTGGATTCCAGCCAAATGAGAATCAGATTTCCCAGGGAGGCAGGAACAGGAATAGGACAGCACCATGGAGAGCTCCAAGTGGGGCTGAGGCTGGAAGCCAGAGGAGCCTGCCTATATGTTGCTCCAACAAGAAGCAGATTGTGATTGAGCCTTAAATAGTTTTTAGCTTATTTTAGGCTGGCTAGCCCCACCTTCAGTCTTTTCTCTTAAAGGGGTCTGGACTGTTTTAGCAGCCTCAGGCAGCGATGATGCAGGAGTGGCTGTGGCATTCTGGTGTCTTCATGCCTGGCATCCTGAGAGTCTGAGAATGGCAGTACGACCTCCTCTGGACACAAGAGGGCAGGATCCTGGGGTCTTTCTGGGAACTAGGTCCTAAGGTGGTGGCTACCACAACCTTACCTCACATGGTGGGGGTACCTGGAGGAGAGCGTTCACAGGTGATATCAATACATGATTAGGTTGATATGGGAGCAAGTGTTACAGGGGTCCCAAACAGTGCAGGATTTAAAGAAAAGCACCAGCACTTTGAATTGCACTTGAAAATCAACTGGTAGTTCTTCTTTCAGCCTTATGACAACAATAATATCAGCCCCCCCCCCCGCCCTCACCGAGTTGTTGGAAGGATGACTGAAATAAGACACGTTAAGTGCTTTGAACATATAGGGTAAAATATAAGTACTAAGCATTAAGTCTTGGATCATAAGATGAAGGTGCAATCCTATGCATGTTTAGAAAGGGGAAAAAAAGTTTAGCTGGCTGGGGCATGCTGGGAGTTGTAGGACTTCTTTCTGTCTAAACATGCATAGGATTGTGCCATAGGTTGACTTAAGGATCATCACAGAAGGAATGTTTCCTGTCCCTCTTTCCCTCCAGCACCTCCCAGTTTCCTGTCCTGCATTGTTCAGGAGTCCCACCCGCACCTTCCAGAGAGATTTGGGTGGGGAGGCAGGTGGCTGAAAGGGGAAGAAACTTTCCTTGTGTGAATTCCCTTAAGTTAACTTGTCTTAGGATCCAAGTTTATTATTTTATCAAGTACAAATTATCAAAAGATGTGTGTGGTTTTTTTTACTGTAAGTCTAAAACACTCTGAAACTGAGTATTCTTGTGTGCTGTTTAACAGGCAGTAATACACACACACATGTATATTTCATAGATTATAGATTTCATAGATCATAGAGTTGGAAGGAGCCTACAAGGCTATCGAGTCCAACCCCCTGCTCAATGCAGGAAAGTAGAGGAGGGGTCTCCCATCCAAGTAACAACCAGGCTTGACCCTGCTTAGCTTTATCTATCCATCCATCCATCCATCTACGTGTGTGTGTGTGTGTGTGTGTGTGTGTGTGTAGGATTGGGAGTTCCTTTCCTTTCTTTGCATAGATCCCTAGAAAAGGCATAGCTTCTTCCTCAAATTGTCAATGGATTGTCGTAGCTTTTATTGAGCAGAGATTGTGAGCAAGGGTTCACTTCTGCTGTGAAATCGGTCTGACCTCCTCGCAGGTCAGTCAGTCAGAGATCACACCCTGATGTTGTTTGACTTTCGTCACCAGTGTTGAAGTGAAGTTCACCCGCCAGTCTGGTCGACTTCTGTACATGGACTAGGGAAGGGGGCACCGTCTTTGCCTCAGGCCGCAGAATGTCTTGAACCAGCCCTCGGTGTCCCTTAGCAGCCAGTGTGGTGGTGCCTTGGCCAGCTCTGCCTTCCTCAATCTGGCAGCACAGCAGCCATTTTGTCACCCGTTCCCAAAATTCCAAAAGGTTTGGGAACCCCTGCTGGAGGCAATACTGAGCAGATGGAGCACCATATGTGATCTTATCAGGTTCCCTCTTAACCAGGGTTTTCTAGCCTGTATGAGTCTCCCCAAACCTTGAGGTATACAGGAGAGGCCTTTCTCTGTTGCTTGTGGCCAAATCTGTTGAGGCTCATGGCAGGGCTTTCTCAGTGGTGGCACTACAGGTTTGGAACCTCCCACCCAGGGCTGCCTTACTGTTAGAACTCAGGTACAGAGTTAATTTGTTTCTATTTTCTAAGCATTTTTAATTGAGTGACAGAAATAGCTGCTGCTGCTGCTGCTGCTGCATTTGCCTCGTCCCTTGTGGTTTTTAAAGGCGTTTTTCAAACATTTTTTTTAAAAAATTGTGTTATATGGTTGGTCCTTCCCCCCCCCCCCCAGAAATTCACAGGCAGTGTGGTCTAGTGGTTAGAGCATTGCACTTCGACCAGGGAGATCAAGGTTCTGTTCCCTGCTCAGCTGTGATTTTCAGTGGGTGACAGTGGGCCATCTCTCCCCGAAAAGACAGGTAGAATAATAATCATTCTAGTTTGTGGTGGAAATACATGTTTATAAATAAATTGGCTAGTGACAAAAGGGGAGGGGGTTAGGAAGACCCCAGCCCTGAAGACCACTCCGGCTCTCTTGCATTGTTTAAGTGTCTAGGAGCTTTCCATCTGTAATGGCCCTACTGTTCTATGTTTGTTTGTTTCTCTCTCTCTCTCTCTCTCTCTCTTCTTTTAACACAGCTTGTTATGCTCAGACAAAAGGTGTTCCAATATTCTTTCGATTCATCGGAGGGCTCCTCAGAATTGAGAGACGCACTCTGTCGCTTGTTTGTGCCCAGCGTGTCGCTTCAGGGAGCCTCTGCCAGACGTGTCTTGTCTGGATCTTTTAGTCTGCTGCAGTGCATAACTCTGTGGATAGGAGAACTGAGGCTTAGCGTCTGGGGTTGCTTTACCAAGTAACAGGGTTGGTAAACAGGGTTCTGTTTTGTTTAAGCCCAACAGGATTCTGCAGTGTTTCTGTTCCCGGTAAGCTGTGGTGGACTGTCGTGGATTCCCCCACCCTGATTCCAGAAACATTTTGCACATTTTTTTTCTGAGTTCCACCGTTTGTGCAAATGGTAATTTGCACAATTTTGGGGTGGGGGGCCATCTTGGAATTTTCACAAATGGTGTAATTTTTTTAATTTTTTTTTTTAAAATTGGTGATCTTGTGCAAGTGCTCACAATCGCAAGTCTGCCTGTCCCAGTCCTGCAGAGGCTTATTCCCCTCTGGTAAATATCCTTGTCAGTTTCATCCTCTCAACACCTACTTCCTTTAGCCCAGCAGAGCTATATTCCATACTTGTCAAAGAACTTGTCAATGTCATCCTCCACTTTGGTACTTCCCGAGCAAGGGTGGAGCCCAGGGGGGAATTGACAAGTTCTTTGACAAATATGGAATATGGCTCTGCTGGGCTAAATGAAGTAGGGTGGAGAGGATGAAACTGACAAGGATAATTGCCAGAGGGTGATATTCCTCTGTGGGGCTGTATTGCAGACAGGCAGACTTGGCGATCGTGCACACTTGTGCAAGATCACCAATATTACGACACCATTTGCGCAAATTTCAAGGCCCAAATTGCCATCATTAAAAAAAACAACGGAATCCACGTATTGGCTCTACTTGCTACAGATCGAGTTGATGGCACCGGGGTGTGTGCGTACAAAATAAAATCTGCAGGGCCAAAGCAGAAAAATTCCATCAAGTTTTCACCCCACAAATGGAATTCTCATATATCCTTAGTTTCCATGTCTGGCTTGTTCAGTAGCAATTTTGGAGTGACCCTCTTCACTCCAACGAGACGATTCCCAAAGAAGTGGTCGGTGAGTAGGAGACATTAGATGCAAATGTTTCAATCCCGATTGCAACACACAGGAAAAATGCATGGTGAATCTCAAAAGCACGTCTGCTTTCAGAGCCTTATCCACTTTGCTTCTCTGGGATTCAGCATGGTCTAATGCAGTGTTCTCCAACCTCGGGTCCCCAGATGTTTTTGGCCTACAACTCCCAGCATGCCCCAGCCAGCGTAGCTGGCTGGGGCATGCTGGGAGTTGTAGGCCAAAAACATCTGGGGACCCAAGGTTGGAGAACACTGGTCTAATGGAAAGTGTATCAGGCCTGAATTTGAATCCCTGCTTAGCCATTAAGATTACTGGGTTACCTTTGGGCAGCCATTACCACTCAGCCTAACCTACTTCACAGGGTTGTTGTGAAGATAAGAGGGGGGAAACCACTGGCATACTCCAGAAAGAAAGGTCTGATCTCAAGATTTGGGAGCAATATATTTTGTCTTTTTGGGGGGTGGGATTTTCAACATTCAGCTGCAATGCCTGGACATCTGAAATAGACCAAAAAAAGGGCTGAAATAGCTCAGACCTTCTCAGAGGCTTCTGGCTCTGTTTGCATTCCTGATCATGTTGTTGGGCATACAGTGGAGCTTTGTGTCTACTACACTCCTCCTGGTGTGCACTGTACACTCAGCACCCCCTCTCTGCTTCCCCCCCCCCCAGAATCTTAGGGATGAATAGATCTGTCAGTTTCACTTTCTCCTGCATTTGGATTTTTAGAATCTCAAGTTCTATCCAGAACATAAATTAATGTTTGAATTTTGGTGAAACCTTATCTAAAAACTAATGGGAATTAACTTCTCACCTATCTGCACTGGGCTGGCCAAATCCAAGAAATAGCTCTTTTCCCAGCATGGAAAGAACCATGTTGTACCTGGCTTCCCTGTTTTATTTTTTCACTTATTTATTTGCTTTATAGCCCATCATCATCATCATCATCATCATCATTATTATTATTATTATTATTATTAAGTTTTTATTGTGAGTTTCAATAAGTCAAAACAAAAACAAAATAAAGAAACCATAAAAAATAAAATAAGATAAAGTATTACAGTTTTCTTACACGAGATATGAATAGCTCAGTTTTGATAGATACATATGCAATGTATACCCTGATATATTTTATACAAAGCAAGATATACTGCTATCCGTAGGCATAGTGTTATATATAAACTTCAGCAAAGGCAGACCAAATATATACCCCATCGTTCCACAAAATAAAAAAAATGATGCTCAAGGTGGGTAACTATAATAAGAAACCAAGATTAAAATAAACTTAATTAGCACAGTCATAAAAACCAAGAGATGAAAGATGCAATTAAAAACCACAACAATAGAAGAAATAAAACAGGCACCCAACCAAATAGAACCCACTTCAGGAACAGTCCAGCTTACATGCCAAAGGCCTGCTTGAATAAAAAGCATCTTTGCTAGCTGGCGGAAGGACGGAAGTCAGAGAGTCAATCTAGTCTCCCTTGACAGGGAGTTTCAGAGCCTGGGAGCAGCCACCGAGAAGACCCTGTCTGATGTCCCCACCAAACATACCTCTGATGGCAGTGGGGCTCAGAGAACACCTCCCTGGAAGATTTTGGCAAGCTTGCTTGGGAAAAGGTGGTCTTTCAGGTAGCTAAAGATGAAGTGTCAAAAAAAGAGAGGTGGAAATCCTAGTCCAGCCCCCCCAAATATGGCTGAATACATAGGGAACCAAAAACATAGTTTTAAGAGTTAAGCACTCTATGCCCTCTGCCTGTATGGATGTCCATTTTGCTATTATTATATCTTTAATCACAAGTTCTTCCCATGCTGTTTATGGAGAACTATGTGGATTCTGTTAAATTCTGATCAAAAACGAACTGAAACAAAATTCTAATCCATCCCTACAAGACCTCTCCATAGAGTCGGTAGGTCACAATAAAATAAACAGATTAGTTTTCAGCCATCCTCTCAAATAATTCATTTCCCCCCCCAGATGCATTTCAAATTGGATTGGGGTGGCGCGCGTGTGTGTGTGTGAAGGTATTTAAATCAACGGATCTGTGAAGGAAAAGGGTACCCATTCCTTTCTTTAGAGCAAACAACCCAGACATGCTTGCTGCTCTTGCCTCATCTGCTCTATACCCTGATGTGACAATCCTATTAATTTCCCTGTAGCCACCTACATTAGATGTCGGAAGCGACTCCCCCCTTTTCCCTATTGAACTATAATTGCCTCTTTTCAGGGGGCATCTTGCAAATCCAAGATGAAACGCCACAAACGTGATGTTAACTTGGTGTGCATCCTCCTTCAACCCCATGTTTTACAGAAGCAAAGAACATCTGTTTGAAACAGCTGACATTACCAGTGTATTTAAAAATAGAGCACCCCAGATTAAGCTTGAATGGCGTAGTTGGAGGGTGTACAACTCCCAGGGAATGCGCTTTTTCTCCATTAAAACAAAAAGGGAAGTAGCCTCTGGTTCAGAAAACAACTTTATTTAGTGCAGTGTTCCCCAAATGGGTGCCTTCCAGATGTGTTGGACTGCAATTCCCATCATTCCCAGCCGCCATGACCATGATTGCCCTGGATGTAAAAGCAAGTGAGGATAAAATGGAGAGGAGGAGAAGGAGGATTATGTAAGACGCCCTGCAGGAAAAAAGGCAGGATATAAATATAAGAAAAAAATAAAAATTGCCTGGCTTATGGGCCAATCCACCAAAGCCATTACAAGGCAGGTATGTAGGTAGGATACAAGAACTACCAAACTTGTGTGATTATCATCACTGATCAAGCTTTATTTTATTTATTTATTTATTTATTATATTTATACCCTGCCTTTTTTCCTGCAAGGAACCCAAGGCGGCTTACATAATCCTCCTTCTCCTCTCCATTTTATCCTCACAACAACCCTGTGAGGTAGGTTAGGCTGAGAGTCAGTGACTGGCCCAAAGTCACCCAGTGAGTTTCATGGGTTGACATCATAAGCCTCCCCACCTTGGTAGTTGTGCAGGTCATGTCGACAGTACGGTGCTCAACTAGGGACGGGGGAGAAATTTGTTCGGTTCACATTTTAATGCCAATTTACCTAATTTTGCACTTTTGAACCACTACACGAACTGAAACTCATTTATCCTTTGAAATGCACACATCTCTGAATTTTGCAATGGAGTTCTCCAACGAAAATATGCAAACAAAAATGTGTATGTTAAGGGAAGATAATTCTTAAAATGCATTATATTAGGGAAATTGCTTGCAAAAAATACATACATTTGGCCAAAATGTGTACAAAAATGCACGTGTTAGGACAAAGATGGAGAAAAATGTGTAAATGTTCATGCAAAGTGTTTGTTTTTTAAACATATTTATCAAAGTTTGGGATGCACCTAATTTAAGACTGGAGAAATTCACAAAGTTTGAGATGAACCAAATTTAAGATTGGGAAACTCAAAGATTCATCCTCAAACACAGCCATTATCTCTACTTTTCTAGATGCACCACTGCAACTAGAAATCAATGGTACCTTCTCAAATTGGGGAGAGGTAACCAGTGGGATACTGCTGCAAGACTCGGTCCTGGGCCTAGTGCTCCTCAACATTTTTATTAATGACTTGGATGAGGAGGTGCAGGGAATGCTTATCAAATTTGCAGATGACACAAAAGTGGGTGGAACAGCTAATTCTCTGGAAAACAGAAACAAAATTCAAAGTGATCTTGATAGGCTGAAACCAACAGAATGAAATTTAATAGGGATAAATGCCACATTCTGCACCTAGGGAAAAGAAACCAAATGCACAGTTACAGGATGGGGAATACTTGGCTCAACAGTACTACAAGCGAGAAGGATCTTGGAATTGTTGTAGATCACAAGCTGAATATGAGCCAGCCATGTGACTTCGCTGCAAAAAAGGCAAATGCTATTTTGGGCTGCACTATTTTATTTATAAATAAAAATTTTATTTATTTATTTATTTATAGTATAGCTTCCAAATCACGTGAAGTACTAGTTCCCCTCTACTCAGCACTGATTAGGCCTCATCTTGAGTACTGCATCCAGTTCAGGGCACCACACTTTAAGAAGGATGTAGACAAACTGGAAAGGGTTCAGAGGAGGGCAACAAAGATGATCAGGGGACTGGAAATAAAGCCCTATGAGGAGAGACTGAAAGAACTGGGCATGTTTAGCCTTCAGAAGAGAAGTCTGAGGGGAGATATATGATAGCACTGCTCAAGTACTTGAAGGGTTGTCACACAGAGGAGGGCCAGGATCTCTTCTCGACCATCCCAGATTGCAGGACACGGAATAATGGGCTCAAGTTACAGGAACCCAGATTCCACCTAAACATCACGAAAAATTTCCTGTCTCTTAGAGCAATACACCAGCGGAACCAACTACCTTGCGTGGTCGTGGTGTCTCCCACACTGGAGGCATTCAAGGTGCAGGTGGACAGCCATCTGTCAGGAATGCTTTGACTTGAATTCCTGCATTGAGCAGGGGGTTGGACTCAATGGCCTTATAGGCCCCTTCCAACTCTACTATTCTATGATTCTACTCACACCAGGAATTAGTCAAAACAAGATCCACTGGATCCAGGAAGGCCTGGTCATTGTTACTTCCAGCAACTCTCTCTTATTACACTGTTGTTTTTATGCAGAGGCTGTCAAAGCCTCACCCCAGGCTCAGTTGTGAGCTGTTGGTGACTGCAGCTGAAAAGGTCCTCCTTCTGAGCAAGTCTCCTACATGTGAGCCGACCTTTTCTCACAAGGAGGCCTCGGGCTCAATCTGGCACTCCTTCTGAGTTCCTGTCTTTTCAAGTCGCATCTCTCTCTCGAGGGTTTGGGAGGTTCTCTGGCTCCATCTTTGAAGCAGAATCCTTGTTCTCCACATATGATGCCCTCATGGTAGTCACCCCTGAGGGCCCGGGCTCCTCCTGGTCTACTGACAGATCCTGGGCATTGCTGGTAGTGGGTAGTTTTTATTATTATTATTATTATTATTATTATTATTATTATTATTATTATTATTTTACAGTATTTATTTATTTACAGTATTTGTATATTGCTCCACATCAAGCAGATTCCAGAGTGGTGAACAATAAGAAGACAAAAACAGATAAAAGAAACAAAGAAACGATACATTGAAAACAAACTAAAAGTAGTTCCTGGTCCTCCAGCTTTTCCTCCTTCAAGGAGTCTTCCAACAGCGGCATGACACAGTGCATATATGAACCTACCCATACACTAGGCCATCTACAGGGCCCCTTCTCTCTGTTGGACATGTGGGTGGTGACCCAGGACAGGTCCTTTTCTGTATTGGCACCAAGGCTGTGGAAATCCCGGTCCAAAGAGGCTAATCCTGCTCCATCCCTGTTAGGTTTTAGATGGACAGTTAAAAAAAAAACTGTACTGTTTTTGTGGGTTGGAAGGCCTGATTGATTAGTACAGTATTGTGTGTCATCAGTGTGTTTGTGTGTCTCTGTGTGTGTATTATCTATTTGTGCTGGTGGTTGCCCTTTGGTTTCTTGTTGGTTTATTGATGGGTTTTTTTAAAATCATGGTTTAAAAAATGTCATTGTGAGCCAGTTCATGGCCTCTGGCTAGTTGTGCAGCTCGGGCTGGACCTTAGGGCCAAAGTCCAGGGTCCGCAGCCTGGGTCCCCCAAAACGGCCACCCAGAGAGAGAGAGAGAGAGAGAGAGGTGATGGTGAAAGTGACAAGGTGACCTGGTGCCAGCACCTGGGCTGATGTGCATGCTGGGAGCCACGGAGGTTGCTACAGCAAACTTCCTTCCTATTTTTTTAAAAAAACATTTTATAGTCTGGCAGTCGCCAGCTGGACATGTTCATGGTTACAGGTGCTCATGTTATTTATTGCTTCACTTTTAGAATACTGTATATTATCCTTTTGGACAACAAAATGGTGCTTATTCCCTAGCAAATGTGTTTAGCATCAGGGCAGCAGAAGCAAACTCCATTGTATTCCAATAATCATGATGGCGGTGCTATGATTTAAGTGAGTCAAAAACGCTCAGAGTATTTCTTCTTTGTTTTTGGTTTTTTATCATGGTTGGCAAACAGTTTTCTGCTCTCTACAGGAATGTAGAAGCAATTGTAGAGGATGCAATGGTGGGGGAAGAGAAGATAAATGTTTGTTGTGTGCTTCACAACTGAAATAATAAACATGGCCATCTAAAGTACCCCACCACACCCCAGAAAGACCATTCAGTCCAGGGTCTAAAATTACCTTGCTGCACCTGGTGATTCAAACGGTGGGCTATACATATTGATTGACTGATTGATTGATTGATTTGCAACCGCACTTGGAATACTGTGTATAGTTCTGGTCACCACACCTAAAAAGGGGCATTGTAGAGTTGGGAAAAGTGCAGAAAAGAGCAACCCAAATGATCAAGGGGGCTGGAGCAACTCCCCTATGAGGAAAGGTTACAGCAGCTGTGATTGTTTAGCTTAGAAAAAAGGCGAGTAAGGGGAGACATGATAGAGGTGTACAAAATTATGCATGGTGTGGGGAAAGCGGACAGGAAGACATTTTTCTCCCTCTCTCGTAGTACTGGAACACAAAGGGTCATCCCATGAAGCTGATTGGTGGGAGATTCAGGACAGATAAGAGGAAGGACTTCTTCACACAGTGCATAGTTAAACTATGGAGTTTGCTATCACAAGATGTAGTGATGGCCACCAATTTGGACAGCTTTGAAAGCGGATTGGACAAACTCATGGAGGAGAAGGCTATCAGTGGCTACTAGTCCTGATGTTTTGCTTCCTTTCTGCTGTTCTTCTGCTGGAAGGCAAAGACTGCTTTATTCTAGAAGGCTTTTGGTGTATAAGTGGACTGTTGGGTATATGCAGAAGGTCCCTGGTTCAATTACCAGTATCTCCAGTTAAAAGGCTTAGGTAGCAGGTGATCCAGAGAACCTGGAGAAGTGTTGCCAGCCAGAGTGGGCAATGCTGGATTATGGGGGCAAATAATTTGACTTGGTATAATGTATTATTTGTTATATTTATATCCCACCTTTTTTCCTGCAAGGAACCCAAAGCAGCTTACATAATCCTCCTCCTCCTCTCCATTTTATCCTCACAACAACCCTATGAGGTATGTTAGGTTGAGAGTCAATGACTGGCCCAAAGTCGCCCAGTGAGCTTCATGGTCAAGTGAACTAGAACCTGGATCTCCTGAGTCTCAGTCCAGTTACTCTCTCCACTACGCCACACTGGCTCTATAAGGTAGCTTCCTATGACCTTTACTGGGAGAGCACCTGCTTTTGCATGCAGAATGCCCCAGGTTCGATCTCTGGCATCTCCAGTTAGAAAAAAGGATCCCCCCCCCCTCATTTGCAAGTTTGACGGTGTTGAGGTCCCGACAGCAAGTTGAACCATGTGTCGAATTGCCAAACGTTACCTAATCAGTGCTTTGCCAAACAAGTAAGTTGACAGCGTAGATCCTCCAGCCATTAACCTGCGATACAATAGACCTTCCCACTCTTTGGCATTCATCCTGCTAGTGACACATAGCAGTAATAATCGATGTCAGTACATTCCGGCATTGAAAAGACACCCCCAAAGCAGTCACTTGAAAACAGTACTGGCTCCGGGTTTTGGAGGGCGCTTGGGCAAGGCACCCCAATGAGCCCCTTCTCTCAGTGAATCTGCTTTCTCATTGCCATTGTCACCAGCTGTTGTTCTTCCTCCTCCTCCTCCTCCTCCTCCTCCTCCTCCTCCTCCTCCTCCTGCTCAGTGTGACCACTTGCTTGCAAGAGAGGCAGTGAGCGAGTAGGCTATAGCCCAGTGTTCTCCAACCTTGGGTCCCCAGATGTTTTTGGCCTACAACTCCCAGCATGCCCCAGCCAGCGTAGCTACGCTGGCTGGGGCATGCTGGGAGTTGTAGGCCAAAAACATCTGGGGACCCATGGTTGGAGAACACTGGGCTATAGCATCTACTGCTCCTTCTCACCACCACCACCACCATCGCTAGAGTCTACACAATCTTCTTTAGAATTTCCTCCTTTTATCCCGGAAGACAATCTTACTCGGTCACGAGTGATCGCCTGATGATGATGATGTCTGGCCCAGTGAATACAGAAGAATACAGGAGAAGGTGATCAATGGCTACTAGTCCTGATGGCTCCATGCTACCTCCAGCATCAGAGAGGCAGTATGCCTATGTGCACCAGTTGCTGGAGAACACAACTGGGAGGGTGCTATTGCATTCATGTCCTGCTTGTGGGTTTCCTGTGGGCAGCTGGTTGGCTACTGTGTGAAGAGAATGCTGGACTAGATGGGCCCTCGGTCTCATTCAGCTTGGCTTTTCTTATGTCCTCTTTTTTGGTGATGTGTAACTGGCTGCCTTATTTGTAACAGTGAACCCCTTCTTACCACGAGCAGTTTTGCAGTTTCACCTGCTCTGTACAACAAAGCCTGGCAATTATTATTATTTTTTCCAGTTGAAATTTCCTAATACATTGGTTTCCCCTTTGTAAGCAAGACTAGGTATTATGGTTTTCTGGAAGAATCCCCTATTTTTGAGACATGCAGTATCTGGGGAAATTCATCATCTCTGCCCCTTGCCTCCAGCAACAGAATTAAGGAAAGATGCATATAGAAATGAACGCATACAAAAAAGAACGCCTCTTGAAGCACTCTCTTAAAAGCTTAATTTCCTTAGCATTATATTTGGATAACTCTTACTCAAATCGGTGGAAGTTACTCATTTCCTTTTGCAGCAAGAAGAGGGCGGGTGAGGCAGGTTTGGAGGAGGGAGAGACCAGCTTTTAAAATCCTTTTCTTTTTTCCAAACCAGCAATCTGCAAAGGGAGAAGGGTGGGGGAGAGAGAGAGAGAGAGAGAGAGAAAATAATGTAGATGCTTAAACCGCACTGAGCTGGGGAGACAAGCTGGTAATGACTAAGGCCACGGGCTTCATCACAGCTGTCAGAAGAACTCTGGCATCCATAAATGTGTATTCTTTGTTGCAAGCCACGTTACAGCTCGATAGTGGGTGAAGAAGAGCAGCTGGAACAGGGCTGGTCTTGTCAGCCGAGAATTGGATGAATGCTACAGTGGTCACCGGGCTTCAGCAAAGGGGAATTATCGAGCCATTTGGAACTGATGGCAGCTCAGATTTGAGGACCCACATCCCGGCACTTTACCAAGTGTCTCTGATCATGAATGTGACTGATTCTTTCCCATGTGGCCATCTATCTAGCATCCCGAGGCTTTCCCAGCTCTTGTACCCCACTGATCTCTGACTCCCTGGGCCACCACTCAGCCTGTGGCGGCACAGGCAACGTTGCGAGTTTCTCCACTGAACCCCGTGTACCCCATCCCAGTTCATCCACTGTCATTGTGTAGGGGCCGAACTGTACAGTAGGAAGGGGCATTGTAGGTCCGCGTCAAAGAATGAAATGCTAGGGGACGATCCAGCCCATTTCCCTGCACGTATGTGCACAGCTCTGTATAAGCGGAAGGAGGAGCTGATGGGAGACCAACGGGCTTTGGTAATCCCCGTGTGCACGGAAAAGAGATGAATCCAAAGAAGGACTGCATGATATACTTTATGTTTTTGTAGAGCTAACTCCGAGTGATTTAGCTGACCACACATCATTTAAATCAAATTCAACTTTTGAAGAAAAAAAATATAAGAAGAAAAGATTGAATAAGCAGCAAGAGTTTATCCACCATCCCAGGGCCTTTGCCTTTATTAGCCACAACACTGGAAGGTGGGAGAAGGTAGACGTCTCACCGCCGCAGCATGGTGGAACACCATTGTTCCTTTGGGAGACTTGTCTTCCTAAATTTGCATTTGATGAGATGACGTGAATAAACAGCAAGGGGAGAACGTGTCTAAGGAAGAGCCAGTGAGCAGAAAGGGGTGATTAACACCTCCCGTGGCCACCAATTCTTCGGTGGCCATGGGAAATTATCCCCAAACTGTCTCTCCCCTCCCGTTTGGGCTTTGAGGCTGGAGGAAGTTAGCTGAGCTGGGGATGGGCGAAAAATGAACGCTGACGAAGTTTGTAGGTGGAGAATCAGAGGGCAGGTTGTTAACCCCCCCCCCCCGAGTCTCCTACTGTGCCCCGCAAAGGTTTGCATAGTCCCCCTGCGTTAGAGGCTTGGGAAGAAATGGTTGCCAAGGTAACATGTAATTCTGCCATAAGCAACCAGGTCGAATACTTCCTACCTGGTTTCCCTTCCATAAGTAAAACACCCAGAGGATTACTTTTTTTAAAAAGACACTGAAAATGTAGGAAGGGGACCTGGGATATTTCTGAGCGGGCCTGGTCCCTGCAGGCCACCGTACCCCTGTGGGAATGAGCAGTCAATCCAACATGTTTGGTTGGCTCATTGGTAGCCCTTTGTATCTTCGTGTTGTGCTTTCGCAAACGTTAACGCCACCCCTGATGGAGTTAGACCATTTTTAGCCCATAAATCACAGCATATTTCTTCCCCCCTCAGTGAGATAATTTATTAGTTCCACATTCCAAGACATGGAAGAACCGCCTAAGTATTAAGTGCTTTAAAAGTTTATCCTCCGACGACTTGTCGGTTTCTGTTCTGTAATGAGTTGGGTAATTATCTATGCCTCTTCTCTGGTGACTCTTTCATTATATAATTATCATATAATGGCTTAAAATTTGACTGCGCCTGGTATTCTTCTGAGCCATTTTTACTTCATTCCATCCCTTGGCACTGGACATTTCTACTTCTGAATGCACTTCAGAGTTGCCTGTAGAAAAAGAATTAAGACGGCATTAGATGCACAAAGACCGATAACATTTGGATGTACTTTTTTTTGTTGTTGTTTAATGTGTGTTTTGTGTGTGTGGGGTAATTATCTTCCGATTTTTTAAATATGTATTCAATATATTTTCATTTCATTTACTTCTCTCAAATACAATTCTATTTAAGATGGACCACATGCTAAGAGGAAAGAAACTGTATTGCTGCGGGCACAGGCAACCCCAGATGTTTTGGAGTCCAACTCCCATAATCCTTGACCATTGGCCATGCTGGTTGGGGCTGATAGGAGTTGTAGTCCAAAGATTCGGGTGGGCACTGAGTCGCCTAGCCCTGGCGTAGGGGATTCTGTGAACATGGACTGAGCGGGGAATTTTAAGGATCAAGGGGTCATTTAGTTCAGTAGCACAGCATATACTTGCCATATATAAGATTGCTGTATCAATCCCTGGTGTCTCCAGCTAAATAATCTTAGGGCCCAATCCTATGCCTGTTTAGACAGAAAAAAATCCTACAACTCCCAGCATTCCCCAGCCAGCATGGCTGGCTGGGGAATGCTGGGAGTTGTAGGATTTTTTTCTGTCTAAACAGGCATAGGATTGGGCCCTTAGACTGAAGCAGGTGATCCTTGTTCCCTTCTTGCTCACTCTTCTAAGACTACTCCTGCTACAAAACATACGTGCATCATCTTAAAACAAAGCAAGCTTCTTGTTGTTGTTTTACTTGAGAAATCTTGTTTTACTCACATGCAAAGTAAACCAATATATTAACTGATTAATAAACTAGAGCAGGGGCTCTCCCTCCTTGGGTCCCCAGATGTTGCTGGCCTACAGCTCCCAGCATACCCAGCCAGCCTGGCTAATGGCAAGGGATTCTGGGAGCTGTAGTCCAGCAACATCTGGGGACCCAAGGTGGGAGAGTCCTGAACTTAGAGGGACAGATGGATCTTCTTAATGCAAAACCCTATGCATGTTTAGACAGAAGAAGGTCTTACAGCTCCCAGCATTCCCCACCCAGACTTTTTTCTATCTAAACATGCACAGGATTATTGTCCTTAGGACACAATCCTATGCATGTTTTAGACAGGAAAAAAGTCCTACAGTTTCCAGCATGCTGGGAGTTGTAGGACTTCTTTCTGTCTAAACATGCATAGGATTGCACCCATAATGTTCTTATATTTCTCGGGGGGGAGGCGGTTCTGCACATCTCTTGTCATCCCTTGATTTAGCATAAAGCAAAATATGATGGGGATTTGGAGGTTCCCATTCAGGAGAATTTTGCGGGAAGGAAAAAAATGTTTTAAAAAGATCAAAGAAACGACTCTTAGGTGTTCTGCGCAGGGCTGTGGAGTCGGTAGATAAATGTTCCGACTCCGACTCCTCAGTTTTTTGTACTTCCGACTCCGACTCCCCGACTCCGACTCCTCTGTATTAATATGCTAATTAATTAATTAATATGCGAGGTAGTTGGGCAGAAGCTGCTGCCTTCTCCTTTTTGTGTGCTGATCTGCTGCTGAAGATAGGGCAGTGGGAGGATCCAGGAGGGGCATTTATTATAAAACAGAAGTCATTAATTATAACTGTTTGTGAATTGGGACATTTAAACTTGCTTTTTTTAAAATTCCAATCTAAATTCAGTAGGAGTCGGAGTCGGTGCATTGTTTGCCGACTCCGACTCCAGGTACCCAAAATTTCCTCCGACTCCTCGACTCCGACTCCGACTCCGACTCCACAGCCTTGGTTCTGCGGCACTTAAATTTTACCATATATATTATAAAATCAGTTACCTTTTCCATAATTCTCATTGTTTCTTTAATTTTGGCATTTTCCAATTTCAGTGTTGGATTTTATTTGTAGGCATTACAAGCCGCTTGAAATCTCATTGACAAATGTACATGCAATATTGAGTGTTAGCCAGCCAATATTCTACGTAATCCTGTATACAAGAACCCCAGAGCCATGGGATCCATCATTGAGAATGCTGTAAAAAGAATGCTGTAAAAAGTTGAAACTAGGAGAATGTGCATCCACCTTTTTGTAATGCCAATTTTAATTAAGAGAATTTGCTTGACAATTTGGTTCCCTCCCACCACCTCTAAATTTGTTTCAGCTCTGAAGCAACCTCTCGGGAACCCGGCAGCCAACGCTTCCACATGAAACCACTTGTCAGTGTCAGGAAGAAAATGAAAGTAATTTTTCTCTCTCGACAAACATGTCAGAGCTGAATAATGAATTAGGAATTAAAAGCTTAGTGGTGCTAAATCACAGAGATGGGATGCTATACCTTTGATCACAAATGGCCAACCCTCGTATTTTAGGGAGCTCAGAGAATGAACCTAGGGGTGTTGCGGGAATTCCAACATAGGTGAGCAATCTCGTTTGAGTCCTCATAAAATCTCGGAGAACTTTTACTTGAAAGTTCAGACTGAAACCCGGAGTGGATACACCGCCTCACTGACATTGGAGCCACAACAATCCTCCGCTGAAGCATCCTCACAAATGGGCGGCCGGCCTCTGCTACAATATCTCCAGCGAAGGAGAGCCCGCCATTTCTCAAGGCAGTCTGTTCCACTGTTGAGCAGCTCTTGGCGTTATGAAGTTTATATAAAAAAAATCTACTTCTTATACAATCATAGGGCTAAAACAGGCATTATTATTTTACATCCGTATCTAGTACCAACATATGTAATTTTTTACTCTAGGGTAGGTGCGGGGTGTGTGTGTGCTGATCCAGATCTTAAAAGCCTCCCTACCCCTTTGCGAGGGTCCTGATTTGGATCAGGGGGCCCTGCACCTATACTAGAGTAAAGATGGGAGGGGTGGGGGAAAGGAACTGCTAGATAAAGATTTAAAGGAATGCCTGTTTTGGCCCATAGAAGTGGTTGTCCATAGTTCTGAATGGTGCATACATTGGGCTATTAAACCCATTAGGATATGCGGCAGGCTTTCGAGGAAAGTAATGAGAACTTTGATCAGATTCATGGAATTTTAGAGGGGTGTCTGTGGTTTTCGCACATCTCTGACTTGCAGCGAGGAAGTGTGTATATCTGACCCTTGCATTATGCGCTTGGATGGTGCTCTGGAGAGAGAGAGAGAAAGAATAATTGGTAATGATTTTGGATGGCTGATGATGTGCCAATATGGAAACACACTGCAGTGTCCTTGGGGTGTAATTAAAGAGCCTTTTCTATTTTTTTCACTTCGCAGTTGAGAGTGAAGGTATTTTAAGGGAGAAAGCATCCACAGTGCTGTTTTTTTTTTTTTCCAAATGAGGGGACGGCTTGCTAGTTTCTTGTTGTTATGTCAACCAAAGCACCCTTGCTTTGAGAGAGAGAGAGAGAGAGAGAGAGAGAGAGAAGAGGCCTCTCTATTCCCATTTTGCTACACAGCCACATTCAAGATCTGTCTCAATTCACTCTTGGTTTTCACTGGGTTGCGTACATAGATCCCATGCTTCCATCTCCACCCCATCTCACTGGATGTGAAGCTTTCACCAAAAGTGACACAAAAGACAGAATTTCGAGGGTCCCGGTGAAGCAAAACATCTCCAGGAATTTTAAAGGAAGATGAACATATTTTTTTTATAAGATTCATTACATTTTTGTGGTGGGTGGGTGGGTGGGGGATATCACACATCTCTACTGGAGAAGCAAAGCGTGTTTCAACTCTATTTCACGCCTTCCGACATTTGCCAGATGCAAAGAGTCTCCCTTGAACTCAAAAGCTGCAGCTCAATGTCAACAGAGATTTCTTCCTCTCTTCCTGCCAGCATTGTATATTCAGGACATGTATTGGCAAAAGCAGGGGTGTGATTCCCCTCCCGTCCTGCCCCCATAATGTGGATTAGACTATTTGTACATCACATGAAATAATTATCTACAAATGGTTAATTTGCCTTCTTGGCCTCCTCCTTTCTTAGGCACTTCCTCATCTAACCACCACCCTTCTCTGGCTTTTTTTTTTTTTTTTTTACCAGCTCTTTGATTAGAGCAGCTTATCCAATGGCAGCCAGAGAGACTTCTGTGACATTAGGGTAGCTCAACCAACCACTAACCCCTTAGTGCCTTAAAAAAAAATCCATCTTTGTGACTGTAATCTCTCTAGCCATTAGAACATTGTTCATGTTCTGTATACCCTCCCCTTCCTCCTTTATCCATTATGCAAATGTCTGTCTGTCTGTCTAATATTTGAGCATATTCACTGTCATTGATTCTCTGATCAGCTGCTGCTTTGGCATATTTGTCCACATAAGGAGGAGAGACTGAAAGAACTGGGCATGTTTAGCCTTCAGAAGAGGAGACTGAGGGGAGATATGATCGCACTCTTCCAGTATTTGAAGGGATGTCACACAGAGGAGGGCAAAGATCTCTTCTCGGTCATCCCAGTTTGCAGGACACGGAATAATGGGCTCAAGTTACAGGAACCTAGATTCCACCTAAACATCAGGAAAAATTTCCTGACTGTCAGAGCAATAAGACAATGGAATCAACTACCTAGGGAGGTGGTGGGCTCTCCCACTCTGGAGGCATTCAAGGTGCAGCTGGACAGACATCTGTCAGAGATGCTTTGACCTAGATTCCTGCATTGAGCAGGGGGTTGGACTCGATGGCCTTGTGGGCCCCTTCCAACTCTACTTTTCTATGATTCTATGATAAGCATTGGATGACGTTCTTCCTAGGAAGTGTCTGTGATCTAAGCCAATTGGGGATCACATAGTGAACGTCACCTAACCCAATCAGATTTGGTGATTAATTAACATCACTGAGGGGAAACAAAGCCAATCAGGAGTGTGGGCAATGTTTCCTCCATCAGTTGCGGTGGCGATCCCAGCCAATCAGGGCTCACACAGCCAACAGAATGATCCCTGGCCAATCAGACATGGACATATGCTGATGTCACTGAGAGCAAAGGAGGCAGGCTTTAGAATGTATCGCCCTTACTCTTTTGACTTTTTTTAAAAGACCCCTCCCACCAAATGTTTCTGAATTGGGGGGGGGGCTTTTTGATGCAGCTGAAAATGAGAAGTGCCCCCCCACACACACCCCAGTTTTGGCTTATCCCTTAAAAGCAAGCAAGGGATGTGCTTTTCTTCCTTCTTTGGAAGAACAGTAACCGTTTAATCGGAGACTGTGCCTGGCTTGTTTTCCCAGAAAGTGAAGCATCTGCTACTTTAAGAAGCAGAAAAGAGAGACGTTTCGTGAACTTTGTCCTGAAGGAACTGGCATGTTGCTGTGTTCATTTGCAGAGCAGAGACTGGCAGGCTCGCTCTGGAGATTTCCCTTCTGTCGGCTCCCTCAGTCAGGGAGCCCACTGAAGTAGAGGCAATTAGTGTCCAAAAGACAAGAGTAGCTTGTATAGAAATAACTGCACAAAATCGCAGAGAGAAAACGGGAAAAACTATTACTCAGCTTACCTGCACCTCCTGCAGCTGAGTCGAGATTTCAGCGTTGCATTCTTGCAGTCCATACGTTGACTGATTAATTGGTCCATTTAACACCTTTAAAAAAAAAAAAATCCTTTAAACCGGACCTGTCCTTATTTTTTCCAGGTGGATCCTTGAATTTCCCATTCTGCTTCAGGGCATCCTTTATTCTGGCTTGCTGTCATTGCAAGTCGACTCTCTGCATCACTTGTGTGCATTGTGCACTTAAAACCAAAATCTCAACATTTTGCAGCAAAGTAGGCCAAATCTTGCGTCAAGAAAAGCCGGAGTTTTCCTTTAGAAATATGCAGGTTAAACACATTGTCATCTGTCTCCTTTTGCCCAATATCTGGTTATTCCATGACCGCTGTGGAAATCCTGCACAAGTAGCCTCTGTGGGTATCGCCCAGACAGTTTCAAACTTACGTTTGCAGCCTTGAGGTATGGAAATGTGGTTTGTGGAAAGAAAAAGAAAGAAAGAAAAATGATATTGCTAAGAATTCTGCTGACCACTGCTCTCAGTATTAACGACTTCGCTAGCCCTACCTACTGGTCAGCATTAATGCTAATGGATGTTTCAAAATTAGGTTTTGAATTAGAATTAAAATTGTGCTCATCTCAGATGAGTCTCCCAAACAATGGCTCTCCTTTGTGTGCACATGCACTCAAT
The DNA here is from genome assembly GCA_021292165.1 of Shinisaurus crocodilurus. Lineage (NCBI taxonomy): Eukaryota > Metazoa > Chordata > Lepidosauria > Squamata > Shinisauridae > Shinisaurus > Shinisaurus crocodilurus. The sequence continues at coordinate 8,223,295 of CM037880.1, read as the reverse complement.
CAATGTGCATAGGGGGGGCATAGCAGTAGCAGGGTTGTATGCATGAATATTATTCTCCAACCAAATGGGCATCCAGGGCCCAACATAAATTGGTTCAGGTTCGTAGCTTGGGGATCCTACTCGAGTAATTTTTGACACGAGGCTCAGGTGGCCTCAGTGGCACAGACTGCCTTCTACCAGCTCTGACTGGTGGCCCAGCTACACCCCTATCTGGACAGGGATGACCTGGTTTCAGTAATCTATGCCCTGGTCACCTCCAAGTTAGATTACTGTAATGCACTCTATGTGGGGCTGCCTTTTTGAAGACCGTTCAGAAGCTGCGGCTTGTGCAAAATGCGGCAGCCAGACTAATAACTGAGACCAGAAGGTTGGAACATAGAACACCAATTCTGGCTCACTTGCATTGACTGCCTGTATGCTTCCAAGCCCGATTCAAGGTGCTGGTTTTAACTTACGAAGCCTTGCCGCAATACCTGATGGAAAATGCCTCAACCTTTCTCTCTCAACCTGAGTCTACCTGGACATTATGGTCAGCATCTGAGGCCTTCCTCTGAGTGCCACCTCCAAGGGAGGCTCGGAGCATGGCAACAAGAGAGAGGGTCTTCTCAGTGGTGGCCCCCCAATTGTGGAATGATTTCCCCAGTGAAGCCTGCCTGGCACCTACTCTGTCATCTGTTCGGCACCAGGTTAAGACTGCCCTCTTCTCCCAGGCATTTAATGGCACTTAAAGGTGTTTGGTTGATGGTGTGTTGGGGAACTTGTGCTTTTGACAGGTCTGTTTGTATTGGAATTATTTTAGCTTTTGAATGTTTTTTTTACATTTTGTATATTGATTTTTTAAAATGTTGTTTTTATGCTGTTTTTATACTCTTTTTGATTGTATTGCATTTGTGAATGGTTGTGTGAACCACCCAGAGAGCTTCGGCTATTGGGTGGTATGGAAATGAAATATTATTATTATTATTATTATTATTATTATTGTGAAAGGTTCAAAAGCGAAAATCATGCCCCCATTTCCTGCAAGCTGCTCCTGGCTCCCCTGTGTGGTAATGAGCTCCCCCAGCAGTCTATTACTACCCCATCTCCCTTCCCTAAGTTAAGCGTTTGTGGGGGCTTGGGGTGGTAGAGAGTGCTAGATATCAGAAGAGGCAGAAAGATGAACCCATTTTAGCTTGGGGCCCATCTCAAAGGGGTTTTGAACCTGACTTGAAATGGGGCGAGACTTTTTGTGCGAGGGGAGTTTCCATTTCCATCTCTCTCTCCCCCCCCCCCCACACTCCCACCTTTGAAATCTTACACCACTTCCAGGCGAGAGCATGACGGTGGAACTGCAGAACCTCAGGCAAAACTGGCCCTCTCTGGGATTCCCCAAACGGCCATGTCCTCTTCCGCCCCCCCCCCCCGGTCACAATGTCTTTCCCCTGAACGTTTGATAGTTTCTCAGTTTTTGTGCCATTTTACCCAGCCCATTCCAAGGGTGTAATCCTATGCATGTTTAGACGGAAGAAAGTCCTACACTTCCCAGCATTCCCCAGCCAGCCATGCTGGCTGGGGAATGCTGGGAACTGTAGGACTTTCTTTTTCCTGTCTAAACATGCATAGGGTGGTTGCACCCTTAAAGGTTGAAATACCTCTCCTAATGCTTAGTTACTGACAGGAAGAGCTTTAAGCGACAATATGCTGGTCTTCTTGGCCACACCCCTTTGGCCTTCAGCCCCTCCCATCACTGGAATGTAGCGCCCCCCCCCCCAGCTTCTCAGAAATGGAATTCAGCCCGCGGGCTGAAAGATGTTCAGTGCTCCTAGCTTAGAAGACCAAGAATCTAGACATGGGCTTGATTGTCTCTTTTAAACAATCAAGAATCACCTGCTTCCACCTGGTTACACAACTACATGCAGTGCCACCTAATGACTAAAATAGAGCTCTGTTTATGAGCACCCAAGCCCTGCCCACCCCTATGATTAGGAATGCGTTAAGGGAAGAGCACAACTGTGTTTGTGGGCCCCACATGTTGCGCCGCGCGGCTCCATTGTTTGCCACGTGCGCTTGGGGAGTACCGCTTGGACCCATGGACTCTCCAGGATGGGGGTTCCTCAGGGGCCGGTCTTATCCCCCATGCTATTCAACATCTGCATGAAACCGCCGAGTGGGGTCATCCAGAGTTTTGGAGTGCGTCGCCATCAGTACGCTGATGACACGCAGCTCTATCTCTCCTTTTCATCTCCAGCAGGTGAGGCTGTGGATGTGCTAAGCCGGTGCCTGGCTGCGACAATGGACTGGATGAGGGCTAACAAACTGAGGCTCAATCCAGACAAGACTGGGATGCTGTTAGTGGGTGGTTCCTCTGACCGAATGGAGGGTGTTCAACCTGTTCTGGATGGGGTTGCACTCCCCTTGAAGGAGCAGGTTCGTAGCTTGGGGGTCCTCCTTGAGCCATCTTTGTCACTTGAGGATCAAGTGGCCTCAGCTCTGGCTGGCGGCCCAGCTACGCTCCTATCTGAACAGGGATAGCCTGGTTTCAGTAATCCACACTCTGGTAGTCTCTACGCTAGACTACCGCAATGCACTCTGCGTGTGGCTGCCCTTGAAGATTTTCAGAAGCTGCCGCTTGTGCAAAGCACCACAGCCAGACTAATAACCAGCACCAGGCAGTCTGAACACACAACACCATTTCTGGCCCACTTGCATTGACTGCCAATATGCTTCCGAGCCCGATTCAAGGTGCTGGTCTTAACCTGTAAAGCAGCCCTACATGGCTTAGGACCACAATACTTGACAGAACGCCTCTCCCAACCACAACCTACCTGGACACTATGCTCAATATCTGGGGCCTTCTCCAACTGCCACTTCTGAGGGAGGCTCATTTGGTGGCAACAAGGAAGAGGTCCTTTTCTGTTGTGGCCCCCCAATTATGGAACCAGCTCCCCACTGAGGCCTGCCTGGCACCAACTCTACTATCCTTTCAGCACCAGGTCAAGACTGTCCTCTATACCGAGGCATTTAACATTTCTAAATAGGGTGGGGGCGGGCGTTTATGTCAACTTTTTAACAGGTCTAATTATAGTAACTTGTTTTTAGTTTTTAAAATCATTTTTAAATTCAGTTTTTCAAATTTAGTAGTGATTTCTTAATGATGTTTTTTATTTTTATTTTTGTTTTTTATATTGTATTTTATGAATTGTTGTAAACTGCCCAGAGAGCTTCGGCTATTGGGCAGTATAGAAATAAAAATAAAATATGAAATAAAAATAAATAAATGTCTAAGCACTCTGTGCAATCTTGAACCCTAAACAAGTACAGTAGATTCCCCACTGTAGATGTTACCTGTGGAGGACAATGGAGCCAAAGGATGGGAAGGGAATAGAACAGGGCTCTCCAACCTTGGGTCCCCAGATGTTGCTGGCCTACAGCTCCCAGCATACCCAGCCAGCCTGGCTACTGGCAAGGGATTCTGGGAGCTGTAGTCCAGCAGCATCTGGAGACCCAAGGTTGGAGAGCCCTGGAATAGAAGGATCAGGCCCAGTTGGTGCAGTCTTGCCCTCCCGGTGACAAGATTCTAATCAGGTACTTTGAATTCTGTGTGAGAGACTATTGGGTGAACCTGACTTCCTCCTTCCCCCACCTGACCTTGCTCTCCCTTGCTTGAAAGAAATATCTTGCAATGGCAAGTTGCCTCAATGTACAGGTAGGGGCGGTTTGAATCCCTCGTGGCCCCGCCTCCCATTGGCTCAGCCAACCAGAGTTTAATAATAATAATAATAATAATAATAATAATAATAATAATAATAATAAATTTTATTTCTTACCCGCCTCTCCGTCTAGATCGAGGCGGGGAACAACAAAAATATAAAATACACAATACATACTATTAAAACATCTTAAAACATACGGTATTAAAAACATCATAAAAAACATCATTAAAACATCATTAAAACATCGTAAAAACATCTTAAAGGCAACCTAACTATCCGCCAGATAGGCCTGCCAGAAGAGATCAGTCTTTATGGCTTTTTTAAATTCCAAAAGACTGGTGAGCCGACGAATCTCCTCCGGCAGGCCATTCCATAATCTGGGAGCAGCAGAAGAAAAGGTCCTCTGGGTAGTACCCGTCAGCCTAGTTTTGGCTGACTGAAGTAAATTCTTCCCAGAGGACCTGAGTGTGCGGGGTGGATTGTACGGGAGAAGGCGATCCCGTAGGTAGCCTGGACCCAAACCATGTAGGGCTTTAAAGGTAATAACCAACACTTTATACTTCGCCCGGAAACTGATTGGCAGCCAGTGGAGTGCTTTTAAAACTGGTGTGATGTGAGCACCCCTAGGTGTACCAGTAACCAGTCTGGCGGCCATATTTTGCACTAGTTGAAGTTTCCGGACTAGGTACAAAGGTAGCCCTATGTACAGCGCATTGCAGAAGTCGAGCCTTGAAGTTACCAGCGCGTGCACTACAGTCTTTAGGTCCTCCGGTTCTAGGAAGGGGCGCAGCTGGCGTATCAGCCAAAGCTGATAATAGGCACTCCTAGCCGTCGCATCTATCTGAGATGTCATTTGGAGCGACGGATCTAGAAGCACCCCCAAGCTGCGAACACAGTCTTTCAGGGGGAGTGTAACCCCATCCAGAACTGGTTGACATACCTCCAAACCCAGATTGTGGCCTTTGACAGCAAGCACCTCCGTCTTGTCTGGATTCAGTTTCAGTTTATTTTTCCTCATCCAGCCCATTACTGCCTCCAGGCATTCATTCAGAGGAGACACACTGTCCTTAGCTGACGCTGTTGCCGAAGGCATAGAGAAATATATTTGGGTGTCATCAGCATACTGATAGCACCCTGCCCCATGCCCCCGGATGATCTCTCCCAGCGGTTTCATGTAGATATTAAATAGCATTGGGGAAAGAATAGCTCCTTGTGGCACGCCACATAGCAGCTCCTTTTTGGAGGAGCAGCTATCCCCAAGCATCACCATCTGGAACCTACCCAAGAGATAGGACCGGAACCACTGAAGCACAGTGCCCCCGATTCCCAGTCCCCTCAGGCGTTCCAGAAGGATACCATGGTCAATGGTATCGAAAGCCACTGAGAGGTCCAGAAGCACCAACAGTGACACACTCCCCCTGTCGGTACTCAGGCGTAGATCATCTGCTAAGGCGACCATAGCAGTCTCAACTCCGTATCCTACTCTGAAGCCAGTTTGAAATGGGTCTAGAAAAGCAGTGTCATCCAAAACTGCTTGGAGTTGGAAGGCAACTGCCCTCTCGATCACCTTGCCCAAAAATGGAAGATTTGACACTGGTTTAGGAAAATTGGGCCTTCAGGTGTGGCCATGACACTCACTGGAGTGTCCCCGTCCCAATTTTTTTGCCATGTTCATTCCTTCCGTACCCAAGGCCGGCCCTACCATTAGGTAGAGTGAAGCAGTCGCCTCGGGCAGCAGATGCTGGAAGACGGCAGGGGAGAGCAGTGTGCCACATGCTTCGCACCCGGAGGAAACTGTCCCATCATCATCAGAGTTGAAAACGGATTCATCTAACCGCCCAGGTGTTTTTTTGTGCATGGACTGCGCGGGGGCACCGCCTTGTTCTTCACCTCAGGCAGCAAAATGTCCTGGGCTGGCCTTGATCCACACTGACGCATAGTTACTGCACACACCCCAGGCTGAAAACGCAAACATGATCGGGCTTTCTTTCAGTACGGAGAGGCCGTTACGAGATGTGCTTCAGAGGTTAATTCGAGCTTGGCCTGCAGTCCTATTATTTTGCTCTTCCCCGCCGTTCTCCTTGGTAGCTGGCAGGGCAGAGGGCAGCGTTTGCCCATTAACGGGAGTATCAGACACTCGGCTTGAATCTGGAAGATCCTGCTGTGTTGTGTGGGTCTCCCACTTCCCTTGTTTCATGCTCTGTCGCTCATTGTCCCACGCCCACCCGCCGAAGTAAAAAAAAAAAGAGAGAGAGAGAGAGTGTGTGTGTGTAAAGGCTAGAAAAAAGGATATTTAAATCTAGAAAGTGGCTTCAGATCTTGCAGACGGAAGGCGAACTCATTGTTGTCCTCTTAATAAACTAACGCAGTGCTCTCCAACCTTGGGTCCCCAGATGTTCTTGGCCTACAACTCCCAGCATGCCCCAGCCAGCTATGCTGACTGGGGCATGCTGGGAGTTGTAGGCCAAGAACATCTGGGGACCCAAGGTTGGAGAGCACTGAACTAACAGATGCCCCCATTTTGTCAAACAGTAGATGAGGTGGTCAACTTGTGTCTGGGCTGTACCCAGGACCGGTGGCAAGGGCAGGCATAGTTGGGCCCTCTTCACCGCGGCAACCTGCTCATTCACCTGCCTCTCGTTCTGGCCCAGACAACAGGGTTGGTGAGGAGGAGGAGCAGGAGATGCCACGGCCTACTTGCTCCCCGTCTGTCAAGCAAGCGAGTGATAGCGAAGATGAGAGAGGAGGAGGAGCAAGGGCAGCTGGTGACAATGGCGGTGAGAAGGTAGGCTCGTTGAGGGATCAGGCCCATGGAGGGTGCCTTCAAAAACCTGGAGCCAGCACTGACTGTACCACTTCAGACTCACCTGATAGAAGGGATACGAAGAAAGAAAGAAAAAATCTATACACGCCCATAGGAAGCTAGCATGTCAAGGGAAAGGCTAGGCAAGAATCTTTGTCCTTGAATAACAGGCTCTGTTTTCTTTTTCCAACGTGGAGGCAATTTTTCAGTCAACAGAGGATGATGGAATAAATGGAAGTTCTGTAGGAGACAGAGGATGAAGAGATTGGGAGAGGAGGAGGGTGAGAGGGGGATGGGCCGCGAGAGGACTAGACAGAAAGTACACTGAGAGGTTTTCTGAATCATTTCCCCTCCTCTATTCAGTGAGGAGATGAGTAATACGGTGATTTTATTTTCCGTCCATCTAAGCCATTCTGGTTCCCAAGTGTTGATGTTTTGCCAGAAAGCTGCAGCTAAGGTTGGGGGAGCAAGGGAAGACTGAAGGACCTTTGAGTGGAACGGTGCTTCCACTACACGTTTAATATATTTCTGCTGTTTGTACTACCCCCGCTGTTTGTTTGTTTGTTTGTTTGTTTACACCAGCTCTCGGTTCTGCTTCCTCTCCAGGATTGGGGCATGCTCTCCTGGGGAAAACACACATGAACATATCAAAAGAAAACCAGCCAGCCTTCCTCCGCTATAGCGATGGCAAGGGATGTGTGAGGAATCCGAATGGGGGTGAAAATCCAATGGATTTGCAGGATTCGGCCCCATGGATTCCGATTCGGTACCCCCGCACTGGTGCCAGCTCACTGTTGTGTGAGTCGAGCCAGCTCGCGGCGGGCTTCTGTCTCTTAAGATGGGCCGTGGTGTGTGCATTTTTTAAATATAAAAACAACACTACGGGAATTTTTGTGCAAATCACGCTATTGGCGCTGTTGGCGCAAATTAGATTCTGTGGTTTCTGGCTTCCCATTTGCGCAAATTGCACAAGCCGTGCTATTTGTGCAATTTTCCTTAGTGTGTGTGTTTTTAAATGCGTAAACCGTGCCGGGTCTTAGAGCTGGAAGTCTGCAGAAAGCCCCCCGACTCAGCCCACTTCCAATCATCAGATCGGAAGCGGGCAGGAAGTCCTTCAAGCTCAAACAATCCGGACCTCCCAGCAGCAGCCGCAGCACATCCCTAAGGTCAACTGCCAATTATGTGAAGGCCCAAACATACAAGACAGAAGAGATCTATGGCTGGATCTCCCAACTTTAAAGCAGCTGCTGGGGCCAGGTGTCCATGTGCTCTCCTCTACAGGGAACAGTCCTCTGTCTGCAGGCATCCTCTAATTTCAGCATTCCCCAGCCTGGACCCCTCCAGATGTTTTGGATCTCAACTCCCATGAGCCCCAGCCAGCCTAGCCAAAGGTCAGGAATGCTGGAAGCAGGCGTCCAAAACATCTGGAGCACTGTTTTGGGGGAGGTTGGGGAAGACTGGTCTATTTGATGGGTGTCAGGTGACAGTCCTCAATTTGAAAATGTCCTCTGTTTGGAGGGCTGTCCACTTCAAGTCCGGTTTAACAAGGGAGAGCAAGGATCCTGAAGTTGCCCATCAACAATCGGCATCTGGGCAGCAGACCGGGTAGCAGGCACACTGGTCACCGTCTCCTCGCTATGGTGAGATGCACTGTACAGTAATACCTTGGATTACAAGTAACTTGGTTTGAGAGCGTTTTGCAAGACAAGCAAAATTTTTAATATTTATTTAATTTTTTTTGACTTGATATACAAGCGTCGTCTTGCAATACAAGTACTGTAGTACGGCTTAAATTAAAAATCTCTGCACAAATTTTTTTTTGGGGGGGATTTCGTTTTGATATAAGAGTGTTTTTGGATTACAAGCACCTTTCCAGAACGAATTATGCTCTCAATCCAAGGCATGACTGTATTCCACTTTAATTTGCAGAAATTCTCTCTCAGTATGAATCAGCAGCATATGGAAATGCTGATTTCTTTATTTCTGGCAAATCTGTGTCTCCTCGTCCTCATTTTTTTTTTTTTGGTGAGGCATTTCCTTTTCTTTGGTGATCCCCTGGGAACTCTACTTTTGATTGAAGCAAGAGGTGTTTAACCCGTGACTCTCTGTGCCATTTCCGCCAGCTACATCCCACCAAAGCCCCTATTGGCCCTCCCTAGGGAAAAGAAATACAATACAAAGAAACCTGCATCTTTCTCCAAGCACAACTAATAATAGCATCTGGAGGACCTTAGGATCAAGAGAAAACAGTGTAACACAGGTCAGGCATCAGCACACAGTGCCCTGGGGCAGCTGCCAGGGTCCCAGGGCCTCACCAGGACTGACTGGCATAGGAGGGGACCACGAGAGGACTCTCCACAAAGGGCCACCTAGAACCAGGAGGCGGCCCTGCCCTGATCAGAATCAGAGCCCCCCCCGAGTGGCTGCCCTAAAGTTGGGCGATCCAGTGCTGTTCACGTCTCTTTGTGGCCCAAGCCAGTGTGGAATAGCGGCGGGTGATATAAAGAGCAGCAACTCAAGGACCCTGGGCCCCAAACTGACAGGTTTCCCCCACCACCACCCATGCCACTGGGTGTCTTCTCAGCTGCAGCTTCCATTTTGGGCAGGGGCGGGGGACAAACCAGGTTTATCCTATATATCGATAGTGGACTCAGTCATCGAAGTGTGAAACGTCAGCCAAAGTGGCATGGCCCACGCACACAAGAGGGTGGTATCGGCAGGTTTCAGAGAGAGAACCCAAGGTTTGCAGAAGCACAAAAAGAAGTCCAGAGCAGGGATGTTGAACCTCTTTCAAGCTGAGGGCCACATTCAATTTTGGAGAAGCTCTCGGGGGGCCGCATTCCAGTGGTATGTGGGGCTGAAGGCAAAGAGGATGCGGCCAATCCAGAGGCAAGGGAGGTGTGTGACGAGGATGCCCTCACTTTGGGAAATCCACTTTTCCTTTGCGGAAGAAGGAACATTTCAGAGCATTTCCCATGGGTTGGGTTTGGGGTTCTTGTGTGCCCACCTTACTTCGGAGGTGGCCGAGGAGCGTGTGTCGAGGAGTGCCCTGTGTGCCACTGTAAAATCATCTCTCTGGCAGGCTGTGGCCTCCCCGGCTTCCCACACTTCAATGAAAGCCCGGGGGGGGGGAAGACACCGCGAGGCAATTCCTCCCATAGGGCTTTTTCAGATCAGGAAGCGCAGGCAGCTTGGGAGGCTGCAGCAGAGCAATGGAGAGAGGAGCAATTTTATGTATTATTCATTTATTATATTTATGAATCGCCCCTCTGGCCAGACATCCGGCCACTCTGAGTGATGTACAGTCCAATGAAATACAAGAGGGGACACACACACACACACACACAGTATAAAACACAATTAAAAACAGTACAAAACAGCAATAGAAAAACACACACACACACACAGCACCCTTGGCCATTTCACCGAGATTACGCTCACCCCCCCCAAATGAATTCAAAATGAGCTATAAAATGCCCTGAGAATGAGGTAGAAAAAATGGAAGCTCTCTTTAATGAGGGAAGAAACCTTTCAGGAAAGTGGAAGACAGATTTTGGCTCAGCACTAGTTCCATTTCTTTCCTGGAGCTGGACGCAACACTGACCCCCTCACACCTGCCTTGTGGAGGATGCAAAGTGAGGGCCAGGCTGCCAATACAGTTGATGCTCTTGACACTTGCGGTACAAAGAAAAAGAAAGACCCTTAAGAGAAAAAGAAAGAAGTTGTGGTACAACCCCTGCCAATGCTGTGCCCTACCTGTGAGAAACTAATGGAGAATTTTTCCTCCCCCTGGAGAAATTTGGTGAAATTGTCACACACACACACACACCAAAAAATTTATCTGCCCCCAAATAGGGTGGAGACATTTGAGAGTCGATTTGTGTACAACTCTTCCCATAACAATAAGTGAAAAGCTTGACAAGCACCCCTGCTTTTCTGCCCCCTTCCTTCCTTCCTTCCTTCCTTCTAATAACACAGGTTTTACTTCTTCCCAGGGTGTGGATGGGATTGTTCATTTAGGCAAAATGTCCTCTCATTTCTCTCACTGAAACGGTACCGTTTATCGACATTCCATTGCTCACACCTTTGATTCCACTGTACCAGGACCTCTTGCCTTCTTTACACACGTTTTGCTTCTTCTTTCACAGAGATCTCAAGAGCTTGGAATAAAGATTTCTGGGCATCTTGCACTCGGCACTCAGGAAGAGCTTTAAATCCCTTTGTTGAAGACTGCAGTTCGATTGATTGTCAAGATGACCATCTACTGGAAGACTTGTGTCTTTGCAGCAGTGTTGCTTCCTCTAACGGTAAGAGCCGTTAGAAATGTTACATTCATACGATATTATATTCATAGGACTTGCATTCCTGGCTAGAATAGATATGTTCCAGTGCAATCCTTCTTATCCATAAGCAAGTGGGAGCTGCAACAAAATGTGGTAGCATGGAGTGCTCCTCTTTACGTTTCCAGCCAGCCCAATATGCGCTTTTCCAGGATACTCCATCCCTTCTCCCCAGTTTCACATTTGGCCCCCCAACAAAAATCAATCGAGCTGTTTGGTTCCCTCCCCCCTTTGTTGAGCATCAGACCCATGGGCCAAACCTCAGGCCTGACAGCCAACATGGCATAGTGGTTAGAGCATAGGACTGGGACTCGGGAGATCCGGGTTCTAGTCCGCACTCGGCTGTGAAGCTGACTGGGTGACTTTGGGCCAGTCACTGACTCTCAGCCCAACCTACCTCACAGGGTTGTTCAGAAGATAACATGGAGCAGAGGAGGATCGTGTAAGCCGCCTTGGGTTCCATGCAAGAGGAAAAAAAGGCAGGATAGAAATGTAATATAAATAAAATGAATACAAATAAAATAAATCCGGCCCACCTGTGGTCCACACCTGGCCTTCCAAGGTTCTTCAGATGTCCACCCCCCTCTGTTCCCGTGATTGCTGATTGTTTGGCTTTTTCGCTGTTTTTGTGCTGTTTTAAAATTCCTCTCCTAAGGCTTAGTTACTGGAAGTAAGAGCTTTAAGCTAAAATATGCTGGGGTTGTGGGGTTTTTTGTTTTGTATCTTGGCCGCATCCTCTTTGCCTTCAGCCCCACATACCACTGGAATGCGGCCCCCGAGAGCTTCTCCAAAATTGAATGTGGCCCTCAGCTTGAAAGAGGTTCAACATCCCTGCTCTGGACTTCTTTTTGTGCTTCTGCAAACCTTGGGTTTTCTCTCTGAAACCTGCCGATACCACCCTCTTGTGTGCGTGGGCCATGCCACTTTGGCTGAAGTTTCACACTTCGATGATTGAGTCTACTATCAATATATAGGATAAATCTGGTTTGTCCCCCGCCCCTGCCCAAAATGGAAGTCCAGGGGAGTCATTCATAACTAGTTTGGGGGGGCAAAGCCCCCAACTGGGCGGAAACCAAAGAACCCTAAAAGATACAGTAAAAAATGAATATATATATATATATATATATATATAGTGAATCTCCTTGAGCTCCATTGTTTGGTGAAAAAGAGAATTTCAAATTAAATAAATGAATAACAAGTGATGGCACTAAATTAAGTATCGGAGCAGTGTGTGTGTGAGTGCAGCTCAGTTTGAAAATGCACATCCTATTTTGAACCCAGCTCAGAATGATTTGAATCCAGGTCTGGCTTGAAATGTGTTTTTCACTACTTCCACCACTAGCTAGTCCAGTCTGCCAACTCAACCCCCCAGGGCAACTAAAATGATCAAGGGGCTGGAGCAACTCCCCTATGAGGAAAGGTCACAGCAGCTGGGATTGTTTAGCATAGAAAAATGGCAAGTGAGGGCAGGCATGATGGAGGTGTACAGAATTCTGCATGATGCGGAGAAAGTGGAGAGGGAGACATTTTTCTCCCTCTCTCATAATACTGCAACCCAACGGGGTCATCCCATGAAGCTGATTGGTGGGAGATTCAGGACAGATAAGAGGAAGGACTTCTTCACAGAGCGCATAGTTATTAAACTATGGAATTCACTTCCACAAGATGTGGTGATGCCCCCAATTTGGACAGCTTTAAAAGGGAATTGCACAAATTCATGGAGGAGAAGGTTATCAATGGCTACTAGTCCTGATTTTATTATTATATTTATACCCTGCCTTTTTCCCTGCAAGGAACCCAAGGCGGCTTACATAATCCTCCTCCTCCTCTCTGTTTTATCCTCACAACAACCCTGTGAGGTAGGTTAGGCTGAGAGTCTGTGACTGGCCCAAAGTCACCCAGTGAGCTTCATGGCCGAGCGGGGACTAGAACCCGGATCTCCCGAGTCCCAGTCCAACACTCTCACCACTACGCCACACTGGCTCTCTGTATGTTTCCTCCAGTATCAGAGGCAGCATGCCTATGTACTCCAGTTCCCGGGGAACATGGGCGGGAAGATCCAGCAGGGCTCTTCTGATGTCCTTAATTTAAAAAAAAAAAAAAAAAAAAAAAGCCTTTCAAGAACTGAGTGGGAGTCAGTGACATTGGGAAGGCCTTGCTAGAGATATGGGGGATGGATGGCAGAGCTGGGCAACCCATGGGCTGCATGTCACCCTGGGCTTTATATTATGTGCCCCCAGCATCTCCTGTGCCTTCCCTCCCTTCTGCCCATGGTAAAGACCAGGTAGAGAGCAGGGCCAGTGCAAGGCAGTTTGGTGCCCTCGGCAAGATCAGGTATTTAGCGCCTCCCCCTTCTCACTTGAGCCCTCCCTCCCTCCAGCCCTTTGCTCCTGGCACCCCCTTTAGCCCGGCGCCCTAGGCAGCTGCCTAGTTGGCCTAATGGTAGCCCTGCGTACTACAGTACTTATATTGCAAGATGTTGCTTGTATATCAAGTCAAATTTTTTAAAATAAATATTTAAAAATTTGCTTGTCTTGCAAAATGCTCTCAAACCAAGTTACTTGCAATCCAAGGTATTACTGTATTTCATTCTCTTTGTGGCTTATAACATTCCATTACCCCAAGCTAGCGATTATTACCCACAAGTAGAGGACCTCTAATGCTCGAAACCTGCTCCCTAGCCTACACAACACACAGGGCACGATTGCATGCATTCAAAGGAATATGCGTGGGGAGAAGCTACCGCTTCAGTTGACGTGAATGGGGAAGCCGCCCAGGTGTTGCACACACTGGAGTTTGGGATGGGGCAGATGTGCAGCAGGAAAAAGTCAGTGGACAGCACATCAGATATTCTAGGGCAGTGTTCTCCAAGCTTGGGTCCCCAGATGTTTTTGGCCTACAACTCCCAGCATGCCCCAGCCAGCTACGCTGGCTGAGGCATGCTGGGAGTTGTAGGCCAAAAACATCTGGGGACCCAAGCTTGGAGAACACTGGGCTAGGGGCTGCTTCACAAAGCCCCTTCCTAGCAGCCGCCTAGTTGGCCTGATGGTAGCACCGGCCCTGGTAGAGAGTAATGCACAGTGTTGGGCACCACTACTCAAAGGGGGCCTGGAGCACCTCAGGGCAGCAGCAGACTTTTTTTTTTTAATCTGATTGTCTGCGGGCGCAGAGTGTTGCTGCCATGTGTGCTGGGTGGTTGGAGCTCCAACCATGCATCGGGCGCAGAGACGGAAGAGGGCTCCTTTTCTTTGACCGGCAGCAGGTGCAGCTTCACCCATTGGGGCTACTATGGGAGGAGGAACCGAGGGAGAGGATGTTGAGCAACTCTCTCAGCATGCAGCAAGGGGCAAAAAAGAGCAGGAAGTGGGCATTCCCATTGCTGTCATGAACATTCAGCCAATCGGCCTTATCCCTTTGTGAGAGAGAGAGAGAGAGAGAGAGAGAACACAGAAAGAGGGCAGCAGGAGGGAAAATGTCCCAAGGAGTTGTTAATGAGATGAAATCTAGGGTGTATCCGAGCAATGCGTTTCTGACAGGCTGCACATCTCTAGGCCACCAACGGGTTTTGAGATGGCCCCCCGGAAAGGGGTTTATGGTCTGCCAACACACATACCGCAAACAGCTCCTCCAATGTTTTCTCAGTGCTAAACTCTGGATCTGGAAAAGCCGGCCACAAACATGCCTTCCATTTCGCGGGTGGAGAGACCTCAGGCAAGTAAATAATCACATTTGTAATCCAAGGCACATTTACTTGGGAGTCAGCCCTGTTGAAAACAATGGGGTTTACATCCCAGTAGCCATATCTTGGATTGCACTGCAAGTGAATTCTGTCTAGCCAACCAGACCATAGTTCCCTAAACCTGATCAACCTTTTAAAGTATGGATTAAAGGCATTTAAGCATTTGTGCTCACGGGTGGCACGTGCACGCACGCACGCATGCACACACACACACACACACACACACAGAGAAGGGAATGGCAGAGAGAAAGAAGAGAAGGGGTGACCCCTCACCCTTCCTGTGTGTGAGTGGTTGTATGTGTATGTGAGAAAGAATGTGTGTGTGTGCGTGTGAATGGATGAATTAATGGTGTGTGTGTGTATATCTGGTAAGCCCACTGTCAGGGCCGGTGCTACCATTAGGCCAACTAGGCAGCTGCCTAGGGCGCAGGGTTAAAGGGGGTGCCAGAAACGGCTTGAAAAAAAAATACAGCGCTCGCAAGTGGGAAGGGGAGCGCTAAATATCTGATCTTGCCTAGGGCACCAAACTGCCTTGCACCGTTCCTGCCCACTGTCATCAAAGAGCCCCCTGAGCAAATGCGGTCCTCAGCTAAAAAAATAAAATAAAAATAGAAGGTCCTCTTGTTACCTGATCATGATGTTTCCGAACATTCCTGTACTGAATTGGAGGCAGAGAAAATTGCCTATCCCATGATGGGTGTGAACCACCCAGAAAGCTTCAGCTATTGGGCAGTACAGAAATTAAATTAAATTAAAATAAATAAATACATAAATAAATAAATGCTCACCTGCAGGAAATGATGCTCTTGAGTATGCATCTGTCTCAAGTTAACTCTTTGTTTTCCATGGACTCCTCCCTCTTCTCAAATATGAGGTTTTAGCTTGGGAAAGCTACTGGCATTCATCTATTAGTGTTTCCTTTCCAGCTTTGTTTTTTTTTTTTTTTTTTTTTTGAGAAAAGTAAAACAAACAAAAACTTTCAAGGAGTTTTTTTTTTTTTTTTTTTTTTTTAAAAGCATTCTCAAGACCATGACAAAAGTGAATGGATTCTGAGGGGAGCCAAGGAAAGTTCACCTATTACCTTAATATAACCATTAATTCCGTTAGAATTAGAAAAACCAAAGGTGCATGATATGGTCTGAGAACACCCACTAAACATCTCCACATCTGCTTCTGCCACGTTTTGATCAATGTTGCTTTAACAGTGCCTCTCTGGCTGCTGTCAAGGTGTTCTTGCCAGAAAAACTAAATGAAGTCACCAAATTACCGAGGAAATGAAAGGTGAAAACCCTCTGCGCACGTGTCCTCTTCAAACTGGTTGCCCAAGGCACCTGAGAAACAATTTGATTCCTGATTCACAAAGTTGCCTTGGGGTGTGTTCTTTTTTAAACTGAATGTGAAAGCTGACTGTCTGCAATGCAGGTGTTTTTAACTGCCAGCAATAATTCAATCAGGTGGATCTTTGGCGCTGAGGATCGGTGCTTCTTACAGATGCCTTTGTAGCACTTCAAGGTTGGAGTGCGCAGATAATAAATGGTTCCCACGTAGGCCGCGATTAGTATGATAACTGTGTCTTTGAAAGGAAGTTGCAAGCAAAGCTCTCGTGTGCTAATAACAGGGTGTGAAAGAACACTGTGAATGCCAGCGAGGTAAATAGAAGCCTGGGAGAATATAGGGAGGTTCAAGGGGAGGGCATGCAGCTCAGTGGTAGAACACATTCTTTGCATGTACAAAGTGCCAGGTTCTGTGATGTTATGATATTGCATGCAAATTAATATGTAAATATATGGTAAGTATAGTAATGTGTTCCTGTTATGAGTCTATGGTTATATGTAGGTATTCCTGTTGCATCTCTATGTTTTATGGTAGGTAAGTCTATGGTGAGTAAGAAATGATGGGCAGGAAGAATGGTGGATTTGCATATGTGAGCTGATTGGCTGAGAGACTGAAGGGGGAGTGAAGTGTGAGTGCTGTGAGGGGCAGATTAAGTTAGTTAGGAGTTCATTAGAGAGTCAGATTGATGAGAGACAGGAGTCAGAATTTCTTATTTTCGACTCACGTTCTCCCGAGTCAAGCTGGGGAAGCGACTTCCGGGTTCCCGGCAGGCTGCTGTTTATGTAGAAAATGCCTTACGATACACCCACAGCGGCCACAATTTGCTTTTGATGTACCCAAAAGCCCAATGAGTGCCGCCACACACGCCCGCTTTTGGCCTGGCCTCGGCAGGCAGAACAGTGGCATCCACCGAGCCAGAAACGGGTTCAGTTTCAGCAGACTGCCCACCCCTATCTGCAGCCTCCCAGGCTGCCTGCGCTTCCTGATCTGGAAAAAGCCCTATGGGAGGAATTCCCTCATGGTGCCTTTCCCCTGGGCTTGAATTAAAGTGTAGGAAGCCAAGGAAGCTACAGGCTGCTGGAGGGACGATCGGGCAATGAAAGACAGGACACTTGTGTACACGCCTTGGCCACCCAATAAGTAAGGTAATCCCAACAACCCCGAAATCTATCCATAAGAATTTCTCCAGGGAAAAATGTATCCTTTGTGTGTGTTTTTCTATCAAATTGAATGAGATTTTTCTTTTTCTTTTTTTTTTTAATGTGGAAGATGGTAATGGAAAAGTGGTTTGGCAACTTGGTGCCTTCCATATATTTTGGAAAAGTATGATTGTACAATGAAACACAGGGCACTCACATACACTCCTCAGCCACCTCATAAGTAAGGTAAGCACAAGAGCCTTGAACCCAATCCATCAGAATTTCTCAAATAACTACCAGAATGGGACATAAAAATCCAACACCACAAACCCAAAGACCTTCATGCGAAGAAAAGTTTTCGCGGTTGTCCAAAACGGGAATGCGCAATGAAGGGCAAGTACACCGTTGTTGAGAAAGCCAAAATGGCCACCACTAGGACCACGATTGCCTTGATTGGTGGCTTGCATTTGAAGCAAACGGTGTAGCCGTCAGCCTCCGGGAGACTCATTGATGTGGGTTTTCCCCATCTTTGTCAGACTTGTGTGCCGTTTTTTTTTTAAAAAAAGCTGTCGTGGTGGGTTGGGGGGGGAGGTAGGAAGAAAATGCTGCCAAGAAAAATGCAAGGAGAAAGAAACACACCGCCTGAAGACATTCCGGATTCAGCTATTAATAACGAGTGGCAGGAGGGAGACGATTTGAGGCCGTAATAAGTGTGTTGCTGAATTTCGAGTGCTGAATCAGCAACCTGCTTCCCTGTACTTTCAGCTGAGTTCAGCACTGTTGGCACAGAGCACAGGGGGCATTATGAAGATGACAGAGGAATGGAGAAAATACGAATAGGAATAGGCATAACGACAACTGGACAGCAGGAATATACGACACTCAGAAACTTGTTTTGTTTGAGCTCAGTGGACTTTCGTAGCATTTCCAGCCCGACAGCCAAAAAGCGGGCTGAGTCAGGGGGGTGGGTGGGTGGGTGGGTGCGGTTCAGCTTCTGTGAAATGGCTCAAAATATTTGTGTAGATTTGGAGCCGAGAACTGTGGATCTGTAGTGCAAATTGCGAATTGCGTAAATATGTACAAATCGGGGCCGACTCGTTAGATTCACGTCACTGGTGTTATTCTTGTTGTTGTTCTCGTTGTGGCATTGAAGAGCATGGAAGCCGCCGCCTCTTCTCACTGCATATGCACACGACGTGCCACCTTGAATTTCCCGAAAGTTAATTTCAGTTTGTGCAAAACTCAGGCCTCTGCTCTGCAAGCTGCCCTACGTTTGCACAAATTGTGTGTAAATTTGCACAAATTGCAGAGTGGCGGCCTGAATTTTGCACAGATTTCCCCAGCTCTCTCTCTCTGAAATGCAAATCATGGCCCTTTTTAAAAATGGAAGTTTGCGTGCTGGCTCAACTCACATCACATTGAGTCGGCACCAGTGCAGGGTTGACGGAACAGAATCCGTGTTCCTAAGTCAAGAAAATCTGTCGTATTTTCACCCCCTCCATCAGATTCCTCTCACCCATGCCTACTGGATGGGCATCCCTGATCTGCTACTTTGCTTGTGCTTATCTGCCCATCTCCTGAATGGCCATCACACTGTTTAACTGCCTGGGTGGGCATTATTTGTATGCCAAGTATCTGCCAGCTATGATATCTTTGGTAACAGCCCTAAAATCACCTGGAATTTAAATTTATTCTCCTACCTGGCCTTAAATGATTCCTGTGCCATCCTGTGCCACTTCCTTTCTCTCTGTATTCTATTAATTAGAAATGGCAATAATTTGCAACGTGTTTTTATGATTTTCTTTCGGCCATCCTCAAAGCAACCCTGCCTGGAAAGGGGTTCATAAAAAGACATAGCGGATAGTGTTGGGATTGGATCATGATAACCTGGGTTCAAATTAGGGGTGTTCCTTCCACATATATTTTTGCTTTGCCATTGCATGTTCTGCTCCCAGCGTAAGTGTGCATCATCCTGCATTGAATACTAAATGGGCTCCATGGCCAGATCAGACATCTCCAGGGATGGGCACAGTTGGAGCACTGGCCCAAAGTGTGCAAGGGTGTTCCTGGCCACCACCAAAGCCTGAGCAGGTTCAGGGTGGAATCCATCTCCCTTGGGCCGATGATGCCACCTGCTGATGTCAGTATGCCCACATTTGCAGGTGTGTGATTCACAAGTGTGGGAGGATAACTTCAGTGTGTGAGTCGTGATTTTCCTGGCTTGCTTTCCCTAGATTTCTTGGCCCTGGACTGCATAGGCTGTATCTGTGTATAATGCATTTCAATATATTAGTCATGATGTGGATGTTAAGTGATTGCATTGGTAAATATCATCAAATGTTCTGACGTATTCTGGGGAAGGGCATGCAGCAGAGTATTGATTTTTTTTTTCTGCTTGAGTTCTTCATCTAAATTATGGGAGGGCAATTTCTGAGGGTGGGTGAGGGCTGCATTGCCCTCGGCTGCCATGCTGCCAAAGTTGCTACCATAATTGCCAGTGTTGCGTAGTGGTTAAAGTGTTGGACTGGGACTCAGGAGATTTGGGTTCTAGTCCCCACTCAGCCATGGGTGACTTTGGGCCAGTCACTGACTCTCAGCCTCACCTACCTTGCAGGGTTGTTGTGAGGATGAAATGGGGAGGAGGAGCATCATGTCAGCCACCTTGGGTTCCTTGGAGGGAAAAAGGTGGGATATATAATGTAATAATGAAATAAACAAGCAAGCAAGCAAACGGTGCATCACAGAAGTGGCATCCCCCCCAATTTTGCTTCCAACAAGGTGTGTCTTGTTTTACAGCAAAATTGCTGTTGGGTGGGGGGCGTTGTCACCATGCTGCTGAATTTTGGCCGGGGCATGGCGGGGGGAACTGAGGGGTGCAAAAATGGCAAGGGGGCTACATGCAGTTCATGGGCCACGTGTCACCCACATCTGAGCTAAATCCTTCCATGAAAAACAGGAAAGAGACATTCTTCTTCAGAGAATGTGGAGGACAATTAAAAATAAGCTAGATGGATCAGTCTCGGTCAGGTTACAGGTAGCTTCTTAGATCAAATGTATTCCTATAAGTAGGGATGTGTGGATGTCGTTAAATCCATTCATAGGATATCATAGGATCACAGAGTTGGAAGGGGGCCAACAAGGCCGTCGAGTCCAACCCCCTGCTCAGTGCAGGAAACTAGAGGAGGGGGTCTCCCATCCAAGTCATCACCAGGCCTGACCCTGCTTAGCTTTCCACGCTCAGACAAGCTGAGCCAGCGTGAGCCACAGGCCTGTGTTCTGTCAAGCAATCGGGTGCGGTGGCCGCATGGCTGGCTGGGGCATGCTGGGAGTTGTAGGCCTTTTCTCTGTCTAAGCATGCATATTTTTAGAATTGCACCCTAAAGCTCTTACTGCCAGGAACTGGGAGTTAGGAGAGGCATTTCAACAACCTCTCAGAGTGGGAGGGGGAAATCTCAGGGCGGGCAGATGAAAGGGGGGGGGGAGTCCACAGATTTTGGCTTCGCTTGGTAGCCAGTCATTATTTATGATTGCCACTGAGTCCACCCCTCCACTGGGTCCTTTGCCCATGTGTACTGGGAAGGATCCAGTCTCTGCGTCTAGCTTTCAAGATGCTCTTGACACCTCCAAAGCCTGGGATGAAAAAGACACACATGGGCAGCCCGTCACCTGTGTCCTCCCCGCGAGGATCCCGCCTGCCCAGCCTGCCAAACAGCTTGGGGAGAGGCCAACGTGCCACCCCGGCAGGGCTTCCACTCACTTGGTGGCCACAGTCAAAGAGATCCAGCACACAAGGAGGGGGATTTAAACCTCCCCCCTTCCCTGAATGCGACATGGACTCTGAGGCGGAAGAACCAGCGGTGCTGACAGAGGAAACTCCAGGCCCGAGAACTACTGCAGTGCCCGGTACCCAGTGCAGGTTGGTGGTTCCAATTCGGGGTGGGCCATCTGGGTGCTTGTCGAGCTGGGCCTGTGCCAAGCCAGGCCGAAGGCGAGCGCCAGCCGAGGCACTCGCTGGACTTCTGGATTCCTCCTGGCGATGCACTTTTTACGTAGAAAATGGCATAGGAGACATTAAAAGTGGCTGCGATTTGCGTCACTTGCACAAATCGCGGCCGCTTTCAACGCATCTTACGTCATTTTCTACGTAGAAAGTGCATCGCCGGGAAACCGGGAAGTCACTTTCCCCCGCTCGGCTTGCGAGAATGCGAGTTGAGCCGGGGAAGCAGGTCGGCTGAGTGGAGCTGGGGGCGGGGGGGGGGGAGGTTGAGCCCGGCGAATTTGCCGGACTTCCACCCTCCAATCGAGCTCCGCACGCATCCCAAGTTCCAATATCAGTGGGGTGGTGTATCCACTCTGGTTTAAAGGAACTTTGCAGCATCCATGGTGCTGTGCCCTACCCCTACCCCCCAAATAGGTTCAGCACCATGGACACAGCCCCTTAGAAGTTCCGGCGACTACAACCCAGAGTGGACACACGGCCCTGCTAACTAACGTTGGAGCCCGCAGCCTCCACTGCTGATATTCCCGTGCTTGAGCGGCCAGAAACCCCCAAGCCCGAGACCCCCGAGCCTGGCTCCAGCACTGAATCAGCACCCCCTTCTACAAGGGCCCCACATTCCATGGATCCGGGCATGAGCTCTTGGAGAGATGGGGGACGGCAGCCCATCCCTTTAAGGCTTCCATTTTGGAGGAAAGGGCCGGGCCTGGAGCTGCAGCCTAAAAGGGGTTGGTCGAGTCTCGACACATGTCAGAGAGCTAATGGCGCACGAGGAGCGAGTTGCTCTCCTGCTCTTGCTCTCCTGGGGGGCTGCAGCATCCAGCCTGCTTGACTAGTGTGGGGATGCCTGGCTGCTTTGTGACCTTGTTGTTGCCTTGGGCTGCCGTGGGCTTCTGCTCAGACCAGAACGGGACATATGGGAAGGAGGAGTGAGAGCATCTCCCTCTGCCTCTGCCTGTCTGTCTGTCTGTGTGTGTGTGTGTGTGTGTGTGTGTGTGCGTGTAAGTTTATAAGAGTAAAGGGGAGGCTGGTGTGACTCCTATTTCGGGGTGTGTGTGTGTGTCCTTTCCCTTTGCAGGTTTTATCGCAGCTTCATGGGAGCTGTCCATGGTGCTGAACTCCACCCACAAAATAGGTTCACCACCATAGAGCACCGTGGAGAGCTCCTATGAAGTCCCAAATAAAATCTGCAAAGGAAAAGGACACACACACACACACACACACACACACCGAAATAGGAGTCACACCAGCCTCCCCTTTACTCTTATAAACTTACACACACACACACACACACACACACACACCGAAATAGGAGTCCCCAGCCCTCCCCTGTTTAAGAAAAACCCTGCTAGTTCAGACCAATCTGGTCCAGCATTCTGTTCCCACAGTGGCCAACCAGCTGCCCAAGAGAAGCCCACAACCAGGACGTGAGTGCAATAGCATCCTCCTGCTCATGTTATGCAGCAACTGGCTGCCTCTGGCACTGTAGGCAGTATATAGCCATCAGGACTAGTCACCATTGATAGCTTTATCCTCCATTAATTTGCCTAATCCCCTGTTAAAGCCATCCAAGTTTGCAGCCATCAGTGCATCTTCTGCTAGTGAATTCCATAGTTTAACTATGCACTGTGCAAAGAAGTACTTCCTTTTTCTGTCCTGAATCTCCCACCATTTAGCATCAGGAGTTCTAGTACAGCAATGCCTTGGATTGCACGCATAATTCGTTCCGGAAACCGTGCTTGTAATCCAAAACACTCTTATATCAAAGCGAGTCTCTGGCGGGCGTGAGCGGGGCCGATTTCGGCCCACTACGCCCGCTCGAGGCGAGCGGTTACATCCCTATAAGACTACATGTCTTGCAAGACCTTGCTCATTTATCAAGTCAAAATGTTTTAAATTTTTTTGCTTGTCTTGCAAAACGATCTCAGACCAAGTTACTTGCAATCCAAGGTGTTACTGTATTACTATCCATTTTCTCCACACCATGCATCTTTTCATACACCTCTCTGATGTCCCCTCCGCACCTTGCTAGCCTTTTTTTTCTAGCTAAAAAGTCCCAAATGTTGTAAACATTCATTGTAGGGGACTTACTTCAGCCCCTTGGTTGTTGTTGTTGTTGTTGTTGTTGTTGTTATTATTATTAATATTCACAAGTATATGTCTTATCTCGCCCTTTCTTCTCCTTGCGAGGAACCTAAGGCAGCTTACATGGTCCTCCTCTTCTCCATTTTATCCTCACCACAACCATGTGAATAAATAAATAAATGTGAGGTAGGTTAGGCTGAAAGTCAGTGTCTGGCCCAAACTCTCCTAGTGAGCTTCATGACCTGAATGGGGACTAGAACCCAGATCTCCCAGTCCAGCACTCTAACCACACTGGCTCCTGCTGTGCGTCTTTCTGTCTTGGTGTGGGGAAAGGATGTGTTTGTGTGTGTTTGAGAGTAAGCACAAGGGGGAAGATTGTGTGTGTGTGTGCATGTATTCTTGCAGCCCCTGGACCAGTGCCCATTGAAACATTGGTTGGTTTTTAAAATTTCATAATGTTTTATTATTTATATTTTTAACTGTATTTTATTGTTTGTTTATAATTATTGTTGTACACTGCCCAGAGAGCTTCGGCTATTGGCGGTATAGAAAATGAATGAATGAATGAATGAATGAATAAATAAATAAATAAATAAATAAATAAAATGCTTCCCACCCCTGAAATAAGAGATTTGGAGAAGGCTAATTTCCTCCATGCTCTACTCGGGAGCGCCTGGGCACATTTGTCTCTCCCTGTTGGAATGCTTGGGTAGGTAGACCATTGGTCTGTGCCAGCAGGACTCTCCTTGTGTTCCCAAAGCTCCATGGGGAAGAGGGGAACAGTTCCTAGACCCAAGTGGTTACAACAGAGTATGGAACATAACATCCTTCATAAATGTCTCCAACTCCTTCCGGAATAGTCCAGTATGTTAAGAGATCTGAACACTGAAAACCTGCATTGGACCAGATAAAGTTATGCAAGGTTGAATTCCCTAATTGTCTTTCATCATGGTTTAATGAAAATGAATAACTGGCCTGGAGGCAAATTCACGCAAAAAAAGTGGATCCAATCAGAAAATGACTGTGTGCTCATTAAAAACATAAAATAAATGAATTTTATAACAACCTCTTTCCCCTATATTTCCCCCAGTATTATGACTATTATTTTCCCCTTGTCACCCTCTCTCTTTCATCTCAACACCCAGCTGGATTTTTTCATCGAGTATAATTCATTGGGTTGGAACTTGCTGTATGTTCCCTTCCTGTAGATTCTGGCTTCAGTCCTTTCTGAAGAGGTTCGCTTTTTATCCCATCATCCCTGTGTCATAGGAACAGAGGCCAATTATTGAGAGAGTTCATTGAGAAGACCAGTGTGCAATATCCTTTGATTCTGGGCACCATCCTTGGAATAATTATTCTGATGAAGAGATTTCGGCTTTGCTATTTCTCTCTTGGACAAAACGCATTGGCCTTCCAGTCTCTTGGCTTTTTAAATCTTTTTTTCTTTTCTTTTCTTTTCTTTTTTTTTTTGAGGAAATCCACTTTTAGTCCACCCACTCAAATCACTAATTTCGATAACATTCTCTCGCTTTCAAAAGTCCTCTGGGGACACAATTAGAAGGAGGTCTTTGCAGGACGTGGTGTCAGGGCCAGGATAGATGCCTTTCAAAGCCAAGGGCAGGATAGTTTTAATTTAATTACTGAACCAATTAAAGCTTTCTCTTTGGGTGGGTTTCAGCAGTGTTCCTTGCTCAGCTTGGAGCCAGATGATTACTGAGAAATGTTTCAACACTTCTGTTGGAATGTTCTCCCTGTTTGGAGCCTCCAAAGAAAGCATCTTCAGCAGGATAGCCAGGGGGTCCAATTCACATAACTGTATGGGTGTTCTGGAAACGAGGGGGTGGTACATAGCAGGTTCAGTCCCAACAAAGATGCTAGTGCTTATCATTGGCAGAGAACATTGGATCAGAGCAAGGTACCATCTAGTCCAGTATTCTGTTCTCACAGTGGCCAACCAGCTCCCCACAAGCAGGAACTGACTGCAACAGCACCCTCCCATCCATGTTCCCCAGCAACTGGGGTACATAGGCATATTGCCTCTGATGCTGCAGGTAGCATATAGGCATCATCAGGACTAGTAGCCATTGATAGCCTTCTCCTCCATGAATTTGTCCCAATCCCCTTTTAAAGCTATCCAAATTGGTGGCCATCACGACATGTTGTGGAAGTGAATTCCATAGTTTAACTTTGGGCTGTGTGATTTTCAGTGGTTCCCCTACCCCCTGTGCCCCCCTCCCAAATCTTCTCCAGATGGCTGGGGGAGCCTCCATTCCAGATACTGGTACGGGAAAGCTACAGAGGGAGGAGGAATCACTGGAAATCACACCCTTTCCTGCCCTGCTGATGGAAACCTTCCATTGGTGGATGGGAGTTAGTTGGGTTCTGCCCCAGTTGTTCAAAATTCATCAAGTTCAGTGTGGTCATAATCTTTACAACAAGCCTGTAAAGTAGACCACTGTTGTATTCATGGAGGAGAAGGCTATCAATGGCTACAAGCTTCCATGAACCTCTTTCACCTCCAAAATTCCATTTCGGTGAAGCTCTTGTGTGTGTGTGTGTGTGTGTGTGTGTGTGTGTGCAATCCAATGGTGGGTGGAGCTAAAGGCAAAAAGGGGGCATGGCCAAAAGTAAAAGGGCATGGGGCCAAAATACCAGCATATTTCAGTTTAAAGCCCTTGGAGCTAATAACTAAGCCTTAGGGGAGGAAGCCACCCAACAATAAGCCATTGGGCAGAAAGGGATAGCAGTGGGGCCATGGGGTGGGGGCATTGCTATTTGGAGAACCCTAGAGGGTGGGATTGGGACCCCAGGTGGGCCAGAAGTTCAACATCCCTGGTATCAGACCTTAACTTCCTGCACCATTTGACATTTGGGATGAACAAGTTTTGATGCCCTTGACCTAGAGTCTGGCTCCTGGGACGTGTGAGTCCCTCAGCAGCTTTCACTACATTGGTCATTTATGGTTTGAGAAGAAGCAAAACCCTAGCCAAGTTATTTTCATCACCTGGCAACTTGGAGATCATCCTTACTTGTCACAGGCATTCAAGCCTCTTAGGGCAGTGTTCTCCAACCTTGGGTCCCCAGATGTTTTTGGCCTACAACTCCCAGCGTGCCCCAGCCAGTTGTAGGCCAAAAACATCTGGGGACCCAAGGTTGGAGAACACTGCCTTAGGGTATCTATGCCTCTTTCCTAGCCCATTGTCAAGTATGCATCTTCCACATCCATCAGTCCTTCATCCTGTCTGGCGGCCATGCAATTCCATGTATCATTTGCGCTGAACAGAATGTTCCAGAAGTGATGGCTCTTGAATAGGGATCTAATCCCTTTTGTTGTCGCACGTTGCCTGAAGTATGTGGAAATTATAATCATTTACTCTCCACTCAAGATGGCGAACAAAAGCACAATCAAGCGCTCTTTGTGACCGAAAAATAAATGCAGTCAGCTAACATAGTGGCGAGTGCACATGGCAGATGTTAGTTACCACAAACCCATCCCCAACTTTTTAGTAGACATGGGTTTACGCCGTTAATAATGCATAAATACATTATATAGTGCAATCTATATCTATATCTATCTATATCTATATCTATCTATTTATGGTGCATGTGGCTTCACATGCATGATGGCAGAAATCCCAAGGGAGGTCAGTGTTAAACCCATGTCACAGATAATGTGGACCTCACCATGAGATGATAATAACACTGCCCTAAGGCTACCTGGTGAGTTTATGGCTGGAGTGAGAATTAAATCTGGGACTTCCTGACACATCATTTTCACATGTTTCCACTATTGTGTGTCTACTCTGTCGTAATGACACTCATGCGTTCATGGCTGATGCAGAGAATATTGATTTTGTCCTGAGAAATGTAGCCCTGTAATTTGAGTGACTTGAATCTGACCCATTCCTGGGAAGAACATTCTGTCCCCTGGATCACAGAGCCACTTCGAGCTGGGGAGCCCACGTTCATCTGTCCCATGCCCCGGCCATTCCATTCATTCCAATGGACAGAGCAGATCCATGCTGTGCCTAGGAATGTACCTCTTTAGCAACGGGTTTTATTGCCTCCCCTGGCCTCTTTTATCTCTTTAGAATTAGGCAGGTTGCTTTTCAAGCATGCCATCACACTAGAAGCAACAGAACTTTGAATGCTTTGGCATGCAACGTTCTCTTCTCCTTTTGATTAATTCATGTTCAGTCATTGCCGTTTCCTCCAATCGGAACTTTGCATCGCCCAACACCACCAACAAGGATGTTGACAGCTTCCAAGGCTCCCTTGGAACTTCAGAGAGTTTGATTCTGAGCATTTACTTGACTTTCATCTTCATTCCACCTGCCTTCCCTGTGTTATCCATCACACCGTACTGCATTTTGCACAGATCGCTGGTGTTTGCTTCTAAGGAAATAGAAACCAATTCATCTTAATTGAACCCAGAAAGCTCTAAACATCCTTGAGGCAAAAGAAGTAAAATCAGGAGGCCGTGACCCAAAGAAACTCACACTTAACGGGATCATTGTACGCCACATGGTGCTAAGTGGTTGTACTCAGAATGTTGAAGGCAGCGCATTGCTCCGCATGAACAGTGCACAGGGGAAGTGAAGAATGGAGCACAGAGTGGCCTTTTTCAGGAAGCTGTCAAATTATTATAATTACATAAATTTATTTAGAAGCTTTTTCTGTAGAATTAGAGTGACACCCAGGGTAAAATGTAAAAAAAAAAAAAAAAAAGGCAAACAAAATGCAAAATATAAGCAGGACAAATTATACGACCAACACCAATTTAAAATGAAAGAGCAGGAAGGCTAAAATGGCCATGGTGGCAGCAGCATAATCAAATTTGATAAATATCCGGGCCAAACATGTTTAGTATGCGGCAGGTGGCCGGAAATGGAAGCCACACATCTACTTTTCTCCACTGGGGATGTACAAATCTGTCAATTCCAATTTCTCTCTGTCCCTCATTTTTCCAGTCTTAAGTTTGTCCCAGACATTGAGAATTTCTCCAGTCTTGAGTTCACTTTGTTCCAAACTCTGAGATTATTTTTTTTAAGTTTGTATGAAAATTCATAAGCATTTCTGTGTGCTTTTATCCCATTGTTTTGCAAGAATTTCCCTAATCTAACGCCTTTTTGAACATCGTTTCCCTCCAACACACCCATCTTTGTATCCATATTTTCATTCGAGAACTCCACTGGAAAATTCAAAGTGCGAATTTTGAAGGATAACTGAGTTTCAGTTTGTATAGTGGTTCGAAAGTGAGAAATCAGGCAAGTTTGCATCAAAATATGAACTGAACAAATTTCTTCCCCATCCCTAGGCCTGTCGACGTGACCTGCACAAATTCTGAGGTGGGGAGGCTTATGATGTCAACCCAACTCTGTCAGTCATGATGATTACACAAGCTTGGGAGCCAGCGTGGCGTAGTGGTGAGAGTGTTGGACTGGGACTCCGGAGATCCGGGTTCTAGTCCCCGCTCGGCCATGAAACTCACTGGGTGACTTTGGGCCAGTCACGGTCTCTCAGGCTAACCTACCTCACAGGGTTGTTGTGAGGATAAAATGGAGAGGAGGAGGATTATGTAAGCCGCCTTGGGTTCCTTGCAGGAAAAAAGGCAGGGTATAAATATAATAAATAAATAAATAAATAAGCTTGGTAGTCCTTATACTCAGTCCTACCTACACACTTGCCATGTAGTGGCTTGGAGGATTGGACCATAAGCCATTCCATTGCTTTTACATCCAAGGCAATCATGGTGGCTGGGAATGATAGGAGTTGTAGTCCAGCACATCTGGAGGGCACCCATTTGGGGAATGCTGCACTAAATAAAGTTGGTTTCTTAACCAGAGGTTACTTCCCCTTTCTTGTTTTAATGAATAAAGATCATTTATTATGAGTTTGTACACCCTCCGACTACGCCATTCAAGCTTAATGAGTTTTTTGCAAGCAATTTTCTCCTAACATAATGCATTTCTAACATCATTTCCCCTGACAATACACAGTTTTGTATATATATTCATTGATTGGAGAACTCCGTTGTAAAATGCGGAAAAGTGTGAATTTTGAAGGGTAACTGAATTTTGGTTCACATAGTGGTTCAGATGCAAAATGAGGTACATTTGCATTAAAATGTGCTGAAGGAAACTCTCGAACTTCAGGACGAGCCAAGCTTGAGACTGCAAAAATGAGAGGTTGAATGACATGGAGAAACTGAGCGAAATGGAAAGATTTGTCCGTCCCTAAGAGGAGTGTATGTGCTCATGGAATGCTGACTGCTGGGGTGGAAAACTCAGTGGGAAAGGGCATGAAATGCAGTATGGTGGAGGAAGGCACGGGTGACCGTACTGTCACACTTGTTGGATGTCCCCACTTGTTTCTGCTTATTCTGCTTGTTTGATTGTTTCCGCTTCACACACACACACACACACACACCTTACATTTCTATCCTGTCTGTTCTCCATGGAGTTTAAGGTGGCATGCATACAGCAGCCAGGTTGTCTGTCATCCAGGGAAATACCAAACTCAGAGCTGCTTATCTTCAGCCAGGTTTATGTCTTGGGTGCCTTCAGATCGTAGCCCTGAGTGCTGTCTTTTCACAGAGGTTTTGGGGCAGGAGGAAGGAAGAGGCAGACCGCAAATTAATATGAGGGTCCCTCATCAAGGACTACGTTTGTCAGCATGTCACTGGCCCTGCGGATAAAGAAGGAACAGACTTCCACTGGCCCCTCACTTGGGGACAGGGAGAAGATTTGCGAGTGGGGGAAGAGAGAAGAGTCAGGTAACAGGTCAGGTTGGTCACAGGTAAAAAGGCGGGGACACAGGAAAGGGCTTATTTAGGCACCTGGGTTCCTGCCCACAGTCGTTATGGTGATCATCCAGTGGCACCTTTCGAGGTGACTGACGTTTACCCAAGGCTGACCTCGCTAATGCCGTGAGGCTTAGCAGGAGAGAGATTGGGACGTCTTTAGGGTTTTGCCTTTCTCGCCTACATTGGGTGCCTGGAGGCGTCAAAGTAAGGCGACGATGGTAAGGCCCTCCAGCTCCACATGGAGGGCAACTGGCCGGGGGCGGACCAACCCGCCTCCGGTGCGGTTAAGATGTATTCGCCAAAATATTTAAAATATTGGTTTTTTCCCAGCCAATGGCCGGGCTAGGTTAGTACCGCACTTCGCCCTTCACAGATCTTCAATTCAATAAATGTGGCCCTGATTTGAAACCATATAGTCTGTGTCTGACTCTTCTTTATCTCACCCATACACTCGCAAAGACTGCAGGCTGTAACGCCATCCCCGGATCCTTGAGAATCCTGCTCCAACATCTGATTTCATCAGGCGTTCCAACTTTTATTCAGAGCTTAAAGGGTTTGGGGTGGGGAACACAGTGACTAGAATCTTTCCCTTAAGTTTTCTTTCTGCAGCAGGAGAGGAGGAGGCAGTTGTGTGCCATCTCCTTTCCGTCATCTCCCCAGTGCTGCCATCTAACCCAGTCCTCACCTGCTGTGTGGATTCCTACTCACTATGGCAGGGAAAGACGGACCAGAGAGGGGAGGGAGTAGAAGGGAGGTAGCTTGCTCTTGTTTCCTCCTGCATTCGGAGATTTTAAAGGGTCCTATGTCTGGGTCCTGAGATGGAAACCCTATGAAAGCTAGAAACGTGTGATTCTCAGGATCCCGAGTTCCTTCCTTCCACACTGCATTGATGTAGTCATAGAATAACAACTGCCTTCAGCATAATACTGTGACTCAGCTGAGATTCCAAATAAGGGGCTTTTTTTTTTTGTTGCTTCCCATCCCAAAGTTTGGGCTTCCTCCACGAGAGTGAAACTAGACCTTATGTGAGTTTATACTAACCTTTGTCTTTATTTTGCAGGCTGTCGCGATGCATTCAGACTGTTTCATCAGGAAGGAGCAAGAGGCCTGCTTAGAGACCATCCAGAAACTGACCTCCTTAATTCCACTAAATGAATCATCTCCAGGTGTGTTGTGGGACAAAACCAAACTCAAATCTTTTCCTTCCAGAACTTCCAGTATAATGTGTTGGAGTCAAATAAGGAAGGTCCGATGGGGAAAGATAGGAATGTAACTGGAAGTCAGGATGTGTGAGAAATCCACTCCATTGGGCTGTTTCCCCACCCCTGAATTTCTCCAATCCACATTACCCATAAAAAGACGCGAACTGGACTCACTGCATTCAGAAATCGGTTCCTTTCTGGATTTGCACAGCGTTCTGTGGAACTGAAAACGTGCTTCCAATGAAATGCGCACATTTGAAAAGTGCACAGATGAAAAGGCATACATTTCAAAATTGCATACAAAGATGCTTTAGTCAACGGGTTGAGGCCTACCAAAAATGTGTACAATTTGAAAAATGTGCTAAAAATGCACTTAAAAAAAAAATACTCTAAAAAATGTATGCATTTTTCCATTCCAATAAAAAAAAAAAATCTGCATGTGATGGACATGGAGGTGGGAAATGGAGAAAGTCCACACAAATGGACCAGTCGTATCTGCCCATCAGGTGAAGCAATTACAGCTTCTTCTAGAGTTAAACTGTGGACTGCAGAGCTTAGAGTACAAAGACATAGAAAGATATCTGACCATAGAAGTACTCACTGAAGTGGTCGTGGTCCAACCAGTATAGAACTAGTAGGCATTCTGCAGAGGCTGAACATTCTCAGTGTGAATAGCTGGCCCACGTCACAGGAAGTAGCTAGCCCACATCACAGGAAGTAGAAAGCACAAGCAATTCACAGCTGAGTAGCCAAGTTAAAATTAATTAAATAAGATATACCCCTCATTCGCCATGGTGAGTTGTTGTGTCTCGCGAATGAGGTGTATATTATTATTTATATCCTGCCTATATACTATTACTCTAGGCGGCGTACAAAATAACAATCAATTAAACAAGTATGCAGTAAAAACATATGTTAAACATAAAAACAGTATAAAATTCCATTAAAATTCCATAAAAACAATAAAATTCCATAGAAATATGATATAATATTATAAAAGGAAGGCCTGCTGAAATAATAAAGTCTTCAGTGCCTGCTTAAAGACATTCAGAGAAGTCAGCAGGCGTATTTCAACTGGCAGGCCATTCCACAATTGAGGGGCAGCAAAAGAGAAGGACCTCCGACGAGGAACTGCCAGTCTCACATTTGGCACCTGCAGCAGATGGCCCTCCGAAGACCTTAAGTGGTGGGGTGGAAGATTGGGGAGGAGGCGCTCCTTAAGGTACCTTGGACCTAGACCGTGTAGGGCTTTAAAGGTAAGAACCAGCACTTTATACTTTGCCCGGAAGCAAATTGGCAGCCAGTGTAAAGATCTTAAGACCGGTGTTATATGGTCTCCACGGGGTGTCCCGGAGACCAACCTGGCCGCCATATTTTGTACTAGTTGAAGCTTCCGAACCAAGTATAAAGGCAGCCCCAAGTAAAGCGCATTACAGAAATCAAGCCTAGAGGTTATATCTTATTTTAAAGAGAAAAATAAAACTGCACCAAAGACATCTGAATCCTTTGCTCAGTAGAAATTCCATCCATCTAACATTCTTGCATAAAGGTCTGGCGAGGAGAGATTCACCCATTATACAGAATGCGACTTCCCTCCTTCACAGGTATGTTGATGACACCCAAAGCTGACATTAGTGAGGATGTTGAGGGATTTTTCCAGCATCCGTGGAAAAAAAAAAACTCCCTGCTGGTCACATCTCCCCACCTTCCTCAGGCAAAAAGTATTTCCCTGGTGATGACATAACAAGCAGCAGGATGGGCTCACCACCACCGAGGAGAGGGCTTCCGAGAACCGCCCTGTGTGATGGTGACTTCTCCCCCTGCACCAGTTATCCCCTTTTCTTTTCCCATGTTCAGGATGTTTTTTGGGGGGCGGGGGAGGTTGCATGAGGAAGGTGAGGGGGATTGGCAGAGAAGGTGGGCCAGGATCTCTTCTCGATCATCCCAGTTTGCAGGACACGGAATAATGGGCTGAAGTTACAGGAACCCAGATTCCACCTGAACATCAGGAAAAAATTCTTTACTGTTAGAGCAATAAGTCAATGGAACCAACTCTAGGGATATGGTAAGCTCACCCACTCTGGAGGCATTCAAGGTGCAGCTGGACGGCCATCTGTCAGGGATGCTTTGACTTGGATTCCTGCATTGAGCAGGGGGTTGGACTCAATGGCCTCGTAGGCCCCTTCCAACTCTACTGTTCTATGATTCTATGATTCTAAATGTCTTTACGTCATTAACTTATTAGAATGGCAGAAGCAAAACAAAAATGCAGAGATAATTCAGGTAATTGGGGAAAAAAGGCTCCCGCTCTCTAGCAGACACCAGAAACAGGGAAGTATGGATTTTATGCTTCGCAGGTTGTCAGGCATTGTTCTTTCCATCATCTGCTCATTGATAGAATCAGATTTTTTTAAAGCGGTGTACGAGAATTTCGTTCCACTTGCGCTAATCTACACTAACACTAATTTGCATTTGCACTAACGTGCATTGATGTATGTGCAAATTAGCACTAATGTGCATTAGCACAAATAAGCATTAATCAGCCCCCAAAGTAAAAAAATAAAAAATAAAAATGGTTGCAAGTCCATGGAATCCATGCGACTCAGAAAAGGCCTGTCTGCTGTGGAATCCACAGGTCGGATTCATAGAAATTCGAACTCATTTGAATCCATTGTGGATTTCTCCAACATCCCCCAGTCTTTACCAGAAGCTTCACGGAGCACCATACCCAACTGCGTAGAACCCCTGTCCCAGCAAAGGGAATTGGATTTGGAGGTAGCAATGACTCCTAAACATTTCTGACTGTGTCTCTCCTCTTGAGCCCTGTGTTTCTGTTCTTTCTGAGATGCCAGTGGTAGCAGCACACAGGCAGTTCACACGCAGGACATCCCAGATTCAAACCCTGGCATCCCCTGTTAAAAGGGTCAGGTCGCAGGGGATGAGAGCCAATGCCTGAGATCCTGGAGGGACACTGCCAGTCAGAGCAGGCTGATCTGGCATAAAGCTGCTTCCTAGGTTCCTGTTCTTCTGTTATGTGCACGGATGCTGCATTTGGTCATGGCTAACCCATTGCCACGAGCAGTTCTGACATTGCCTGTTTGGCCAAAGACCATAGATTCATAGGTTGGAAGGGGCCTACAAGGCCATCGAGTCCAACCCCCTGCTCAGCGCAGGAAACTAGAGGAGGGGTCTCCCATCCAAGTCATAACCAGGCCTGACCCTGCTTAGCTTTCCACGCTCAGACAAGCTGAGCCAGCGTGAGCCACAGTCCTGTATATATATATATAGTCCTGCTGACGTGACCATTTAGTTGATGTGCCCCACCACTCCATATCTGCGCACATCCTGGCCTCTTGACCTGTGCTTCCCTGCCAGGACTCAAAGAGGGATGTGAGAATCAGCAAAACTCGAGCTCGCTGAAGTTCTCCGAATTCCCTTTCAAAGCTTGTTCTGACCCGTGTCCACATCAGATTGTGAGCTTTCTTCTTTTTCTTTTTCCATGAAAATCCGTATGTATTTTCGTGTGTTTTCCCCCCCTAGAGTATGCATCAATCGTGTGCATTTTTGAAATGTACGCATCCTTCTCCCATTGATTAAAGCCTATTTCTGCACATTTTTCAAAAGTATGCATTTTTCCATGCACTTTTTTCAAGTGTACACATACTGTCACATGCATTGGGGGGGTGGGGAGTGTCTGCAAATCACATTGCAAGCTCAGAAATGTATGGACTTTGATCCCCAGATTGCATCTGAATCCATGTTCAGTCTGGAAGGTGTGAACTGGGTAAATCTTGATCAAAACCAAACTAAAACAAATTTCTCGTACATCCCTAGAGAAAGTAGCCTTATGGATTGGCGGTTTCAAGTCATGACGACGGGTGCAGGCATCACCCTGTACCCATCTGCAAGAGCAGAGGTGCACACAGACCAAATAATCCCATCCTCAACTCTGAGCAGGGCCAGGGGAAATAAGAGCAGCTTGCCGCAAGGTTCGGAAAGGACAGGAGATGGATGAGGCATTGCAGCAAAAGGGCCAAGCGAGCATCCCCTCACCATCGCAGAGTAGCCTAGAGGCACCATCTTGCCGTTGAGTATGAAGCGCCTTGCAAAGTGCCCATCTGTGAAATTGTCTCTCCCACAGTGCTTGGCAAAGCAAAACCTGATCGCCAGCCATCTTCCCCCATCTAAACACACACACACACACACACCCATCTTTCACTGATTCTGTTATCCACTTTCATGTTAGAATGATAACAAAGCTCACTGGGCTTGATTGGCATCAAGAGAGGCATCTCCATTGTTTAGATCATTGCTAGACATTTTCTCCTCTAAAGGCATTTTGAAATGGATTTACGATAGGAAAAAAAAAGATGGTTAAAAGGTGGGGGGATATGGCAGATGTTTATAATGTGATGCACGGTGGATAAAGAGAAATCTTCTCCTTTCTCATAATATCAGAACTGAGAGTCTCCCAATCAAATGGGTGGGTGGTCAATTCAGGATACACGAAAGACAGGACATCATCAGACACAACACAATTACAGTATAGAATTCACTGCCACAAGATGTCAAGATTGTTTTGTCACCGATTGCTTCATTTGATCAGTTTTACAGCCGATGATTAACCAGCTGAAGGCCAAATGAGATGTGATGAGGACCTTGGCTTCTGCCTGGTCCTGGTTAGGAACATAGAAAGCTGCCTTATACTGAATCAGACCCTGGATCCATTTAGCCCAGTATGGTTGACACTGACCGCTGGCAGCAGCTCCCCAGGGTTTCAGGCAGGAGTTTTTCCAGCCCTAGCAGGAGATGCCGGGGATCGAACCTGGGACCTTCTGCACGCAAGGCAGGGGTTCTACCGCTGAGCCGTGGCCCCTCTCAAGCACGGCCCCTCCTAGTCCTTCAGTGATGCTTAAGTGAAAGTTCATTCCCTCTGCTTTGCAGCTGGTCTGAGAAAGAAAACAAAGTAGCCTCCCCTTGTTTATCTTGTAAAGTTTTCTCCTGCTTCTTATGGGGAGGGGGGGGAAGGCATAGCATCTCTGCCCCCCCCTTTCAGAAATACCCTCCAAATCCTTCACTGAATGTGTGGAGGGGAAAGGGCCGTGCCCACTGTCAACATGCCCAGCACTTCTGCCCCTGACCCTCCGTGTGGTCTGAATGGGGAACTCTGCATGTTCACCTGTATACATCAGGGATGGGGACTCGGACTCGGGGACTCGACTCGTGAGTCCGACTGAGTCCCCCCTCTGACTCGAGTCCCACTCGAGTCCCAATAATTTATGTGGGACTCGAGACTCGACTCGGGACTCGAGCCCAAGGACTCCTCCTCCTCCTCCTCCACCGCCGCCCTCACCTCACCTCTGCCACCGCCGCCGCTGCCCTTGCCTCTGCTGCCGCCGCCGCCGCCCTCACCTCCTCCTCCTCCTCCTCCTCCGCCGACCTCGTCGCCATCGCCGTTGCCGTTGCCGTCGCACGCCGCGTCACGCCGCCAGCGCCGTCGCTCTGTTTTGGCGGAGGAACCACAGCAACCCCGCCAAAAACGAGCGACGGCGCTGGTGGCGTGACGCGGCGTGCTGTTGCGACGGCGATGGCGATGGCGATGAGGTCGGCGGCGGCGGAGGAGGAAGAGGAGGTGAGGGCGGCGGCGGTGGCAGAGGCGAGGGTGGCGGCGGCGGCGGTGGCGGTGAGGTGAGGTGAGGGCGGCGGAGGTGGAGGTGAGGGCGGCGGCAGCGGCGAGGGCGGCGGCGAGGTGAGGGCGGCGGCAGCGGTGAGGTGAGGGCGGCGGAGGTGGAGGTGAGGGCGGCAGCGGCAGTGGCCCATGGAGGGAGCAGGAGGGTCTCCGCGGGAGGAAGGGCAGCTCTTCTTCCTCTCGCGAGACCCTCCTGCTCCCTCCATGGGCCGCCGCTTTGGAGGGACTCGGGACTCGACTCGAGTCACCATTTTGGACCTTGGACTCTAGACTCGACTCTAGACTCGGGTCCAAAGACTCGGGACTCGACTCGGGACTCGGGACCAAAGACTCTTCAACATCCCTGGTATACATGCCGGCTTCTCTCCTCCACACCATCAGGAACAAATGCGTGATCGGGGTCCCCTAATCACAGAGAGGAGCTTACTGCATACAGTGGGGTAGGGTAGGCAGCCCTGTGCCCTCCAGCCGTTTTGGACTACAGCTTCCAACATCCCCAGACAGGATGCCCAAAAGTCAGGGATGGTGGGGTTTGTAGTCTGACGCATCCGGGGTGTGCCGGGTTGTCTACCCTTGGCGTACAGCTACGCAGCTGTTCACAGGCTCCCCACTTGGACTGCCCATGGAATGTGTGTCCAGGGGGTGGAGTCAGCAGGCAGGCTGAAATTGGAGGCGGGGCCAGCAGGTGCAGTTCCATTCCCTCCCTCCCCCCCCCCCGCATTCAGCGACCATGTAGTAGAGGACACTTCCGGAATGGCTTCCTGGCCACTTGGAAATGTTGCCAAGTGTTAGATTTCTCTGTCCGGTGTAATACTTAACCCAGGGCTTCTGCTTTTGCTATAGCTACTATTCATGCACGTGCAGTACAAAGAAGGCATGTGGGGGGAAAACAACTCAGCTGCTTACCATCATCGCCCCAGTTAAAGAAATGTTGTCAATTAATTGCATGAGGTTAATTTGATTCATCAAGCAATTAAATGTCCACGTGAATAAAAAGGTGTTCTCTGATGTTGCTTGTTGTATGCATTGCCGCAAGCGCTTGGAAGAAGCATTTCCTCCTGCATGAGAGGGAAGGGGTGATATCTCTTCCATCCTTTTCTTCTTTCTTCTTACTCTTATCTCAAGTGTTTGTTCTGTCAGCCTACCGCAGGGCTCCCCAACGTTTTGGGGCTAGTGGGCACATTTGGAATTTTGAGAGAGAGTTCTGGGGGCTGTCACAAAATGGCTACCTGGGGGGGGTGCCCATTCATAAAATGGCTGCCAAGGTGGCTACGGATGGTCACAAAACCCTAATTCCCAGAATGCAAACTGGTGTGACTAAAAGAAAAGTAACGTACTCAAGAATGTAAGCCAGAGGTTGGGGCTGAGCTCCAAAACACAAAACCATTCTATTGAATCCAAATAAAGATGGTGTGGTTGAGCAGCACTTTGCTTCACAGCAAGCCAGCCTCCCAGGTTGTTTTAAAGTGTTTTTAAAATCTCAATATTTTTTTTTTTAAAAAAAGGCATCAGCAGCAAGGAGGCCGTGGGGCACCATCAGAGGCGTCCGTGGGCATATTGGTGCCCACGGGCACCGCCTTGGAGACCCAAGTCATGCTGTCTTGTTAATCTTTTTCTCTCTTCTTTTATTTTCCATGATAGTTGGGCTAAGATGAAGAGAGGAGTTGGTTGAGTGATATGGGCAATCTCTCCTTCCTTTGTTCCTTCCTTTAGTTGGTTCCTTCCTCTGTTCCTTCATTCTCTTTCCCCCTTTCTTCCTTTGTTTCAAAAAAATAACACGAGAAAAGCCCGTTGCCTGCTCACGTGTACGTCAAAAACGTGAAGGGGGATGTTGGTGCTCAGATGCGTAAGCCCCACCCACCCCAACATCTCTGTTAATGCGCGGCTGTCAGTTAGACTTTTGCGCATTGAGCTGACTGTGCATACAGAGATCCCGTGATTAAAACCCTGCATAGGGGAAATCAGATTGCTCATATCTGGAGAGGAATTTGTTACCCGGATGTTAAATAAGCCAAGGCTACAAGCTTTATTCGTTTTACACCAACAGGGGCCACCTTATATTATAGGCAGGGCTTTTTTTTCCGGTGGAACTCACCGGAACTGAGTTCCAGCACCTTTTCTTCTATTAATTGCATTACAATTGAATCGCCATCTACTCCCGAGGAAATGTAATCCAAGAGTTCCGGTACCCTTTTCTCCAGAGAAAAAGCACTGATTCAATAGGGATGCGTGCGGAGCTTGTTTGAGGGGCGGAAGTCTGGCAAGCTCCCTACATGCTTCCCCGGCTCAACTCACATTCCCGTGCGCTGAGCCTGGGTGGGAAGCGACTTCTGGGTTCCCGTGGCGACGTTTTTTTTTAACATAAAAAAATGGCGCAAGATACGTACGTTACAAACGGCCGCAGTTTGTGCAAGTTACACAAATCGCGGCCGCTTTTAATGTATCGTGTGCCCGCTTTTACGTGAAAAGTGCTCCCGAGGGAAGGGGAGCCTGGAAGTCCGGCGAGCGCCTCGGCTGGTGCTCGCTGTCAGCCCGGCTTTGAAAGGTGCGGCCGCAGTGCTCGCCGAGCGCGCTGTTGAGTCGGGCGGTGGGCGGATCCCCCGCCACTACGCCTTTGAGGCTCTGCCCCAAACATCACTGTCGGGACACAAATGTGCGTCTCTGTGTTATAATAATAATAATAATCGTTTATTTATAACGCCCCTTATACCAAAGGGCGGGACAAATAACATATACAGTAAACATAACAATACAATAAAATAACCAACACCAACCACTTACTATGCAGTATCGAATCCCAGCAACCACCACATTAGCCCAACCACTCATTCTGGCTGACTAAAAAGATAAGTCTTTAATCCCGTTCGAAAGCGGGAAAGATCCTCCTCCAATCGGAGGTCCATGGGAAGCCTGTTCCACAAAAGTGGAACCAGGTCCTGAAAGGTTCGCGGCCTTGACAAGGCAGAGCGTGTCGGTGGGACCGCTAATAATCCCTGGCCCACTGATCTTAAATTCCTACCAGGAACGTACCAGGAAAGCCTAGATGATAAGTAATGAGGGACATTAGAGCGCAAAGCCTTGAAGGCAAGAACCAATAATTTAAATTGGGCCCTAGTCCGAATGGGTAGCCAATGAAGATTCCTACGGGCCATAGTAATATGGGAGTATTATGGCTCCTGCATATCTGCCTCCACCTGGGGTGGCAGCAAAGGCTAATCCCCCCGACGGACTACTTTGCACAGTTAGATGGCATGGCATCTCCATCCTGGAATATCAGAACTCCTGCACCTGATAACCATCAGCACTGGGCTGATAGAAGAATCCTAGAATACATCCCCTCCCCACCCCGTGCCAAATGTGCATCATTTTTTCAGGGCCTCAGAAAAATGGCTTTGCTCAGCAAATCTTTCTCCTCTCCTGCCTAGAACGCGAGTCTGTTTTATTTACTTATTCATACATGTGTGCAGATAAGACATGCACAAATTCCGTTCTGCACAGCAGCAGCAGCAGCAGCAGCACACCGACAAGTCTGGGAAACTCAACCGAGCAGCCCTTCTGACTCACAAAGAGAAGAACAAATGTCGTGCCATGAGCGGCGTCTTGATGAGATGCAGGCGGGAGCCAGGAGCTAGTAGAAAGAGCACTCCCAGGCTTTTTTTATATTCCTCTTTTAATTAGCCATGGTTTGCAGTTCAAGCTAACTCGGATCTATCCTGTGCAGTTTGCTTTCAAACAGTGTTTCTAGATCTGTTTGTGGTGTCATCCAGAAACCGCGTCTCACGGTCCCAACGTTGTCGAGTCCCCGAGCACCTTCACAGCCTCTTCGCATCCCCAAGGGACCCAGGCAGAAGTAAGGCCTGGCTCATGACGCTGCCTCATCCCCCCCCCCCCGAGCGAGGCTTGCTCCTCTCTCTGCCTCCTTTCATCAGCCAAGACCCTCCACCTTGGCCAGCGAAATGCCTCGGGCCAGCCCAGCCTGGAAGCCCGGTCTTGCTCTCCTACTTTTACTAGGTTTGATTGGATCTTGTAGTAATGTGGAACGCTTACTCCTCTTGCCTTGCTTGCCCTCACTCCCACCTGGTGGCCTCCCGAAGTTTTGGACTACAACTCCCAGCATTCCTGGCCATTGTTTTTGCTAGCTGGGGTTGGTGGGATTGAAGTCCAAAAACATTGGGAGGGCATCAAGTTGGGGAAGGCTGCAGCTTACTGGATGAAATATCCCCCTCTTTGTACCCATGTGTGCATGTCTATGTATTGATGTATCTATCTATCCATCCATCCACACACAGAGAGAGACACACACACTTACCTAGGAGACTACACCCTTGAAATCAGATTGGTCTCCTCCATACTTCACTCTGGATTTTAACAGATTCCCCCAATTTTGCCACTTCCGTTTTTAAGCTCTCTGCCGTCGACACAAGGAAATCGTTAGCGCCATTTTTGAGATTTGCTAACAGTGGAAGTTAGCTGGGGCGATAACAAAAAACAAGCAAAAAAAACTGCATCTCCAAGGATGAGCTCAGAATAACGATGCAACGGGGGGCAGGAAGTAACTTGGACACGGATAAACAGTTCTGTGTTTTCCCAGTTGCAGATAAGAGATCCCCAGCCTTTCAAAAAGCCATTTTCCCATGTGTAAAATATTTTGCTATGTAAATGACTTGGCGCTGGCCTTACCTTTCTTGAGATGCTATTGAGCGGACTTGAAAGCAGAGCTTTTCACACTACTGAAAGAAGGGTTGGCTTTCTGAATAAGGGTCTCAAAGAAAAAAAAAGTGCTGTTCCTGAAGCTGGCAGAGAGTATGGTTAACCACCGGTTTCCTCTTTTTGTTTCTCCATCTAGTAAATTCACCATTGGCTAGATTACATGCCCGCAAAACCTGACACTATGCAGATGATTGAGAAGTAAATCTCACAGAGGTTAATATAGTATATTGCCATCCCACTGCATGTGGGCCAACAGCTAGCTGATAAAAACACGAGGGATTCAAATTCTCTTCATCAGAATTTCCCAGGGCCAAACTACACATTCTCTTTGCTCTTGAGTAAACACACATGCCCCCAGTTTGGATCAGGACCATTCCACTCTAGAAGGGAGGTCAATCTTTCTTCCAACCATTTCCACCCCCACCCACCCCCAAAAAATTCACAAACACACAGGGGAAGGGGGTGTAAAAAAGTATCCATTGACTCCTATGGAGTCCCCCCTTTTTTAACACCCCCCCCATGATTTAACTCCCCTCCTGGAATGCCATGGTCCCAATTTTAATTGGGGCTCTGTGCACTTGCATAAAAGTAAGGGAAACTATCACACATAGCTACACTATGTGTAATTAGCAACATGTTTAATTTTGCCTCCAAACCGCAGAGTTCTGAATGACCTGGTCT
The DNA here is from genome assembly GCA_021292165.1 of Shinisaurus crocodilurus. NCBI lineage: Eukaryota > Metazoa > Chordata > Lepidosauria > Squamata > Shinisauridae > Shinisaurus > Shinisaurus crocodilurus. Next base: position 8,181,078 of record CM037880.1, on the reverse strand, counting down.
TGTTTCCTTAGTGGAAACAACAGATTAGGAAGAACCCTCCATTGTTCCATTTTTTTAAAAAAAATCCAAATATTGTACAGACAGAGTGCTGGCATGTGCAGCTTGCCACCCTTTCAGTGGTAGAGCATATGCTTTGCATACGTGGGGTTACCCTTGAAGACGGTTCGGAAGCTGCAGCTGGTACAGAACGCGGCGGCTCGCCTGGTTAAAGGCAGCCGCCGGCGGGATCACATCACACCAGTGCTGAAGGATTTGCACTGGCTACCAGTTGCTTGCCGAGCCGAATTCAAGGTGTTGGTTTTGACCTTTAAAACCCTATACGGCTCTGGTCCAGTTTATCTCAAGGAGCGTCTCCAGCAACACCAAGTGGGCCGCTCAACGAGATCTGCCACGGATGGGCTTCTCCTTGTCCCTTCAGCCAGAGCAGCTAGACTGGTGGGGACGAGGAAGAGGGCCTTTTCTGTGGCGGCCCCCGTACTGTGGAACTCTCTCCTGAGTGACCTCCGCCATGCCCCCTCTCTGATGAGCTTCCGTCGCTCATTAAAAACCTGGTTGTTCAGGCGGGAATATGGGGTGGGTTAAGATTTTAAAATTTTTATATTGTTTTAATGTATTTTATTGCATTTATGTATTTTATTTTGTGTACATCGCCCAGGGTGGCCGGTTGCCGGCCAGATGGGCGATAAATAAATATTAATAATAAATAAATAAATAATAAATAAATATTGAAGATCCCGGGTTCAATCCCTGGCATCTTCAGGTAGGGCTAGGAAAGAATCCTGCCTGGAACCCTGGAGAGCCATTGCTGCCAGTCAGTGTCGACAATACTGGGCTAGATGGACCAAGGGTCTGACGCAGCATAAGGCAGCTTCCTATGTTCCTTTAGTATCCTCCATTTAGTCCATTTGTATCCTCTCTCGCTCCCACTTCAACATTACCAATGTGCGCAAACAACCAAATTGGCTGGGTTCAGACGACACGATAACCAACACACAAGGGTTGAGAATGGTTTGAGTGTGGATTGTCGTTGAACTGTGGGTTGTTCTTCAAATGTGGGCTATTGTGTTGTCTGAACCCAGCTGCACTAACAAGCCGTGGCTTGTTAACCATGAACAGCAACCCATGAAGAGAAGCCACGGTTTGTTGTTGGGTTGTGAATGATGGGTGGTTCGTGATTAACAAACCATGGTTTGTTAGCACGGCTGGGTTCAGACTATACGATAACCCATGTTTCAGCAACAGCCCATGTTTCAATGACAACCCACACTCAGCCCTTCAGTGTGGGTTATCATATTGTCTGAACCCACTTTTTTTTTACCATCCTCCTACACACAGATTGTTACATGTTACTGATAAAAATACAAAAAACATGTAACTGGTGCATGAACGGGTCTTTACAATTAAATACTTTAGTTAAAGGGGGAAGAAATACGGACAGACATTTTATACTATTTTGAGTTCGATTACATGCCAGATATCTCAAATGGAAATAATCAAAATTAGTTATGTTCCTTAAATCAAAGACAAAACTAATGTGGATGCATACAAGCCAATAACATTAGCCAACCAAGATCGTACTTACATTTGAATTAAACGGGTTTTATCAAGGGAAGGAACATTGCTGATCCTATCAGAAAGTTTCTTAATATTATTCACTATAGTAAGATTTATACAATCTAGTCCGTGGTTGATGCCACCAAGGACTCTGACATGATGGAATGGACCTTTGCAACAAATTAAATGTTGGACATCCTTTTATAGATGTTTTGACCAGACTTTACTCCAGGGGTGCAAGACCATTTTTTTTTGGGGGGGGGGAGGCACATAGACTTTCATAGATCATAGAGTTGGAAGGGGCCTACAAGGCCATCAAGTCCAACCCCCTGCTCAATGCAGGAAACTAGAGGAGGGGGGGGTCTCCCATCCAAGTAATAACCAGGCCTGACCCTGCTTAGCTTTCCACGCTCAGACAAGCTGAGCCAGCGTGAGCCACAGGCCTGTATAAAATCTTCAGCACATAGGCACATGCTGCCTTCTGTGAGCTGCATGACATCAGGTGGGCATGGCCATGCCCACATGACGTCATTGGCTCCCTGATCTTCCACCCAGCACTTGGGCCAGGAACCAGGCATCGCTGCGAGCGGGCCTTCCTGTTTAGAGAAGCCCTGCATCCAGTGAAGCTGAGCCAGCCTAGTGGAGGACCAGATTGGGGCGGGCAAAGCAGAAGCCTGTGTCTACCCTCTTGCCTATATAATTTGCTTGTCCCAAAATTCCAGTAACTGTCACTGCCTCCGGGATGCCGTTTAGACTCCTAGGCAGCAATAACACCTGTTTGTCCTCTTTATTACTGCTTTCTAATTACTGAGTCAGCAAAATTTTAGTTTTTGTACCTGCCTAGGTTCTTCTTTCTGTGACCTTCTATGGCTTTGCCATTTTATCCTGATTTGGCTTCTTGACCAAACATTTGCTATGAGGCCTTTTGACATGCCTCCTCGGCTATAGGTTATACGCTAGCAATATACACCGGCAACAGACTGATTGACATGTGATTAGTAGACAATGTATGCTTGTACGTGCTTCCATTCTCCTTCCATTGGTTTTAACAGCCTTCCCCAACCTGGACTCCTCCAATGGCCATGCTTGCTGGGAATGATGGGAACTGCAGTCCAATTCACCTGAAGGCAGACAGGTTGGGAAAGGATGAGCTCCAGTTCCCCTACATTTCATTGAAGGGAACATCGATGTAACACGGTTCTTTCCCTCGCCTTCTGGTGTTGCATGGAAATCATCTAACACTCTAAAGAAAGAGGCTTTTGCTCTTGCTATTCAGCCCAACGTTTGGAGGGCTTCTTGTGCTCTCACTGTCTTTCTCTGTAGCTGCAGTTCAGATACGATGGAAGGCCTTTCTGTTTTCATAAGTAGCCTAGCAAAGGGAAATTGTAATGCTCTGAGAGAGGGCTGCATTCAAAACCAAAAGATGAGAACAAAGAGAACTGGAAGACTTGAGGGTGGATGGAGGAGGGGTCTTGGGGTTTGGAAGCTTTTGATGTGGCTGTCTCCAAGGTTTTCATTCTCTCTGTCTTTTGATAGACGATGGAAAGCGACATTTCCATCTCAACATTTTTTTGTCGAAGCCATCCATCTCCAGGCACCCGCTGTCTTATTTTCTGGGGACAACCCAGGGAGTTGATCTCTTGTTTTAAACCCATCAACTCTGCCAGATAAAATTTAGGGATGTGTGAGAAATTCGTTTCAGTGCATTTTTGATCAGGATTTAACCAGTTCTCACCTTCCAGATCGAACACGGACTCGGATGCAATCTGTGTTTGAAGTCTGTACATTTCTGAGCTTGCAATGTCATTCATAGACACCCCCCAAAAAAAATAATTTGACAGTATGCATATATAGTTGAAAAATACGCATGAAAAATGCATACTTCTGAAAATTGTGCACACATACCCTTTAATCAATCGGAGAAGAATACATAAATTTCAAAGATGTGCACAATTGATGTGTGTACATTTGGAAAAATACACCTGAAAATATGCACGGATTTTCCTATGAAAAGAAAAGAAAGAAAGAAAAAAAAACCAAAGTTCACAATCTGATGTAGGCTCAAGTCGGAACAAGCTTCAAGATGGAATTCAGAGACCCTTGGTTTTGGCTGATTCACACATCTCTAAGAATGGCTTCCTCCCTCCCCATGCATGCTTTGTCAGGGGGCACAGAACCTCGGGCCCAGGGGCCAAATTTGGCCTGCCTGGAATTCCCCAGAAGGCCACAGTTATGAAATGGGATCCCATCTACCCTAATACATTGGTAATTAAGCCAATGTGGGAAATGGAATTGGACTTAAGTCCCCCACTTACAATGGTTTCCTATTATCTCAAGAACATCAGAAAAGTCCTGCAAGATCAGATCAAGGGTACAGGTCGTCCAAATCTAGCCCATCTTCCTCCCACAGTTGCCAAAAGGAATACCTCTGGGAAACCCACAAACATGGCAGGGATCCAAATGGCTTCTCTTGTTTCTTTGGTCCGCAGCAGTTCATATTTAGTGGTAAATTGCTTCCAGAGCTGAAGGTTCCATTTGGCTTTCATGGCACAATTCAAACTGGGAACGGAGAGAGCTTGTCTGAGGAATTTCATTGCCAGTCTCCTTAAAATAATCATCATCATCATCATCATCATCATCATCATCATCAGTCAGGCGATCACTCGTGACCGAGTAAGATTGTCTTCCAGGATAAATTTTTTTTTACAAAAAGGAGATTTTAAAAGGAGGAAAATTCTAAAGAAAATTGTGTAGACTCTAGCGATGGGTCCGTAAGTGACTGTGGAGGCCAATTCGTCACCTTGAAGTGGTGAGTGGGCTTGCGTGTTCCGATGAACCCTGTGAGCAATGCCGTCGGGAGCTATATAATAATAATAATAATAATAATAATAATAGCTGGAAAAAGTCATGAAAATTCCTGCCCAATACAGGAATTCTTCACAATTCAGATACAAGTATTGTGCCCATCCCGATTTTTTGAAAGCTCCTGCCAAGAGTGTGGGATGCATGGTTTTGCTGCTTGGCAGTCATGATGACCTTGCTTCTAATCCCCAATTTGCTGGCATTGTGGCCACTTACTTTTAAATATTTTATTTTATTTACTTTTCAAAACAAAATATGACAAGATATCACAAAATACAAGAATATCACAAAAATATAACCTAAACAGCATACAATAAATCATAATGTGCACCCCCCCACACACACACCCTCCAAGGGACCAATTAATATACTTCCATCCTCTTGATCAAATGAATTCCAAATTCCAAAAAATATAACATATCCTGACAAGGCATGCTCCCCTTCCCCTTTATTAATACATAGTCTAATAATTGATTCCATATATCCATAACATTATTCTTCTTTAGCAATCCTTTTTTGCAATTGATACTACTAGTTAATTTATCGTTTAGGGCTACGTCCCAAACTTCCTTATACCAGTCTGTTATTAGGAAAACATGTTGTACTTTCCATTTTCTCGCTATCATTAGCCTGGCCGCAGTTAACAAGTTTACAATTAACTCCTTCGTATTTTGGTCGCAAATAAGCTTCTCCGTTATTGATAACAATGCTAATTTTGGACAGACCTCTAAATTAATACCAATAATTTTTGATATTTCTGTAAAAACCTCACGCCAAAACACCAATACATTTTTACAACTCCACCACATATGAGCATATGTCCCTTTTTCCTGACATCCTCTCCAACAAAATGCAGAACAATTATTATCCATTCTATTTAATCTTACTGGAGTTAAATACCATCTCCAAATTAGTTTATAATTTTTTTTCCTTTATCCTAGTTGACATCACTTTCACAATCTGTCTATCCCATAGTGGCCACTTACATTGTGTTTAAAAGAGGAAATTCCCCACTGCACAAAGAGAGGACAACAGATTTGCATATTATGTGTGGATGCTCTCAGAGCATCACTGTTCATTGTTCACGGTAGTCTTTGAACATAAGAACATAAGAAGAGCCATGCTGGATCTGACCAGGGGTCCACCTAGTCCAGCACTCTGTTCACACGGTGGCCAACCAGCTGCCCATGGGGAACCCACAAGCAGGACATGAGTGCAACAGCACCATCCCGCCCATGTTCCCCAGCAACTGGAGTACATAGGCATACTGCCTATGTTTTTGCCCCAAATGAAAGGGGAATGAAGCAGTGGTTTAAATGGAGCACCAACAGGGGTGGCTTGACCACAACTCTTATTAATTTGACCCCCCCTTCTCTTCTACAGGTTGCCCAGGGATGTGGGACAACATCACGTGTTGGAAGCCTGCCTTTGTGGGCGAGGTCGTCTTTGTCAAATGCCCGGCGCTCTTCACATTGGTCAGCTTCGATGACGGTAACGTTGCCCGATCCTTCCTTGCGCTTGTTCCACATTGTTGCTGAATGGAAACTTGGCTCACCGCAGGCCGTGCGTGCAGCGGCCTGGAATGCTCAGACCAAATGACAGGCTATTGAACCAAGAAAAACACACTAGAACAATCCTGGGGCACTGAAGACCTGGGACGAATCCAATGCCAGTATTCCCAGTACATGTTCATCTCTGTGACAGCAGGGGTGGCCCACACATGGACCCCTGGCCCCATGCACCCCCGCCCCGGCCTTTTTTTGTAGACCCTGTCACCCCCAAAGTCACCGCCACCACTGAATTGTCACTGAATATCAGCAGCGTGCTGGCAACAAATTGCATTTAACTGTTAAAGCAAGGTGCATGTGGAGTGCGCGCCTTGTTTTGATGCAAATGCACACATCTTCTGGGCGCAAGAGTATGCATTAAAATGAGGCACGCACTCCCCACACACCTGGTTTTGAAAATGTGGTTTTTTTTGGGGGGGGCAGCCAAATTGCCACTGGATTTCGACAGTGATTCGGTGATGGGGACGATTTTGGTGGCGGGGTGTGTGTGCCCCCCCCCGGCTCCTGTGAAGTTCCCCACTCCTGGCGTACTGGAAGAGAAGAGACAAAATGGAGAAAAACACAGGTCTGGGCGGGAGTGGCGGGAGAATATGTTGTACGCCAGGTTTCTATCCCTCATGGTTCCAGCTGGCAACTTAAGAGCCTGCAGGTGATATGAAATTCAGCAAGCAAGGTGGGATATGGGGTAGAGCTGTTGCAGTGGGGCTTCCATCGTCTCCTTCCCACCTGCAATTTGCTCTACCTATCTTCCCATTTGCCATATGCTTTCATGGTTGAATCCCCCCCCCCCGGCCAGTCACTGAGAAAATACTCCAAAATCTTCAAAGGAGAGGATGTTTTGCATTATCCATGTACGTAACAAGTCAGAAAATTGATTCTTCTCGCCAGGGGAGGCTGGTGACTCCTATTTCAGTGGGGCTCCATTTATTTATTTATTTATTTATTTTATATCCCGCCTTTTTTCCTGCAAGGAACTCAAGGCGACTTACATAATCCTCCTCCTCCTCCTCCTCCTCCTCCTCCTCCTCCTCCTCCTCCTCCTCTCCTTTTTATCCTCACAACAACCCTGTGAGGTAGGTTAAGCTGAGAGTCAGTGACTGGCCCAAAGTCACCCAGTGAGCTTCATGGCCGAGTGGGGACTAGTACCCGGATCTCCCGGCTCCCAGTCCGACACTCTAGCCCAGTGTTCTCCAACCTTGGGTCCCCAGATGTTTTTGGCCTACAACTCCCAGCATGCCCTGGGGCATGCTGGGAGCTGTAGGCCAAAAACATCTGGGGGCCCAAGGTTGGAGAACACTGCTCTAGCTGCTGCGCCGCACTGGCTCTCTTTCATTTGGAGCTTCATAGGAGCTCTCCGTGGCGCTCCGTGGTGGCGAACCTTTTTGGGGGATGGAGTTCAGCACCATGGACGGCTCCTATGAAGCCTCAAATAAAAGCCGCGAAACCTGCAATGGGAAAGGAGCCCCGCCAGCATAGGAGTCACCAGTCTGCCCTGCTTCTAGCCCAGTATTGACTAACCAGACTGTCAGTGGCCTAATGGGGCCTTAAGCAGAGGCTGTTCCTTTCTAGCTGGGAGATGCTGGGATTGTACCTCAGCCCCTCTGCATGCTAGGGTCCCCCCCCCCCCTTATCACCCGTGATCGGCTACTTCTCTGAACCACCCAGCTGAATGCAACCCACCAGTTATAGAGGCTGGTCCTATATAGGGTGGCCCCGTAGGAGCCTTTGCTTCTGCTGCCTGCTTGGGACTGCAGGAACAGTGAGGGAGCTGAGCGACCTGACAGCTCCGAGCAGTCGCACCTTCTGTAAACCTGGCTCGACCTCTTCATGGAAGAGGCAAAATTCAGAGCGCAACAAACCCTGCATCTGCTCCTACACTGCCTCCTTGCACAGGAAGAGTTGGAAGGAGGAAGAGTCATATCCAGAAGGAGGCAAGATCAGACCCCAGACCCCTATTTCTCTCTCTCTCTCTCGCTCTCTCTCTCACACACACACACACACACACACACACACACACACACACGAACTAGACAGATGCTACAGTGAGAAAACCCAGGTTCTGGTTCTGCTGGGTGAACCAATATGGGGATCAGAATGGGAAACTCAGAGAGGCGCAAGCTTCTCCAATTTCCATCCCGAAGCTTGGCTCACCTTGTTCCTGTTCCCACCCCCCACTAACTAAAGCATGCACATACTTTTATTTTCTTGTTTTCAAAGTGCGCATTTTCAAATTGCACATTTTTTTCTACTGAACACGTGTTGTGAATGTGATCTCAAGCTCGGGAATATGCGAGCTTTGCCGCCCCCCAAAATGAGATCATGTCCATGTTCCCTTTCAGGGTGTTTGTGGATTTTGGTTTAACTTGGAGAATTTTGAATGCAGGAATTACGGCATGTGCAGTCTGCTTCATCTTTCGGTTCCTTCCATTCATTTACATCTTTTCTGCCCTCTGTGGTTAGTGATGTGCCCTTGTATGTTGATAAAACACAGCCAAGAAAGCAATCTGAATACAATTATATATATCGTATATATGATTATTTGTGTACAGTGTTTTACGCATGGGCTCCTGTACAACACTGCACAAAAAGAATCTTGCTATAACGGTAAGTACTGTCATATCAAAATTGCTTCATTGTAGTGTTTTATCAATGCACTCACATGCATCATCAATGTAACGATGGGGGGGAACACACAAATGGAAGGGAGAGAAATCATTTTAAAGTACACATTTTGCATACGTGATCACAATTGTGCAGGTTAACACCAGCAAGTTCTGGAGTTGCGTGACTGGAAATGAAATTCTCATACACCCCCAGTATCTAGTATTGTTTTCTTATTACAAAGAAGTGCTTTAAGCAGAGGATGGATGGCCATCTATCGGAAATGCTGTACGTGCAGATTCCCTTTGTGGGCAGGGGGTTGGAACAGATGGCCTCTGAGGTTCCCTTCAGCTCTACGATACTGTATGGTTCAACATTCAGTTGTGCGTCACCTCATCTGCAGCCCTTGATGGTGATTGTTCTCTGTGTGGATGGAGCCTCAGCATGTTTCTATTTCACGGGTGGGCACCTCGTCAGCTGTTTGTTCAAACTAGGCCCAAGTTTGATTTTGCAAGGGCAAGGTGAGAATTGATGGCCTCTTCTGAGGAACAAATCATAAAAGCTCGACTCAAGAAGTGGTAGTCATCATTTCCCTGGTGCTTGCCAGTTGGTCAGGTAGGACTGATCCACAGACATGATTGCCAACGTGTCTTACACCGTGTTATCAGTTCCTCCCTGATAACCAGCAGCGGGCTGGAGTCTCCATAGCAACGGCTGGGATCTTTTGAAAGTGATGAGTACACTCACTACCCATGAGGCCGGCGGCTTATGTAACATCAGTAAAAAAAAAAAATAGGAAAAAAGAAGAAAAAAAGCCCAAATGAAAGCATCAAAAGGACAAAAAAAGTAATCCAAGGAACAAGGGAGAGCGAGTGCGTCAACTCATGGCTAAACAGGAAAGAGACAACACGGAAGGCTTGTGGTACACCACATTCTATTCAGTGGTTATGTTTATTTATTTATTTTTAAAATGTATTGGCCGCCTTTCCCAAAAATGCTCTACCCAAGAGATACGGTTCAAGCAATCAAAATCCAATAAGTAAAAGAAAAGAGTGCTGTGTGACCTTGAGGCCTGCTCAAGCAGCTGTGCGGGATACGTTATTTTGCTTGTTTTTTCTTGAAAGGAGACACTGTCTAAATGTGTGGGAATGGAGAAACTTTTTCTTGTCAGAAAGGGATAAAGGGATAGGTAAGGCACACCTGTAGCTAACGCTAGGGTGGCCACGTGTCCTACTTTACAGAGTGAGTTCTCTGTTTGAAGGGATGTGAAAGTACAGTCCTCCATTTGAGGGTGTCATAACCATAACGCAGGGCCTTGAAATTGCCCTTCAGCATTGAGCACCTGGGCAGCTGAATTGAGCAGGCGTACAGTTCACCTGGACACGGTATTCCCTGCTATGGTGAGACGGAATGCCTGTCTATTTAAATTATAGTCATTTACTTCTCAATTTCCATCTCTACCTATAAAGTAGCATATGCAAATGTCACGCAAATCTGTATCCTTTGGGGGGGGGTTCCTCTTTTTTTTAGTGGTATATAAGTGGCCACCCTAGGTTTTGTCTCCAGAGTAACACCTCACACCCGCTTGTCATGGGACCTCAGTTTTCCCCAGTTCCCTAAGGCCCATCTTCACAGCACCTCCCCGCCCCCCCCGGCCTAATATTCCTGGCAAATCATAGGAAGCAAAAGAGAAGAAAAAAAGTGCTATTTAACCATTCACTTTTAAGAACAAAGAATGTCCCGTCATTGCCAGAGTCTTTTGACCCACTCCTGTCCTGCTTTGGCTGAATCAGACTCAGCATTAGAGCAAGCTATGGGGCAGTCCAAAAGGCAAGGCAACAAACAGGCAATTGGTCAAGCGCAAAAGGTTTTGCTCTGGTGGGGGATCGAGCTAAGGCAGGAGTGGTCAAGATACAAGCAAAGGTCAAAGCACAGTTCAGCTGTCAGATACATTTCACAGCCCGGAAGCAAGAGTCAAGCAGGAGTCCAAGGGTCAGTAGCACGGAGGGTCAATCACAAGGCAAGGACTGGACAACAAGGTACAAGGCACTGGAGCGGAAAGAACAGGGCCACCTCCAGCACTGGCCAGGCCGAAACCAAAGGCTTACATCACCAGAGCTTCCTAAGCCCCACCCGGGGCTTAGCTGCAGTTATGTATAGCCCTCTGGCAAGAGTCCCACTCAGGAGGAGTCTCTTGAGGAGTCCTCCTTTGTAATCGAGCACTCCTTCCCAAGGAAGCCCTGCTGCCTTACCTCTCGAGGCAACAATGCTCCTGGGGACCAGCCCTGATGCCACTTGAGCAGATAGCAAATTGACATTATGATGACAGTGGAAGAGTTCCACTTCCAAGAGGTCCATAAATCCAGTTAACTTTCCAGAGGCTTAATGTATTGGCCTAGAAAACCTAGAACCATAAGATACAGCACGGGTGTTCATTCAAAGTTCTGAAAACTTCCTTCCGTCAAGGAATGCTTTCCCCATCCACCTGCTTGCCAGGGAGCCCCCATGTATGTTGCAGGGGACTCTGGGGCATATTCTAAAGCAGGGGTAGGCAACCTGGTGCCCTTCAGATGCTTTGGACAGCAACTCCTAGAATCCCTGACCAATGGCTATGCTGGCTGGGGCTTATGGGAATTGTTGTCCAAAACATGTGGAAGGTACCAGATCGACTCATTCCTGTCCTAGAGAGTGGAGCCAGTCCCTATGTGGAGTGCTGGTAACATTTATTTTGGACCTCATTGTTAGACTTGTGAGCAAGGCCCAAACATTTCCCATTTTGGATACTCATTGAAGGAGAAGAGAGGCAGTAGTGATCAAGCCATCTTTTTGGGGTGGGTGTTCCAGCATAATTTGTGCAAATTTGGCCGTAATCTGCGCAAATTAGGTCGTTTTCTACATAACCTAGCGCTGGAACCCAGAAGTCGCTTTCCCCAACTTGGCTCGCGAGAATGAGAGTCGAGCCGGGGAAAAGGTAGGGCGAGCAGAGCTCGGGGGGGGGGGGTCAAGCCCGGCGAATTTGACGGACTCCCACCCCCCAATCGAGCTCCGTGCACATCCCCCATTGCTGATCTCCTTACTGAGGGGAACCTGATCAACTTCCAAGGAACCCCAGGGCTTCTCCAGAACACCATCTGAGAAACACTGCCTTAGCTTAAGCCCAATGGAGGTGAAAAATTAAGCAGAATTTTGAGGCCAAAATTAATCATAACGTGAGTCCACTTGAGGTAGAGGAGAACTGTGTGGAACTGGAAAAGTCCTGGTGCCTTTTACAGAGCACCTTGAAGCCCAGGCAGATCTGTGTTATTTCCCTGCTTCATGCTCCACAGGCACATTGTCAGAAAAACTGAAAAGCACACAGGACCATCTAGTGGCTAAATGAAACACTACAGGTACATACCTACAGATGACGCCAAAGAGGAACTGACTGTTCCTTTAAAGTCTCTTGTGATGAGAGTTGGGTCCAACCTATCTGGAGAGAACAACTCCTCTGCTTCCCAGCACACGCCAATCCCCAGAGAGTGCAACCTGCCTCTGAAAACGGTGTCCAGCTCTACCATATGCAGAGGTGTTCCATCTTTTGGGCATGTGCAGAGGTGAACCGGAGGAAATAGGTGCATCCATCAACCCAATAATAAAGCATGTTTAAGTCTATGCACAATCCCATTCATAACTTGCCACAGGAAGACTGGACACAAGCCTGTGGGTCACGCATCATTTATCCCTGGGCGCAGCTGTGTGTGCGTATATGCGCATTGCGCATGCTGGCATGCGCAATTCCACTATCCATATGATTGACTGATATAGGGGGCGGATTGCAGCTCAGTGGCAGAGCGCCTGATTTGCATGCAGATGCTTCCAGGTTCAGTCCTTGGCATCCCTGGCGATCTCCAAGAATTTTGTTTCAGTTCGCAAATCATCCAAATTTCCCCCTTCGCAACCCCAAACGTGAATGGGAGTGCATTTAAAAATATATATTTTTTAAAAGTTTGTGCATTCCCAACCTCATGAATGCATTTGAAAAATGCATAATTTTGGGGAAATGTGTGCTTTGAAATGCAAAATTTTCCAAAATCAATAAATACATCACTTTTCTTATTCTAAAAATGCACACTGTTCCTCTTTGAATTAACTGAAAAACAGACTGGAAGCAAAAAATGGGAGTGAACCGAACTGAGCTACAAAGTGAAGATCGAAGAATTTCGGCGAGCTCGAACACCCCTGGTTCTCCCACCCCCAGGCATCCCCAGTTTCAAAGATCAGGTCACAGGTGATGGGAAAGAGCTTTGGCTGCCTGAGACCCCATAGAGATGCTGCCAGTCAGAGTAGTCAATACTGGACTAGATGGACAAAAAGTCTGATTTGGTGTAAGGCAGTTTCTAATGAAAGCTGGAAGAACAAAAGAATAATACCCATGCTGTTGATTTCACTGGAGGAAGGGTGGGATACAGATGATGTATGCCAATTTTGTTTTTGCTTTCAAGATATGCGAGCGTGCCCCTTTCGGACCTCCAAACACGAGCCTGCGTCTGCCAAAAACATTGGCAAATGGTCGAACGTGCGCGCATGTGTGTCTCAATTCCTGATTCCCAGTTTGATTTGGACACATTTCCTAATTTGCACAGTAGACTGAACCAGCCCCGCTTCAGTTTAACTTTGGCAGGAGACAAGGGAGATTTGGCCATGCTGATTTAATTATGTGTTGTTGTTTTTCTTTTTTCTTATAGGCTGGGATGTGAATAGCATGGCCTATGGTCAGCCAGGTAAGGTCAGGTTCTGGTACTGGAGGAGCACCATTTCGATAGGGCAGGCAGGGGGATACTGGACGCACCTTACCCTGGGATGCAGGGAGCCCCTTTAAAAAGGCAAAACTCCCACAGACCAGCTCTTTGGTAGGGCAGAGGGAGCAGGGAGGGGGCCTTGAACCCTGCCCCACATCAATCCCCCCACCTGAACTGTTGAGAACTTGAAGTGTATTTATTTATTAATTATTTACATTTATGTATCGCCCATCTGGCCGGCAAACCGGCCACCCTGGGCGATGTACATCAGATAAAAACAGGATAACATACATTTAAAACAGGATAACATTTTAAAATCTTAGCCCACCCCAGATTCCCGCCTGAACAGCCAAGTTTTTAGTGAGCGGCGGAAGCTCAGCAGAGAGGGGGCATGGCGGAGGTCACTCGGGAGAGAGTTCCACAGTACGGGGGCCGCCACAGAGAAGGCCCTCTTCCTCGTCCCCACCAGTCTAGCTGCTCTGGCTGAAGGGACAAGGAGAAGGCCATCTGTGGCAGATCTTGTTGAGGGGCCTACTTGGTGTTGCTGGAGACGCTCCTTGAGGTAACCTGGACCGGAGCCGTATAGGGTTTTAAAGGTCAAAACCAACACCTTGAATTCGGCTCAGCAAGCAACTGGTAGCCAGTGTAGCTCCTTGAGCACTGGCGTGATGTGATCCCGCCGGCAGCTGCCTTTAACCAGGCTAGCCGCCACGTTCTGTACCAGCTGTAGCTTCCGAACCGTCTTCAAGGGTAACCCCATGTAGAGCGCATTACAGTAGTGTAATGTTAATTTTTTGGAAGTGCATTGTGTATCACACAAGGAGCGCTTCCTGTTTGCACCAATGGTATTCCATCCAGCTGGACACACAGGCCTGGTAGCCTGCTTCCATGTACACAGTGCCCTGTGGGGTATCGTGATCCCCATGTTTTAAACCACACTGTGTTCCTGAGGAGCATCTATGTTTCTTGCCAGCATTACGCATGGACTGGCCACTGTGATGGTTAGATGTGCATGTTGAAATGGGCCTATGCGCTAAGATGCCGCAAGGTTTTTTGTTGGTTTTGCTGCAGCATGGCTACCCCTCTGGGAAATTATCTAGAACATGAGTGCAGAACATCCAACCCGCGGAGGCTCTGCATCCAGCCATTGGAGGCTTGTGCCACTTGATTGGCCCCTACGCCCATGGCCTGTCCCCCTCCACAAACCCTGCCCCTACTGGGGGTTGGGGAGGAGGCAGGAAGAAGAATCTGTGCTGTTATCTCCAATCACAGATCGGAAATAACAGCTGGGATTGCCCAGCACTGCTGGTTCGCTATGCGCGGGCCTTGCCGCATGTGGGCTTTGCTACATGCGGGCTTCGCTGCCCACGGGCCATGCCTATCTGACATCATATGGCCCCTCGCCCTGTTTAGGTTCTGCACCCCTGACCTAGAAGGTTATCCCTAAACGAGAAGAGGATTGCAGCTCTGTTGAGATGATATCCTAATGTGTGTTTCTACTCCTTTTTACAGGGGATTTCCAACTAATGGACAGTCCAGACCAAATTCTAGGTAAGAAAAAGAGACAGGGTGACCATTCTCCTTCACCCTTCCACTCCCTCCCCTGAATTGGGAGACAGAGAGGAAGGAATTTGGAGCTGAAGCTAAACGGATATTAATTTCCTAATCAATTCTAATTATAGTGGTATGCTTGGCAGCCTATTGCTTTGCATGGTATTATGAAAATGTATTCTCAAGTACTACCATCTAGCAGGGACGTAATTATAAATTATACTTATTGCTGTAACAACAATTACTGAGAGACACTGCGGCAACCCCCAGCGCTGCCATCCACAGCGAAGCCTGACGTGGGAGGAAGCCGCCGCTGCACAGCCGGGAGTTCCGCATTGCGCCACAGTGCTCCGACACGAGCCTGAAGGAGAGCACACCCGTGTGGAGCTCTAGGAGATCAGAAAAACCATAAGAGTCCAGATCCTCACAGCAGGGCAAGAACAGCATCATCAACCTGACACAGATCATCTCATGCCACCCAGACCACAGTGGGCCACAAGGAAGGGGCCCAAAAAATGGCCATCAGGCCTGGAGGTGGACGTAAAACCAAGCCCCCCCCCTTTCCCCCATCAGCCGGGGTAGTAGTAGTAGTAGGCGATCACTCGTGACCGAGTAAGACTGTCTTCCAGGATAAAATTACAAAAAGAAAATTATAAAAGGAGGAAATTCTAAAAAATGGTGTAGACTCTAGCGATGGGTCCGTAAGTGACTGTGGAGGCCAATTCTAGATCCACACAGCTTCCCACAGTGAGGACACAGGTTACCAGATAGAAGATGGTCCTGTAAAGGATTTGTTTGACGTGCTTTTCGCTTAGCACGTTTCTCCCTTTCACCTTGCACTCGGGCTTCTTCAAAGTCCATGGAACCTTTGTGAAAGGCCAGCCTCCAGTTAGATCGTTCATGGGATTTGATCATACTGACCACCGATATTCCGCTTCCCATCCATGAGTTGGGAATAAAGTAACGGCTTTGGGAGACGGCAGTCAGACATTCGAACAACATGACATTGACCGGTCCATTGAAGTTGGCCTTGAAGGATCATTTTTTCAACGCTAGTAGTCTTTGCTTCTTCCATTACGCTGACATTTGTTCGCCTATCTTCCCAAGTAATTCGCAGGATTTTCCGGAGGCAACGTTGATGAAATCTTTCAAGGAGGTGGAAGTGACGTTTATAGATAGTCCATGTTTCGCAGGCATACAATAAAGTTGGTAATACAATGGCTTCATAAACCAGTGTTTTGGTCTCCTTACAAATATCCCGATCCTCGAACACTCTATGTTTCATTCGAGAAAATGCGGCACTTGCGGAGCTCAAACGATGCTGGATTTCACTCTCGATGTAAGCTGTAACAGAAAGATAGCTGCCAAGATAGAGAAAATGATCGACATTTTCCAGTATTGCCCTGCCAAGCTGGATAGATGGCATCACCAAAGGGTTAACTTGCACTTGCTGATGAAGCACTTGCTGATGAAGCACTTTGGGTTTTTTTATGTTAAGTGAGAGACCAAGTTTTCCGTATGCTTCTGCAAAAGCATTTAGGATAGTTTGGAGATCATCCTCTGAATGTGCAGAGACCACATTATCATCAGCATACTGAAGTTCCACAACAGAGGTTGTAATTACCTTACTTTTTGCTTTCAGCCTACTGAGATTTAAAAAGCTTTTCATCTGTTTGATATATAATTCCCACAGCAGAGGGGAGTTTCCCCTCAACAAGATGTAAAATCATGGCGATGAAAATAGCAAATAATGTTGGAGCAATAACACATCCCTGTTTAACACCTGACCCCACTTTAAATGGAACACCGTGAGAGCCATTGTTGTCCAAAACCGTTGCTGTCATGTTGTCATGGAGAAGTCACAAGATATTCACAAATTGATTGGCGCATCCAATTTTCATAAGGATAGTCCAGAGAGCCATTCGGTCTACAGTATCGAAGGCCTTAGCCAAATCAATAAAAATCAAAGGGGTTGATTTTGCTCTCGGCATTTTTCTTGGAGCTGACGTGCAGTAAAAATCATGTCTACTGTCCCTCTAGAGGGGCGGAAACCATATTGAGATTCAGGGAGGATCTCTTCTGAAATAGATAGAAGACGGTTTGCAAGAATCCTAGCAAATATTTTACCTGCGGTAGCTAAGACAGAAATGCCCCGATAGTTTCCACAGTCGGTTCTATCACCCTTCTTAAAGAGGGTGATAATTATGGCATCCCTGAAGTCTTCTGGGATCTCTTCTCTTATCCAGATTTTTTCGATGAGTTTATGAAGATGTTGTACAAGTTCGGGGCCCCCTTCTTTAAAGATTTCAGCAGGAATCCCATCTGGTCCACTAGCTTTGTTGTTCTTCATTTGATTATAACTTTTATAACTTCATCCAAAGTGGGGAGTATTGCAAGTTCCTCTCTAATTTGTTTTTGCGGGATTTGCGAAAAAATAACATCCACCTTAGATTTACGATTTAAAAGATCATAATAATGCTCTTTCCAATGCAGTGCAATAGACTCTTTGTCTTTTAAGAGTTTGGTGCCATCTTTTGATTGTAAAGGGTTTGTACCATAGGTTTTTGGTCCATAAATGGCCCTTGTGGCCTTAAAAAAGCCCCATGCATCATGAGATTCTGCAAGTTGTTGAATTTCTTGAGCTTTCTTTTTCCACCAAGCGTTCTTAAGTTCTCTTGTTCTTCTTTGGACCTCAGCCTTTGCACTGGCTTAGATTTTTTTCTTGGCAGCGCAATTAATATCATTTTGCCATATTTGGAAGGCTTTCTTTTTTGGTCAATTATATATTTAATCTCATTATCATTTTCATCAAACCAATCCTGATGTTTCTTAGTTTCATATCCAATAGTTTGTTCACAAGCTGCAGTAATGGAGGTTTTCAGCTTAGACCAATGGTCCTCAATGTTATCAGGAGGTTCCGTAGGTAGATGTTCCTTAAGAAATGATTGAAGATGAGTTTGCTTAATAGGATCTTGAAAGACGTGGATGTTCATTTTACGCCTTGGTTTCCTTCCTTGAAGCCTATGTTGGGGAGCAATGTTGATAACCATAGTGGACCGAATTAGTCAGTGGTCTGTCCAGTAGTCCTCGGCACTCACCATGGCCCTAGTAAGAAGTACATCGCAGTGATCTCTAACACGGACAATTACATAATCCAGAAGATGCCAGTGCTTTGACCGAGGGTGCTGCCATGATGTTTTAAATTTATTTTTTTGTCGAAAGAGCGTATTTGTAATAGTGAGATTATGCTCTGCACATTTAGACAAAAGTAAAATTCCGTTCGAGTTGCTATTACCAACTCCGTCTTTTCCAATAGTTTCTGGCCATAAATCAAAGTCACGCCCAAATCTTGCGTTAAAGTCGCCCAGGAGGATAATTTTATCCTCCTTAGGTATCTCTGACAGGAGAGTGTCCAACTGGGTATAAAAACTTCCCTTGATGTCTTCATCAGCATCTAATGTTGGCGCATAAGCGCTCAAAATAGTTACCTGCTGGTTATTGGCGAGCTTTAATCGAAGAGTTATCAGGCGTTCATTAATGCCAGTAGGAACTTCTGACAAAGAGTTCACTAGCTCATTTTTGATGGCAAAGCCTACTCCATGTATTCGTCGGTCCTGCTCAGGTAGTCCTTTCCAGAAGAAGGTATATAACCTCCTTTTTCTTCCTTCAACTGTCCCTCTCCTGCTCTTCGAGTTTCTTGCCGGGGGGTGGTGAGAATTCAAAGTAGGGGTTACCTCTTCCCCAGCTCGACTAGCATTCTCCCAAGTCGAGCTGGGGAAGCAACTTCCTGGTTCCTGGTGGGCCGCCGTTTACATAGAAAATGCCTTAAGATGCCTTAAGATAAGCCTGAAGGGGCCGCAATTTGTGCAATTTGGATGTATCGCAAAGCATTTTCTGCCCCACCTCACCTTTTCCCCATTTTAAGAATCCAATCCTACCCCAGCCTTTTATTGACCTCTGCCCCGCTTTGCTAATTTTGAGGGAGAAGGGGAAGAAGAATAGTGTTGATACCTAATAACTGTAAAAGCTGACTAATCTGGCCTTGTTGAACCCCTTGGCATAAGAACATAAGAAGAGCCCTGCTGGATCAGACCAAAGGCGTATCTAGTCCAGCATTCCGTTCACACAGGCAGCTGCCTGGGAGGCCTTCACGAGATATCTGCACCAACAGTACCAATGGCCGCTTGTTTACCACCGACATAGAAAGTTGAGTCACAGTGCCAAGCAAGGGAGTGCAGCATCCCCTTGCAGCATCCTACAGTCCTTTACGCTAGCTCAGGGGTGGGGAACCACTGGTCTGTGGGCCACATACGGCCCTCACACAGGTTCCTTGTGTGGCCCACAGTCTACCTTCTGTGCCCCACCGTACAAGATTTTTCCAAAAGATGCTCTGTGTTAACTTTCAGGTGGATCTCCAGATTTAAAAGTCGTCAGCAGGAACTGCACCGAGGAAGGCTGGTCAGAGCCTTTCCCCCATTACTACGATGCCTGTGGATTTGATGAGAATGACACCATGTCTGATGATAACCAGGTAGGCTGGAACAACAAATCACTCTTTTTCTGGTCCATGTCGGTTTCACATGTGTCCATTCTGATCCATTTCTGCATTAACGTTCACTTTTTTAAAAATCTGCATGAAACTCCATATTTAAATATGTATGTTGAATATAGTTTTCTCACAAAATATACATTTCTAACTGTATGTGATCTAGTCTAGACTTACACATTTCTTTTTTAACAGAGCGATCCTATGGCCCCTATACAGCATCTAGAGGGCCATGGGATCATTCGAATTCCCAACTCCGAGGTCGGAAAGGAGCTCCAACCTCGGAGCTGGGGATCTGTGCTCGATCTCCCTCCCCACCCGCTCACAGCCAGCACAGACAGATGCAATGTTGTTTCTACCATCCCACATTTGTATTGTTTT
This sequence comes from Shinisaurus crocodilurus, assembly GCA_021292165.1. NCBI lineage: Eukaryota > Metazoa > Chordata > Lepidosauria > Squamata > Shinisauridae > Shinisaurus > Shinisaurus crocodilurus. The sequence goes on along the minus strand of CM037880.1, from coordinate 8,161,237 downwards.
CAGGGACATGCTAAAAGCCTCTTCATTATATTCTGGCCAATCTGGCACATACATAAAGTGTAACTTTATTACATAAAGATTACTTTGTTACATAAAGTGTAACTTTGCACACAGCCACCACATATTAAATGGTTGTGTGAAATCACCTTCAGAATGTTTACCAAGTTTGGGCTGAGCTTTTATGGATCAGGTCAGTGTATTAAAATCATATGTCAAATCACTTCGTAAAAAAACCACACTCACTAAAAAAAACAAGGTATGATTTAGAGCAGTAATGAAATTACTCACAATCCGCGTCTCCCCCAGTCTTTTCAGCCATTCTGAAAACCTCCACCTTTTCTGCTATTTTTCGGCGCTCCTTGTGAACATGTTTGCTTGTCCACACTCAGTTGCCCTCAGGGAGCCCCTCACATAGCCAAATCTGATTGGCTACTGAGTGTTGTGATGTCATCTTATTCACCACTTGTGATTGGATGGGATCATATATTTGAGTAACGCAGGAAGAAGTCGCAGCTGTGAGAAATACTACTGACACTGAACAAGATTTTTTAAAAAATGAATTTACCTTCTCTCTAAGTAGTGTTAGGATTATTTTTTTGCGTAGGGTGGGGGGATCCTACCCCACCACAGGTGCTAGCTTCTGAATCTTTACCTAGCTCTTACAGAAAAAAGTTGTTTATTTGTTACCCGTGGCAGAGAATGTGGGGGGGGGGATGGTTTAGGGCGCAATCCAGTGGGAATGCCCAGAAGCCTCCGAACCCAGAGAATTACGGACATCCTATGCAGAGTGGTAGGAGTGCCGAGGCTCCTCCCAAATCAGCTGGATTGCTGATTTCAACTGTCTAAGTGTGGCACTTCAGACAGGGAGGGGAGGAGGCTGGACTGATGGCCCCAGTCTCCTCCCCGCCCCGGAATGCCCCCTTTGCCCCCTTCCCCGAGGTCACTCTTACAACCTTGGAGAAGTAGCCACCAGCGTGGTTCTTTCCATGCAGGCGGCGGGGGGGGGGAATCCGAGTGGAGATCCCCAGCTCCGAGGTCGGAGCTCTTTTCTGACCTCGGATCTGGGCATCCGAATAATCCTACGGTCCCCTAGGTGCTGTCTAGGGAACATGGGATCACTCTGTTATGAATGTAATTTATAATGACTTGGAAAGAACTGAACATGGTAGCTCAGAAGTGTCTCTTGATCTGTTTGTTACATTTATGTCCTTTCCTGAAGCTGCCCGAGATGGCTATGTGATGGATTGAGGCCTACTCAGGCTTGAGTTTGTTGAAGCCTGAAGGCCCAAACACTTCCCTAGATTAGTTGAAGCCTGAAGGCCCAAACACTCCAGGATGGGAGGGGGAGTTTGAGAGTTTAGTTCACCCAATAGAAGTTAAGAATTATATCTCCTGTTCAAAGTCACATGATTATAACCTTCCATTCCTGGGAAGGCTATATATGTGTGGGGTGTGGTCAGCAGACTGCAGAGAGAGAGAGAGAGAGAGAGAGAGAGAGAGAGAGAGAGAGAGAGAGATAGCTAGTTGCAGAGAGAGAGCTAGTTGCAGAGAGAGCTAGCTGCAGAGAGAGACTGGCTGCAGAGGAGAAAGGTAGTCTGAAGTTAAGCTAGAGAACCTTGGATTGTTTGTTTGTTTTATTTTATCATACTTGCTTTTGAATTATAACCACTCTATTAAGTAATTACCCTAATATAATAAGTAAAGTGTTGTTGTGTACCCTGAGAGTTTGGAGTGACTTATTCACCACGTCTAAAGCCTACACCCATGCTACTGGAAGCAGGCAAAGGATTTGATCTCCTGGAACGGGAGGGGCTTTGAGAAGAGGCAGAGATCTTCCAAAGGGCAGATCAAGGGGTCCCTGTAGTAGCGGAACCTTGACAGGCTAACATAGAGACCTCCTCTCCATGTGATCTTCACAACGACCCTGTGTGAGGTCGGTTAGGCTGAGAGTCAGTGACTGGCCCAAAGTCACCCAGTGAGCTTCATGGCCGAGCGGGGACTAGAACCCGGGTCTCCCCAGTCCCAGCCCAGCACTCTAATTGCTACACTGTACTGGCTGTCATGTTCCATTGGCTACCCAGGGTCTCAGGCAGAGGAGATCTCTCCAATTACCTGGCACCAGCTTCTTTAAACTGGAGATTCCCACGGTTGAAATTGCTCTATCAAGCACTGAGCACTCAGTCTGGCCCCATAGTAATGACAATGCTGTGGCTTGGTTTCTCAGGATTACTACTATCTCTCAGTAAAGGCTCTATACACCGTCGGGTACAGCACTTCCCTCATTTCGCTCACCACAGCTATGGTGATCTTGTGCCGTTTCAGGTGAGTTGGCGTGAGCGGGTGGGCTTTTGTCTGTGTGGGTGTGAGGGGGAAACGCGGCTAGCAGTCGATGGGGATGTACAAGAGTTTTGTTAATGCTTCCAAATCATTCAGATATGCCACGATCGCAATCCTGAATGCGAATGCCAGCAGAAGAGCATGTTCTCTGAAAAGGCTCACAAATTCCCAAACCTGCATTTGTGCTTGAGATTTTTTTTTTTTTTTTGCAGCATCTTTATGCTTTATGTCATGGGGGAGTGCTCATTTCAGGCGTGCCCTTTTGAAAACGTGCACTTTCCCTGTTTATATTAATGCACACTTTTTCATTTCGACCGAAATGAGAAAAGTGCACGAATGAAAGCAGGAATTGAAGGGAGATAAGCTTCAAATTGTTGTTTGGAGCATCCAGCCGATTGTGAAAATGGCTTTTTTGCCCATCCCTACGTGTTGATGGGACTCAGTCCAAACCACTTGGTAACTCAGCCAATACAATTGTGAGAGGTCCCTTCAAACCAAATATTTATGAGAGCGGTAATTCAAAATTCAGGTGTGCAGGCCCACTGTATTTCTCCACATTCTTCCCTCCTGACCATCTCCAGGCTGTACACATGGCCTGGATCTACACATGCAGAAGAATGAGGAGGCAGCATCCTGGAGTAGTATCATGTACTGCTTCCCGTACCAGCCTGCCTGCACTCCAAGGTCATCAACAGAGGCCCTTCTCACCTTCTCATTGCCAAGTGGGCCGCAGGTTTTATTGCTGTTATCTGTTGTTATAGTGTTTTTATTGTATTTTATTGTATTTTTAATTATGGCTTATTTGTACAATTAGCAATGTGTGTTTTTTTTTAATCTCGTATGCCACCTTGAGAGGGTTCTTCCTAAAAAAAACCTTTTAAATAATATAAATCATCTATACTACTTCAGACTCCAGGTTATACCAACAACACAAATGCTCCCTGCATGTAGAAAATTAGCAGATCAGTGCAAGGACTGAGCTATAGCCTTCCTGCCTAATGTATGGTTTCCCTACTTGCAGCATGTTTGTTTTACCTAGGGGGCCATTCAGAAATGGTATCCTGCCTCCTGCAATCAGAGGTGGTGTTAAGACAGATAATTTGGGCGCTAGATTCCCTCTGAGGAGAGAGAGACTAACCCTACACTCTTACGAAAGGTTTTGGGATCTTTGGCTGAGGTAAAACACGCGCTGCTGGGTAGAGTATGTGCTTTGCCCTTTTACACTTAAACAAACCTACACACACATAGAGACCCCAGAAACAAAAGGGTTGCTAAAGAGGAAATACAGAGGAGGTCCAGCGTCTTCCTTGTTCGTAAAGCAAACCCAGTGATTTCAGGCAGCAAAATATCCTTACGCTATAGTTCAAACACACTCTCTATTTTGGAGAGGAAAAAGAGTCCCTTTTGGCCCCGACAGCCTAAATAGAAGAAGGGGTGGAAGAATGGCTTCCGTCTAGAGGGATAGAAAGAAGTTCCGGTTACTACCTGTCCGGTGAGGCTTCCTGCAGTGAATCTCCAGCTGTAGCTCCTGTGGAGGCAGAAGGTGCTTGAGAAGTTTGCGTTCCAAGCTTCAGTTGGACCAGCGGTCCCCAACCTTTTTGGCACCAGGGACCGGTTCTGTGAAAGACAATTTTTCCATGGACCGGGGTGGGTGGGTCGCCCACCGGTCACCTCCTGCAGTGCGGCCGCAGGGATGTATCCTAGAGTCTCGAGGTGGCTGAAGTGAGTCAAACTCGCCCCACTCGACACCCCCCTGAGACTCTCGGGGACTTGCCTGCTGCCGCTCGACCCAAACACACCGGGGAAAGGACCTACGAGGTCCCCGGCACGTCACTTCCTGGTTCTCCGGCGCTGCTCTTTTTACGTAAATACCATGGTAAAGTACCTTAAAACGGCCACGATTTGCTATTCGCGGCCGATTTAAGGTACTTTACCATGGTATTTACGTAAATAGAGCAGCGCCGGAGAACAGGGAAGTGACATGACGGGTCTCCCGTTGCGTCACTCCCGGTTTTCTGAAAATGCTCGCCGGGAGGCGAGCAGAGGGACGAGTGGCGGGGGGTACTCGCCGGAGCTCGCAAGCACCCCGAGAGCCAGGTGGGGTGCTCGCAGCACGTCCTGGCCGGCACAGCAGTCGGGCGGCCCGGCCCGGTTCCTAACAGGCCACGGACCAGGACCGGTCCGCGGACCGGGGATTGGGGACCCCTGAGTTAGACGACTTAGGAGGACTCTCTCAGCTCTCCCCCCACCGACACACATCATTGCTAAAAACTCTTGGTTTTTTATACCCTTCCTCCTCTATGCCAAGGCATTTTAATAGTTAAGAGCTCAAAATAGCACGGGGGGGGGGATTGTCACCTGTAGGCTTAGTTTTATTAACTTTTGGATTGTTATTTTAAACTGTGTTTTTAAATTTGGTTTTTAATCTTTTTAACTATTTTGTATGCTTTTATTGTTGTTTTTATGTACGAACTATGGTGAACCGCCCAGAGAGCTTCGGCTGCGGGGCGGTATAGAAATGAAATAAATGAAATGTGAAATGAAATGCCTTCTTGGAGAAATGAGAGCAGCGTGGGTGGTCTCTGTCCCTCGGATGCTCTGAATCTCTGCTGATGGCCCTACTCTTTGTGTTTTGATGGCTCTTGAGGGGTGTCACCAGGAGAACCTTTTTGTTGGTCTGCCTATGTGATGGGTTAGCCTGTCTTACATGAGGAGTTGAAGCTTTTGGCTGAGTCTTCCCAGTGGGGCCGGGGAGCCATTTCTTTTTAGTAGAATCCTCCTGTGCCTTTGGCAATGTGCATATTAAATCTAATCGCTGCAAGACTCCATCCGTTGCCCATAACTTTTGGATTGGAAGGAGCCTGGCTGCAAGGCTATCGAGTCCAACCCCCTGCTCAATGCAGGAAACTAGAGGAGGGGTCTCCCACCCAAGTAATAACCAAGCCTGACCCTGCTTAGCTTTCCACGCTCAGACAAGCTGAGCCAGCGTAAGCCACAATCACCCTTCCATTCAAACCTTCAGCCATGACCTGTGTGCCGGCCCTGATGGGAGTGGGTGGGCTGCTTCCTTTCCTCCCGAATCTCTGCTTACCCAACGCTTTTTATGAGGGCTGTGGATTTCCTTGGGAAATATGACTATAACCAAATGATCATAACTACTACAGTATTTTTCCATGTATAAGACTATACTTTTTTCCTAAAATCGTTAGACTAAAAATTGAGGGTCGTCAGTTATACACGGAAGTAAGCCGAGGAGAGAACCGCGCGGTTGCAAAACTTTCCAGTGGGGGGGCGTCTTATACATGGGGGCGTCTTATACACGGAAAAATACGGTACATCCCATCAGAAGAGTGGAACAGCCCTCCCTGCCACCTCAGGACTCGCCATCTGGCTTCATGTGTAGATCCAGCCATGTGACCAAAGCTCTCCGTGGATACAAACGGCAGCCCTTTTTGTGGTTGGACATTGTGCCTCCTCCGCCATTGCAGAAACTGCTGTTGGCCGTAGCCAGGTACAAATGCGCGTCACACCGCTGACCTGTGCCTGGAAATGGTTGCGTTGAGAAAAATGGGACGCCTGGTTTCATCGGTATGGACGGATCCCTAGCTGTGTCCTGCTTTCATTTGGCAGCTCTGCACTGTGCCATATTCAGCAAGCAGAAGACAGGGGTGGTATTTATTGGTGGTGGTGATCTATGACGGCTGGTGGCCCCCATGTCAGTGGGGTGGTGTATCCACTCTGGGTTTTAGTCTGAACTTTCAAGGAGCTATCCATGGTGCTGAACCCTATCCCCCCCCCCAATAGGTTCAGAACTATGGATAGCTCCTTGAAAGTTCAGGTTGCACTCTGGAGTGGATGCGCAGCCTCCACTAGTAGTGATTCCAGTTAACTTATTCGTTTGGGACGTGCAAATGAGATTAGTTCACATTTAAACACGAAGCAAATGAATTCTGCCCCCGTCCCTAAGTCCTACAGCTCCCATCACCCCCTGACGATTGGCTATGCTGGCTGGGGCTGATGGAAGTTGTAGTCCAAAGCACCCGGAGGGGCCCAGGTTGGGGAAGGCTGATGGGAGAAGAACGTAACGTGGGGAACCGGTCTACAAATGGGGTGTGATCTTTACTTTTTTTGGTGGTCTTTTCTTTCCCTCTCGGTCCCAGGAAACTGCACTGCACCCGGAACTTTATTCACATGAATCTCTTTGTTTCCTTCATTCTGCGAGCCATATCGGTCTTCATCAAGGACGGAGTTCTGTATGCTGAGCAGGACAGCAACCACTGTTTTGTCTCGACGGTAAGGTGGACCAGAAGCAAGGCCTATCATTTCCTACGAAGAAAAGGAGAAACGTTAGCTACGTATCGTATAATCGTATATCGTATATAGAGAGTCCAATTAATTGTGAGGGGAACAGGCGCATGTGACATGGCCCATTAGACTTTTCCCCACCCTAATTGCAGATATTAGGCTCACCGGCTTTGATATAGAACAGCACTGCAGTGGGGGAAGCAAAGAGTTAAAGACCCCATATGCCCTCACTGCAGGGCCTTGATCTGGATCCAGCCCCCTGCACCTGAAGTTTACTGCTTAAGAGCCATTGACAGAATTGTTATTTGAGTGAATGGCATCTTCTCTAGTTTGGCCCTGGGTTCGCTGTTTGAGGGGGTGATGCTGTGAATATCCGAGACTTTCTGCCACTTGAAGTTGCAACTGCATATTCTCCATTGTGGGAAGTGGCTTGGAGGGGTGGCAGGTTTGTGTATATCAGAACTTCAAGGGCAAGACTGTTTCGGGGGGTGGGGGGGGAAGCAGCAGCTCCCTTGAGCAACTTGCCATGCAGCTCCGCCGGTAGGGATGTATGAGAATTTCATTTTTGCTCACACGTGTCCACTGAAAATATTTGCAAATTGTCGAACGCGTGCTTGCACCCGTCTCGTTCCCGATTCCTAGTTTGATTTGCGCAAGTGTCTTGATTTGCAGAAGTTTCCACGGTAGACCGAGTCTGCCCCACTTTAGTTTGTGGAGGACATCTACACAAATGAGGACATTTGCGCACATTCGAGGAGATTCGCACAGATCTCCCGTTGGATCGCTGCTCGATTCGCAAAAGTTTCCCATTTGCGCAGGTTGGGCAGCGATCGCAAGCGTGAACAGGAATCATGCGCGAGATGAGCAGTGAGATGATGTTTGGAGAATCCTGGTGATCTCAAACATTACTCGCTCATCCATCCCTACCGGCGGCGGGACGTAGTCCAACACATCTGGAGGTCGTCAGGATAGGGAAGGCTGTCTTACACCAATTGGGCATGTGTCGAGCAACAAGGATTCAGTTCTGCATACCCACTGGAGACTTTCTTAGGATGTGTCTGTTGTACTGCCCCACTACAATACACTTGTTCTCACCTTTTCATTTTCTGATTCCGAGTGACAAATTCTATGCCCTGCAATGATATGAAGTTCTCTGGGTTTTCCCAGTCTGGTGCATCCTTAGATGAACCTCTTAGCAATTTTTCAACATGGTTTCTTCCCCACCCCCGCACACACATTATTAGCCAAAAGTCTTCTTTGGATTACTCTATACACAGAACTCCATATATACACAGCTGGGTTCTTTTCTTGTATACAAAAGAAGCCTGGAGGACTTCAGTCTGCCAATTAGCAGCCATTGTAGTCTAGCTTCCAGCTCTGCTAGAAATCCTGCAGCTTTCTGCAAGCTTTCATCAAATGCTTCCTGAGAACTGAAATTGCTTTTCTGTGCTTTAGAGTGGCAGCCTCTAAGTGTTTCTTCCCTGCAAAAAAACCAAACAAACACTTTTTGACATAGCTTAAAGTCAAGGCCAGGTGCATCATCATCATCATCATCATTGATTATTGATTTAAGAACTTCAGCAAGTAATGGCCAACTTTGAAAGAGAACCTTGTAGAGCAATGGGTTGACATTTCTCTTTGCCTTCCACAGGTAGAATGCAAGGCAGTGATGGTATTTTTCCACTACTGTGTCATGTCCAACTATTTCTGGCTCTTCATTGAGGGGCTGTACCTTTTCACCTTACTGGTGGAGACTTTTTTCCCAGAAAGGAGATACTTCTACTGGTATACCATCATTGGCTGGGGTAGGTTTCTTTCATCAAATTCTTTATGGGCATTGTTCTTTATGCATGGCTTATTTGTAGAGGTCTCTCTCTCTCTCTCTCTCTCTCTCACACACACACACACACACACACACGTAGAGAGAGATGGCCCACTTGCTTGATTTCTTCACACAGCACATAGTTAAACTATGGAACTCACTTCCTCAAGATGTAGTGATGGCCTCCAACTTGGATGGCTTCAAAAGGGGACTGGACAAATTCATTGAGGAGAAGGCTATTAGTGGCTACTAGTCCTGACTGGCTATATGTTTTCTCCAGTATCAGAGACAGTATGCCTGTGTACACCAGTTGCTGGGGAACATGGGCGGGAAGGTGCTGTTGCACTCACGTTCTGCTTGTGGGATCCCGTAGGCAGCTGGTTGGCCACTGTGTGAACAGAATGCTGGACTAGATGGACCTTTGGTCTGATTCAGCATGGCTCTTCTTATGTTCTTTCTTACTTTGACCTAGGACATTGATTCAGATCACTGTATGAGTGATCTCTTGCCATTCTGTCTGTAGTACTCCACTGTCTCCAGGTATCACAGGTCTAGCTAATGCGTGAGCCCTGTTTAGGTGTTCTCCCTCAATGCACACCATTCCCATTGCATAAGGGAAAGTTCAGGGATCAGCCCGTTGACCATGCCTCCTTCCCTGGGTCCCCATCGTTGGCTTCATTCCCTTCCATGTGTTGGAAAGGGAGCTGGCTCTCCTCATGGATGGAGACTCTCCACAGGATCTTCCAGGGTTCGCAAATACACGGGGAGTCTCCACAAGTAGATAAGGCTTTCTGCTGTGGAGCTTTGACCTCCCGATATCTGGAAGGTGATAGGGGATGAGAGAGAGGGAGTGGAACCATTATAGGCTTGTCTCCAATTTCTTCTGTATGGGACGGTAATCGTGTGTGTGGGAGAATGCCCATATAGGGCTGTGGGTGTTATTGTATGGCATGGGTGTTGAGCCTCAGGCCCAAGGATCAAATCTGGCCTGCCTGGGTTCTCCATCCAGCCCACCGGAGATCCAAGCCCAGCCCACCTTGGGCCCCAGTCCAGCCCCCTGGCTTCTCAAGATGTCCATGCCCCCTTCCCCTGACCCTTGACCAATTTCTCTATATTTCATTACTGTGCATGTGCTGAGACCGGCAGCCAAACATGTGAACGAGAGCTGTGCCGAAATCTGAACTCCAATTTCCCAAACATTTTCTTTTGTGCCGCCCCCCCCCCAATCTAAAAGGTTGAAATGCCTCTCCTGAGGTTTCGTTATCAGCAGTAAGAGAAGGGGTGGGCGATCTGCTGGGGCCCGCCCTGCCTCTGGCTCGGTGGACGCCACTGCTGCGCCCGCCAAGCCTGGCCAAAAGCAGGCGTGTGCAGTGCCGCTCGTCACACTTCCGGGTTCCCGGCGGGCCCCTGTTTACATAGAAAATGCCTTAAGATATGTCAAAAGTAGCTGCAGTTTGCGCAACTTACGCAAATTGTGGCCACTCTGGGCATCATAGATTTCATAGATCATAGAGTTGGAAGGAGCCTACGAGGCCATCGAGTCCAACCCCCTGCTCAATGCAGGAAACTAGAGGAGGGGTCTCCCATCCAAGTCATAACCAGGCCTGACCCTGCTTAGCTTTCCACACTCAGACAAGCTGAGCCAGCATAAGCCACAGGCCTGTATCACTTAAAGCATTTTCTATGTAAGCAGCGGTCCGCCAGGAACCCAGAAGTCACTTCGCCGGCTCGACTCGGGAGAACACGAGTCGAGCCGGGGAAGAGGTTAGGGGGATGGGGTTCGGGGGAGTCGAGCCCAGCCAGTCCACTGGATTTCCACCCTCCCAAACGAAATCCTTGCACATCCCTTTAAGCTAAAATATGCTGGGGGGGGGGCTTTGTGTGTTTTGGCCCAGCTCCCTTTTGCCATCAGCACCTCCCACCACTGGAATGTGGCCCCTGAAATTGAATTCCAGAGTGGTTACATGTTGGACTGGACTGGTGACTCGGGAGATCCGGGTTCTAGTCCCCTCTCGGCCATGAAGCTCAGTGGGTGACTTTGGGCCAGTCGCTGACCCTCAGCCTAACCTACCTCATAGGGTTGTCGTGAGGATAAAATGGAGAGGAGGAGGAGGAGGAGGAGGATTATGTAAGCTGCTTTGGGTTCTTTGCAGGAAAAAAAGTTGTGATATATAAATATAATAAAATCAATAAATAAATATATTTGGCCCTCGGGTTGAAAGAGGTTCGACCCCCCCCCCCGTTGTATGGAGGTTGTGGTCTTCACACTGAGAATGCTGCATTTTGTTGTATCATCTCACATCACTTCAACTGAATTCAGTTCCCCTGTTCAGCTGGCAGGCATCACAAGGCCTGGTTCACACTTGACCAATTCCTCTATATTTCATTACTGTGCATGTGCTGAGACCGGCAGCCAAACATGTGAACGAGAGCTGTGCCGAAATCTGAACTCCCAATTTCCCAGACGTTTTCTTTCCCCTTGGACAAGGCCTTCCATTTTTCTCCTTCGTTCTCGGGGCACTTTAGAATTTCCTTTGGCTGGATTTTGAGCTTACCGTATAATTGCAAGGTGGCCAAGGGTGCTGTATGTGGGTGTTTCCCCCCCACACACACACACTTTTCTTCTGTCAAATTGAACGAGAACTCCATTGACCTTTGGGAAATGCTGATGCAGAGCAGCCATAAGAATATATCCATCAAACAGCATCTTCTTTTCTGCAGGAACTCCCACCATTTGTGTCACCATTTGGGCTGTCCTCAGACTTCACTTTGATGATGTTGGGTAGGTACCACCACACCGTTATCCTTGTGCATGTCCAGATTAGTGTCAGTGGTGGCTGCCACGTCCCTCCCCTCTTAGGGCCTTCTTTTTTGCCCTCCTTTTGGAGCTGTGGGTGTGTTTTTGTAAGGTTAGGGGTGTTTTTTTTGGTAAGGTTTCCTCTCTATAACCCTGACCCTTCCAACTCTCACACTGGCCCTGGGATTTATATTATCCCCACACCGTACGTTAATAAACACCTTTATGTTTTCTCTGACAATACGTAAAGAACGGCTTCGTTGCTTTAACAAACAAAGTAAAGTTTATATAAACTACACATTTTCTTGAAATGAGTTCAGTGCATAAGTTTCCGTTAATACTACAGTCATGCCTTGGATTGAGAGCACAATTCGTTCCGGAAACATGCTTGTAATCCAAAACACTCTTATATCAAAATGAAATCCCCCCAAAAAAAATTTGTACAGAGATTTTTAATTTAAGCCATACTACAGTATTGTATTGCAAGACATCGCTTGTTTATCAAGTAAAAAAAAATTAAATAAATATTTAAAAATTTGCTTGTCTTGCAAAACGCTCTCAAACCAAGTTACTTGCAATCCAAGGTATTACTGTATTTAATCTCCTATCCTATTCTATTTCTAAGTTCACCCTCACCATCTGTTCACATTAATAACTCCTGCACTCACTAACTCTGACTCCTGTCTCCGATCAATCTGACTCCCTAACGAACTCCTAACTAACTTAATCTGCCCCTCACAACACGCAGACTTCACTCCCCCTTCACTCTCTCAGCCAATCAGCTCACATATGCAAATCCACCATTCTTCCTGCCCATCATTTCTCACTCACCATAGATTTACCTACAATAAAATCCAGAGATGCAACAGGAATACCTACCTATAACCATAGACTCATAACAGGAACACATTACTATACTTACCATGTATACACATATTAATTTACACACAATATCATAACATCACCATGGCTGCCAAAGACCTGGCTACTGTTCATTCATAGCTTGGTGACCCCCAGATTTAACTAGCATAACGAACTCTAACCATGCCTCCTGCTCAGAGAAACTTCAGTTTGGTTCAGCAGCCACTGCCCAAGTGTTGGCAGGTACATCAGGATACTTAGTTACTACATCTGAAATGAAGCATCTATCCTGGTTACCAATTTTCCTCTGACCCCAATTCAAGATGTTGGTTCAGTTGCTGGGTCCTGGATATCTCAAGAAGTGCCTGCTTTCATAGGAACCTTCCCAAAATCTGATGTCAGCTGATGAGCCCCTGTGTCAAGTGCCGTCCTACTTGGATGCTAGGTTGGGGACCAAAGGAAGTAGGGGCTTCTTTGTGCTGGCACCAGATCCCCTGAAATGCCTTTCTGCAGGTTGTTTGGCTCCTTCACTGATTTCAATCAACAGACCGGCGAAGACATTCTTGTTCTGTCTTGCTTTCAGGATTTTGATTTCTTCTGGTTCTAGTTTTGTTTGTGGCCGTGTTGGTGATATAGAATTTGATTGCTTGGTTAGACCTGCCATTTTGATTACACACAATGCCCTGATATAGCATTGCTTTGGGGCATGGTGGGAAATTGTAAATGGTGGGTGGCTCACCATTTACAATTTCCCACCATCCCCCAAAGCAATGCTATATCAGGGCATTGTGGGTAATGGGCAGGTAAGGAGGGGGGGTCAAATATAAAGTAGGCGGCAGCAGCAGTGGGTCCTGTCTTTATGTCGGGGCCCTGGAAGCTGCCCTAGAATTTCGGTGCTGACATTGAGCCTAATCTCATTCCTTTTCTGAGCTCTTTTGTCCATCCCCCAAATATCCAACTAATTTACATCTAATGTACAGGCCTGTGGCTCACGCTGGCTCAGTTTGTTTCAGTGCGGAAAGTTAAGCAGTAGCTTAGGCAGTAATCCTATATTCACTTCCCTGGGAGTATACACACTTACCTCCCAGTAAGTGGACTCAGTGGGACTTACTTCCGAAAAGGGATGCATAGGATTGCACTGTGAATTAAGCAACTGCAGCAATAAATGTCATTTCAGGACAGAACATTTTCTTAAAGTTCATTTACTGTTGTGTCTGTGTTCTGTGCAGCTTAGTACTCAGCACATATTAAACAGTGGTGACATTAGTCATCCACTAGAAGCAGAAGTGTTTATTTATTTTCATCCGGTGTCCCAAATCTTTTTTCTTTGTCTTTTTGATTTCACGCTCCCGCCCCTTCCATATATGGCTATCAGCTGCTGGGACATGAATGACAGCACAGCCTTGTGGTGGGTGATCAAAGGCCCTGTGATTGCATCGATAATGGTAAGTCAGCCCTAGAGAAAGGATGCCCCAGACACGTGAGCCATAGTTGAGCATAAAAAAGTACATCTTAGATAACAGGCATCAAAACAGATTTAGAGCCCATGCTGCATCTTTTAACCTCCACAGTGAAATTAGCAAAACAGTGGACACAAGTGATGTTGTACAACAACAGTGGGTCCTACATGGCCCATAATGGAAATCAGAATGGGTCCCCAGCATTAAAGAATGGGGGAAACAGGCTTCACAAATTTGCTGTATCTGTGGAAATGATGAGTTATATCTGAGTTCAAGATGGAAGACAATCCCATACTTCTTTTTCAACAAATTGGCAATTATTTTATTGTTAACTGGAAGGGTAAGCCTCGAGCAGCTGCAAATCTAAATGCTGTATTTAAGATGTTATCACTTGGATGGGAGACCCCTCCTCTAGTTTCCTGCACTGAGCAGGGTGTTGAACGCTTTGGCCTTGTAGCCCCCTTCCAACTCTATGATCCTATGATGTTGAGATCTGTATTACCTGTGCAATACCTGTATTTTTAGGGGGGGTGGGAATGGGAAAGACTGAACTGTCCTCCATTTTTGTATTTAGTTTGGTTTTAAGACATTATGGGGTCCGAAAGGTTAATAGTCTAGAGGTCAACAGTTTAGTTATAATGTAGAGGTGAGGAACTTTGCTGAGGAAGTCAAGAAAGTATAACATTCAACAGAAGGTCAGAGGGAGAGAGAGAGAGAAGTTTTAAACTAAGGAAATAGAAATGTAGTTTGCAGAAATGAACAAGAATCTACTCTCCTGACTGATTGGAGTTGGGAGAGAGAGAGCGAAATTAATTTTAAGAGATAAACACCTAAGGCAGAAAGGCAGAGAAGCAGAAAGGAGAAGAGAGAGAAGGAATGAAAGAAGCCCAGAGGCCTAAAACAACCTTCCCCAACCTGGTGCCATGCCATCCAGATGTGTTGGAATACAGTGCCCAGCACCCCCCTACACACACATACCATGGCTGGCTGGGGATGCTGGGTGTTGTAGTCCAACAAGTCTGAAAGGCACCAGGTTGTGGAAGATTGGCCTAGAGCAGGGCTCTCCAACCTTGGGTCCCCCGATGTTGCTGGACTACAGCTCCCAGAATCCTTGCCATTAGCTATGCTGGCCGGGTATGCTGGGAGCTGTAGGTCAGCAACATCTGGGGACCCAAGGCTGGAGAGCCCTGGCCTAGAGGAAAGAAGAGCTGCTGGCACTGGAGAACTGACCGAGAGAGCTAGATCAATGAGAGTAAGACGTGACAATGTCACGTCAGTTACATTTTGATCCATTTTCTCATGCTAAATTAACTATTGAGTAACCCAGATTTAAAAATTGGTATTAAAATATTTTTGAGGGCCAATGTGGCGTAGTGGTGAGAGTGTTGGACTGGGACTCAGGAGATCCGGGTTCTAGTCCCCGCTCGGCCATGAAACTCACTGGGTGACTTTGGGCCAGTCACTGCCTCTCAGCCTAACCTACCTCACAAGGTTGTTGTGAGGATAAAATGGAGAGGAGAAGGAGGATTATGTAAGCCGCCTTGGGTTCCTTGCAGGAAAAAAGGTGGGGTATAAATTTAATAAATAAATAAATAAATAATAAATAAATAAATTAATAAATTGCTTGGATTGGGGACCTGGATAAATAAGGACACCTCTAGTTAGGTTCTGGATGCCTTTATCCCTGATGGTTTTTATTACCCGATTGCTCATATGGTTTTGTGTGTGCATGTGTTGTTGGTATTTCGTGTAACACCACAACGTTGTGAGTCTTGACTCATATCATAAGCATGTAAGTGCCTGCACCTGTTCGCAGGGTGAGGCCCTACTCTCTGCTACTTAAGACAGCTGTGCTGTGGCTGTGGCTGCTGCAGTAGCTGCTATGTTGCTGTAGCCTACCTCACCAGATTGCCAGCCTCAGCTGTCTGCAACCCTACTTGAATCTCTGTTCAGGGACTCGCCTTTAATTCTGTAACCTGGATTTAGATACTGAACCAACAGAGTACTACAAAACCCATGTGGGGTAAGTAAACCACGACAAGGTTTATTTCTGGTAGCATCTTACAACAAGATTAGGCAAATGAGAGAAGCACACAAAATAGAGAGACACTTTAGTACACAGTAAAGCTATAAAACAACAAAACCTGATTCCTTAAAATCTCTCAGGCACACACACCTGTTACCTGAGGGTGTCTTCTTCAAAGGGTTAGATCTAGCACAGCCTTGCCGCCCGATGGAGAATTACCACACCTACCCGAAGGTCTAAGATGGGTAAACTCTTACAAGGCTTGCCTCTCTAGACCCTCTAAACCAGGTGGGGGTGTGTGCTGCTGTGCCTCGGGTGAGCAAGAACTGCTGCTAATGAATGGCAAGCTCCCTTTGTATAGGGAGATTGCAACACTCTGCCATACTCTGTTACTCTACAAATAAACTGCATATATAATCTATTACTGCTCCTCTCTGCTTCTGCTCCTGCTGCGTTGTTGAGGTAATTTCATTCCTCTGCCTGCTGACACGTGTGTCCCTTCAGATTTTTCATATCAAATGTTTCCTACTGACATTTTTTTCTTCAGTAAAATTTGAAAGTTTCTTATTTGAAACTTCGTGGTCTCTTTCCTCTTTGGGTTACCCACCCCACACCTAATAACCAACCCCCATGCTACCTGAGGCCCAGAGAGTTTTGAGACTGGCTTGTTGGGGGGCAGCCAGACACATAAATATTTCCACCTGGTGACAGCAGAAAAGGCCACAAGAAAGGAAGAGAGAAAAGGAATGGAGCGCATTATTTTGTCTGTTTTCCTTTCCACTCATGGAATAGGGTATTAATCAGTTAAGACCGCAGTCCTAAGAACTTAAGAACCCAAAGGTTTGCAGAAGCTAATGGAATGTAGTGGCTGCTGGAACCCTGAACAGTGGCATTCCACGCTTGTACCTGTACAAATAAGAGGAGAGGGTTCTTGCCTTCCTGTCTTGCTTGTGGGCTTCCAGGAAGTATCTGGTCACTGCTGGAAGATCAGGATGTTGGGTCAGATGGACCTTTGCTCTTATCCAGCAGGGCTCTTCCTATGTTCTGAGATCAGGCAGTGTGTGATTCCACGAGAGTGCAGAAAAAAGTGCAGAATGAATGTAGCTTTGATTGGGATCAGTTTTCCGTTTCCTGAATATCTCAGCTTGAAAATGCATGGACAGTGCCTGCTGAAAAGATAATCTCAGAAGGGTGGCTGAATCAGATTTGCAAGGTTGGGGCCAAGGCTTCAGTCTCCTGTACTACTCCTTGGACAGGAAAGGGCATAAATTATGCAAAACAGAAATTATGCAAATATTTCCACTTTGCATGATTTAAGTGGGTTTCAGAATTTGGCTCTCCCTGGTGCAGAAAGTTTCCGTTTCAGTTACCTGGGCACAGAATTTTCATTTTCTTTCCTCTTTTGGTCGGAGAACACAGCCTTCGTGATCATGCTCCCCTGTGATTTGCTGATCCCTTTTCTTTCTTTTCCCCTCTTCCTAGATCAACTTTTTGCTTTTCGTTGGCATCATCATTATCTTGGTTCAAAAGCTCCAGTCACCTGATATCGGGGGCAACGAATCCAGCATTTACTTGTAAGTATAAGCCAGAAGTGTCCAAAGAGCCATAGTTGGTTTTGAACTCTGACATACACATAGGAAAAAGAACACATGTGGCTCGGGAGTTTTAGCTTCTGATTTTTAATCCTCATTTTGTAAATGCAGTCAAAAAGTAAATCAGTAGCAATGTCCATTGCAAACATGAACCATGTCTTAAACTCCTGATTATATATTATTTCTAGACATATTTTTTTTATATTATGGTTATATATCTAGATGTATATGAAAATTAGGATTTTATTTTAAAAACAACAAGATTGCATTGCATTGTGGAGTTTGGGAGGAAAATCCGTTTTAATTGGAAGCACAAGGAGTGGAATGCACAGGGTGTGGACAAGAGAAAATTAAGCACATGGAAGACCTATTGCAATCAGTGGACGTAACCACCGGTTGCAATAGAATGTAACTTTCTCTAGGTTGAGCCATCAGTCTATGGCAGTGTTGTCCAACCTTGGGTCCCTAGATGTTTTTGGCCTACAACTACCAGCATGGGGCATGCTGGGAGTTGTAGGCCAAAAACATCTGGGGACCCAAGGTTGGAGAACACTGGTCTATGGCATTGCTCTAGCAGTAGGGCCTGTTTGACAGTGAACTGTTCATCTAAGCGAAATCCCAGGCGGGTTTTTTTGAGTGTCTGAAATGCTGAATCAAAACATCTCACACCTTATCCTCTCTCTGCTGCTGGCTGCTATCCCAAGCAGTTGGCTAGGATCTCATAGGATCAATATGGCTTGCACAGATTGATGCTGCAACTCTGGGTTCAAAATCACTGTGCTGGTTGGTTCCTCATATTGGGGGAGTGTCATTCACACATGAGAGAGTATTGCGATGCTACTTCCAGTCCACCATGTCCTATTTCCACGTTGCTGTGAATACTATGTCCACATCCAGACTCTTAGAGCTCTAGCTCAGGGGTGGGTAGAAAGTAGATCTCCAGATGTTTTGGACTTCAACTCCCAACATTCCTGACCATTGGCCATGCTAGCAGGGGCTTCTGGGAGTTGAAGTCCAAAATGAATGGAGATCTACCGTCTTCCCACCCCTGCTCTAGCTTCCTTCACACCATGGTGAATTTTTCTGTGTTATTGTTGGTGATGGCGATGATGTGTGTATGTCTTTCAACCCATTCTCTACATGCTGGGCAGAACTGATATGCTAGCAATACTTGTGTGGTGGAAACGGTTTGCTTGTGTAGGAGGAGTAAAGGCTACAGAACGCCCATTCACCCATGATGAGTCAAGGCCTGGTTCATTACAGATTTCTGATGTGGAAGAAGAAGGAGGGCAGATGAGGGCGGGGGCAGGTCTGCACAGGTTCCAGGTTCAATCCCTGGCATCTCCAGTTAATATTGACTCAGGTAGAAAGTCTGGGAATAATTATGCTCAAGAGCTGCTGCCAGTCAGGGCAGGCAATACAGAAGTAGATGGGCCAATGGTCTCATTCAGTAAAAGGCAGCTTCATAGAGCCACAGATTCACACTGTAGACAACAGAACATAATGCCCAGGCAGTGCCCAACAGTGCCAAGTGTGGGCCAGTGATATTTTCAAACCCATGTTCACAGTGATAATTCCCCAGGCACTGCCACGTCTGGGCACCTTCTTCTTCTAGCATCGAGCAGCATCCTCTATAACAGTGATGGCGAACCTTTTTGAGCCCGAGTGCCCAAACTGCAACACAAAACCAACTTATTTATTTCAAAGTGCCAACACTGCAATTAAACCTGAATACCGAGGTTTTAGTTTTAGAAAAACAACTCATACAGTTGTCCGAACTAATTAACCTCTTTTGTCTTAAAAGAAAAACACAATAACAGAGCTTTCAATGATACAAACAGTTTTTTGTTGAAAAAAAATCAACTCAAAAAATTATTATAGTACTACATTGCACACATAGCCTGAAGGGAATTTATACAAACTTTTTAAATAATTAGGCACATGTATTTTTGGATAAGGGATTCTCAACTTCTAATATGATTATATGCCAGACTGAAATTGTATGGGGCAAGCTTTACCCCGGGTCCTTTCCCTGCTTCTACAGGTGTCGGATTAGTAAAAGTAAAAGTCAACCTGTACTAGGATGAGCAAGAAAAACAAGAAAACTAAACGTGCTTTACACATTTTAAACACTTCATTACCTGTACTGCAAACAGTGCATTAGGTAAAAGTTTGCATTGGGCATGCTTTTGCACAATTAATGTGATTTTTTCTATTGCATTGCATGCATGCTGATAATTTGTCAAACCTTGGCTCATACTCCGTTCGTTTGAGAGTAACACATGCAGCACTCAGGTCAACTGTTAGGGCTTTACATCCAAGCCATGCTCTGTGCATCATTCTTCAAAATCTTTTAAATGTGATAACAATGTAGAAAAGAATTCTGTAACAGGAATTCTAGAATAAAATCATTCTGTTCCACACTGTGAGAGAGAACAAGATCATTAGTGTTTTGCAGAAGGGGACAGTCTTTTCACGATCTGGTGACCAATGACTCGAGTGCCCACAGAGAGGTCCCTGCGTCCCAGCTGCGGCACCCGTGCCATAGGTTCGCCATCACTGCTCTATAAGCTCTCTCCCCATCCTTCAGTTGCCTCTTGATGGTGGTGAGTACACAATGTCCTTTGCTAGAGGTGGGCGACATGTGGACCATGGGCCATATGCAGCCCCTCAGCTTTTTTTTGCAAAGGCCTGGGGAGCATGATTTTGCTTTAAAACAAGGCATGTGCTTGCATGGATCTTGTTTTAAACTAAAATTACTGATTTTTGGTTGCTGCTTCCATGCTGCCAAATAGGTTTGGGGGAGGCATAATCACCCCAGGCCCACAGAGGTGACCTATCCTGCCTTTCCCTTTCCCCCGTACAGTTGGGCACTGAATGTTCCCATGCACGTTTTTTGCCCTGGCTGAATGTCCACCTGGGTTACACGTGCTAGGAGCAGATATGTACGAGAATTTTGTTTCTGTTTGGAAATCATCAGAACTTGCCTCGTTCGCAAATGGGAACGCAGGTGCATTTCCCCCAAAAAGCTTGCACACTATATTCATGCTTTGGTCAACGGGGGGGAAAGTGCGCACTTTTGATAAATGTGCATGGAAATGCCAGGGATGTTGAAGAGTCCTTGGTCTCGAGTCACGAGTCGAGTCACGAGTCTTTGGACCCGAGTCTCGAGTCCGAGTCCAAGTCCTTGGTCCAAAATGGTGACTCACGAGTCACGAGTCACTCCCAAAGCTGACTCCACGAGTCCCTATTAAAATCAATGGGGGGTTTTCCGCAACAAAATAAGGCTACTTCAGATGTGTGGCTTAAATAAATTCTAGGCACAAGTGTGCCTTTTTATTTCAAAACTCTGCAACTGATTTTGGCAAGAACAGACCAGGCAGACAAACCCAAAATAACCAGACAGGCAGAGGAGGCAGGGAACCCCAAAGCAGGCAGGCAGAGGCCTTTGTCTTGGACAATTCAAACTGTGGAACTGGTTAAGAAGAGACCAGGCAGGCAGAGGAGGCTGGGAACCCCAAATAGGCAGGCAGAGGCAGCCAAACCCAAAATGTCTGAAAGGTTGCATTAGGAAAATGATTTTAAAAAATAAACTTGGATTGTTACTGCAACTAGGTCCAGACAGCACCTGCAGGTGGCATCAAGCAAGGATGTTGAAGAGTCCTTGGTCTCGAGTCCTGAGTCGAGTCTCGAGTCCCATTAAAAATATTGGAACTCGAGTGCGACTCGAGTCAGAGAGGGGACTCAGTCTGACTCACGAGTCGAGTCTTGGAGTCCAAGTTCCCATCCCTGGGAAATGCACACTTTTCCTACTTGAACAAAATGAAAAACAGGTCACAAATGAAAAGAAGGAGGTGAACCAAGCTTCCTATGTGGAGTTCAGAGAATCTCGGTGAGCTGTAGCATCACTGGTTCTCCCATCCCTAGCTAGGAAGCCATGGCCAAAAGCAGTTTCTCAACACATGGATACACAGGAGAAACCCTCATGTAGTATTAAGTATAAGCGGACTTGTGCTAAATCCATTCTGTCTGCATTTCATGCATTGTCAGGAACCTTCCGTTCCATTGCCCACTCATTGACGGAATTGGATTGTGTGTTTTTTTCAATTACCGGAACTTGCGTTCATTTGCAATTGCACAAATTTGCACTTGTGCACATTTGCACTTCCAAAAATGCACAGATCCCCCCCAAAATGCGTATTTTCACGCTTTAGACTATGAGGGAGGGGAATGCACATTTTCTCCCTCCTCTTTTTAAGGATTTTCATATTTTTTTTTCTATGACTAGCCTCGCATAACATTCCAGAAAGTATAAACAAAAGTCTGCAAGTCAGTGGAATCCGTGTGACTCGGGAGTCGGAAAAAGCTGCCCCACTGCAGAATCCACACGTTGGATTCATAGAAATCCAAACTCATTTGAATCCGTTGTAGTTTTCTCCAACCTCTCTCTGTAGGATTGCCATCGGATGCTCAGCTATTGGGCCTTCCTGCATTTTCTCCTACATGGCAGTGCATAGGCAGTTAACCACATAATTAGGAATGTTGTGAGGATTTCATTCGGTGGGTGGAAATCCGGCGAACTCGCCGGGCTTGACCACCCCGAACTCCGTCCCACCTACCTGCTTCCCCAGCTCGACTCGCGTTCTCCGGAACCGAGCCAGGGGAAGCGTCTTCCGGGTTCCCAGTGGGCCGCTTTTTATGTAGAAAATGGCGTAAGATATGCCCCAAACCAGCTGCAATTTGCACAAGTTATGCAAATCGTGGCCGCTTTTAACATATAAAAAGTGGCTCGCCAGGAAGCTCGCTGAACAGCTCAGCATGCATCTGCTTTTGGCCTGGCTCAGCAGGCACAACAGCAGTGTCCACAGAGCCAGAGGCGAGTCGGGTCCCTGGCAGGCCAGTCCACCCACCACTAACTGCATTATTCTCCCCAGGGAGGGTGGTTCTTGTTTATACTTATTACTTACAATCAAAAAGTCTCATCTTCCAACCCACCATACTTCAGATGGCAGGGGTACAGCCTGCAGCAGCCTTCCCCAATCTGGTGTCTTCCTGATGTGTTGGACTACATCTCCCATCATAATTGGCCATGCTGGCTGGAGATAGTGGGAGATGTAGTCCGATACATCTGGAGGGCACCAGATTGGGTGAGGCTGATCTAGAAGGCTTCCGCTGTTGAACGGAGCAAACAAGAGGGTTTGCAAAGAAAGAGGAAGACTTTGAGACTGACCTTTTCTCCAGACCAGGGAAGCTTAAGAACAGCACTTTTGAATTAGGCCTGGCAGCAGACTGTTAAGCAGTGAAGATGAAACGACACTGGGGCAATACGGCCTGAGC
Source organism: Shinisaurus crocodilurus (assembly GCA_021292165.1). Taxonomy (NCBI): domain Eukaryota; kingdom Metazoa; phylum Chordata; class Lepidosauria; order Squamata; family Shinisauridae; genus Shinisaurus; species Shinisaurus crocodilurus. The sequence goes on along the minus strand of CM037880.1, from coordinate 8,138,700 downwards.
ATTCTGGACCCTCTGAAGTTTCCAAACCCTTTTCAAAGGCAGCCCCATGTAGAGCGCATCGCATTCATCTAATCTGTGGATGTGACTAGGGCATGAATGACTGTGGCCAGATCTGATTCGTACATTTGAATCCATTTTCACAGCAGAAGCAGAGAAAATGGCAGATATTTGCAGAATCCCGAGTTGGCGCTTGTAGTTCTCCACATAATGCATTTTGGGCGGAGGGGTGGGGATGAACACCGGACATGATTTATGTGAGATTTGGCCTTTAGAAATCTGGGAAATAGGGAACTGGTGCTTCCTCTCCTCAAAGAATAGACATTATTCATTTGCTGCTTGTCCATCATAGAGTTGGGTGGGTGTATTTGAGTCCATCTAGTGTTTCCATGAAAGATGTGTCTTGGAAAGGGTTCACCAAGGGATGATCCATGACAAGCAGAATATCTCAAGCACTCAAATGCTCCCGTCAACTTCAAAGACCCCGTAGTCTCTGGAGTCCACATGCCAGCCAGCTCTCCTGGTATTTTTCCTATGTGTATAGTTAGCATCGGCAAAACAAAGAAAGGTGTCGTCATTTTTCCATTTCATTTGCTGCCATTCTTTTCTTTTCGTGTTTGTTTGCATCTTGCCGAATGGAGGCCTGTGGAAATGTCCTATATTTATGTGTGTGTGTGTGTGTGTGTTGCAAAGAGCTGTCAATCCCAGTAATATTTGGGAGCCCCACACTGTCTATGCAAAGTATGTCCACACACAGTGCCTTCGTATGTGCACGCATGCTCGAATATTTGTCATGATCACACAGAAATCCTGTATTCAGTTTAGACTGAACACATAATAATGAGGGTGGATCCTGAGTCAGAGATCCCATGCAAGTATCGAGCTCCCTGGCAGTCAGGGGGCTGCCCTGCTCCTCTGACATCAGGAAATGCCATGCACTCAATGAGGACAGCTCTATGCATGCATAAGAGTTTTGGTCTGTAGCCATGTGCCCAAATCCAGATGTTCTGTTTGGTCCAGTGGGAGATCCAGTACATACATGCAGAGAGCTCACCTTCAAGCAAGGGCTTGCCCATCCATATCAATGGTGGTGCACTTTGATGTGTACAAAAGGATATATGCAAAGAGCTACTCTGGATTGGGGTAAGGAATCCAGACATACAGAGGGGGGGGGGGAAATCCCGTTAATAGAAAATCTAAGTGCTGTGATACCATCTGAATACAATCTATGGATTGAGTACACTTTATACTGTTGTTTATTTTTGTTATAAATGTTAACTTTTCAAGAATGTGGGAAGTGGAGAGGAATGGGGAATGGGAAAGTATACATCAGGGTTGGGCAGACTTTAGATCTCTAGGATCTACTTTGGTTTTTAACCAAATCCAGGTACAAAATAGTGGTGCAGGGTGTGGGAGAAGAGATTCATTTAGAATTAAGGAACAAGGGTGCCTCTGAGCACATGCTGAGCCCATGAAATTGTTTTCGGCACCAGAACTGAGCTCACAGTCCTTCCACACAAAAATCCAAGCTTTCTTGGTTTGAGCAACCTAATTTAGGGCCCTCAAAACAGCCTTTTGGTTTTTGCTGTTAAACGATTGGGTTTGGGAGTAAAAAAATAAATAAATCCTGGCTGATCTACTGCAGACCCTGGAGAGAACTACCAATAGATCCCAATCTACCTTCTGACCACCCCTAATGTTAAATGTACGAGGAGGGGCATGGGACCCTGCAAAGTGCAGGGCAAAGAAGCCCCATCATCAGAGAAGACACTGTCCATTCAGTTTTCATGATGTTAGTGACATCATCTTTCACTGTAATCACAAGTAGAATAATTTTTCCATTTTTTTTTAATAACCTTTTTGCTGCCTAATTTGGGAGTACGGAGGATGTTGGACATTTATCATCAACTGCAATTCCTGTTGCTTTATATGTGGATACTTAAGAGCATATCTTCACCATCCTCTGAAGTACAATGGGAACAATCACCCTTGTTTGGTCCAACATTTATTTATTTATTTATAAATCTTATATAACTGCAAACCATTTCCCCAGAGCTCAAAGTAGGAAAAAAGTGTAAAACATAAAACCAATACAGTAATACCTTGGATTGCAAGTAACTTGGTTTGAGAGCATTTTGCAAGACAAGCAATTTTTAAATATTTATTTATTTATTTATTTTACTTGATATACAAGCGACGTCTTGCAATACAAGTGCTGTAGTACGGCTTAAATTAAACATCTCTGTACAAATGTTTTTTTGGGGGGATTTCGTTTTGATATAAAGAGTGTCTTGGATTACAAGCATGTTTCCGGAACGAATTATGCTCTCAATCCAAGGCATGACTGTATAAAATAATGAAAACAAGTGAATATATTAGCCTCAGAAAGAAAGAAAAATCAACCAAAAGAATTACGGCTCAGTCCTATGCATGTTTTGACAGGAAAAAAGTCCTACAACTCCTGGGAGTTGTAGGATTTTTTCCCCCTGTCTAAACGTGCATAGGATTGTGGCCTTACACCCCCTCCTGAATCCCCATAGTTTGAGTAGATGTTTCAACAGTTTAGGAGTCACCATCATAAAGCTCCTTGTCTGAGCTGCTTCCCTTCTTACTTGCTACAAGGACGGAGCATTCAGCAATTCCATTTGTCCAGATCTCTCAAGTGGTATATGGGAACATATAGGGCAGGGGTTTTTCAGCCTCGTTTCAGGCTGAGGACCAATTCAGTTTCAGAGAAGCTCTCAGGGGCCACATTCCAGCGGTGGGCAGGAGCAAAGGCAAAGGGGGTGGGGCCAAAGGCAAATTGGGCGGGGCCAAAATGCCAGCATGCATTAGCTTAAAGCTCTTACTTCCAGTAACTAAGCCTTAGGAGAGGCACTTCAATGTTTTAGAAGGGGGAAAGAACCTTCAGCAAAAGCTGAGAAAGTACCAAACAATTGTTGGTTGGGGGAAGAGGGTGGGGCTGGGGGAAGGGGCGTGGCCACACTGGGAATGGAATGGGACCCCAGCTGGGCTGGATTTCGCCTGAGATTTTCACTTTTGTGCAAAATGAGCAGCGATCACAACTGTGAATGTAAATCAAGCACGAGACGAGTGGTGAACCGATGTTCAGAGAATCTTGTTCAAATTTGCACTTCCAAAAACGCACAAATCCCCCAAAATGCATATTTTCACACTTTAGCCTAGGGAGGGGAATGCACATTTTCTTTTGTCCCCCCCCCCATATTGTTCTACAACTAGATTTGCATCAAATCTCAGAAAGTAAAACAAAACAAAAACGGTCCACAAGTCCACGGAATCTGTGCAACTCAGCAAAAGCCGATCCACTGCAGAATCTGTGGGTTAGATTCATAGAAATCTGAACTCGTCTGAATCTGTTGTGCATTCCTCTGATATCCCTACCCCTTCCCTACTTGACAGTTTCATATAGACGTTAAAGGATATCATCGGACAACGAACCAAGTCCTCTGTTTCCCTTCGTTGCGAGAGCCTTGCAACTTTATCCTATTCAGCTTTGTTTGGCACTTTAAAAAACGGTTGGGGATGGGATTTAATTTGAAAAAGTGCTCTGGGGAGGCAGTATCCCTAGGTACACCAGTTGCTGGGGAACATGAGCAGGAGGGTGTTGTTGCACTCCTGTCCTGCTTGTGGATTTCCTGTGGGCAGCTGGTTGGCCACTGTTTGAACAGAATGCTGGATGAGATGAACCCTTGGTCTGATCCAGCATGACTCTTCTTATGTTCTTATGGGAAGGGGGTCCAGAATTGTTACACTGGCCAGCCAGTCAGTTGAGTGTATGTGTGTAGAACCCTTTCCTCCTAAGCTTAATGTTTAAGATAGGATTGTATGTCTGACCACAATGAGGTGAACGTAGCTCCGCATTAGAGAGGAGGCCACGGCTCAGTGGTAGTAGAGCACCTGCTTTGTGGGCAAAAGGTCCTAGGTTCAATCCCTGGCATCTCCAGTTAAAAGGATTGGATTGCAGGTGACGGGAAAGATCTCTGCTTAAGATCCTGGAGAAGGCATTCTTATTGGGTACTAGACAACACTGGATTTGGCAAAAGGTGGTCTCAGTATGTATGTTACATAGCATGTTCACTGCTCAAATGATGTACACCAGTTGCACACACACACACACACACACACACACACACACACACACACTTAGTGGCTGGGCAGCTGCATGGCCTGCTTTCTTCCTAGCTGACTACCCTTCCTTTCCTCTTCCTCTTGTGATTCTCTGATGCGTGACCCAAGACATGAGCCTTTTTGTGTTTGCTGTATAGCACCTTCGGCTTGCCAAATGGATTCCCTGGTGGTGATGACCTTGTGAGTCTATAGCCATACCTTCTGCACTTGGCTTTCTGCTTCTGCCGGAATGCTGCTCTGAACATTGGTGTGGATCTTCCTGTGAATTCTCCGCGTTGCTTTGAACCTTGGCCAAAGTCCTGGGTAGTAATGCTCATCAAATAACTAAACACTCACTCTTGCAGCCATAATAATAATGATAATGATTATAATACCCTCCAATGTGAAGAGTGATACAACTAAATTTGTATTGGGGAAGCGAGATTCAGCAGTGTACAAGGGATTAATCGAGTTATCCTCTCCACAACCCTTTGAGGTAAGTTTGGGTGAGAGAGGAAATGCCTGGCCTGAGGTAACCCAAGGAGCCTTCATGGCTGGATGGAGAACTGAACACACACACACCCATTCCAAGTCCATCACTCTAACTGCTAGTCCATTTTGAGGGCCAAAGTCACCCAGTGACCTTCATGACCAAGTTGGGACTAGGACCTGAGTCTCCCCAGTCTTAGTCCAACACTCTAACCACTGCACCACACTGGCTTTCACTATTCTGTGAATCCTGGCCTGGAAACAACTACTGTTACTCACTTCAGGTGAGTGGCAAGTGGCAAGCCTCAACAATCCTATCTTTCTGTCAGGTTAAATAGCAGGAAATGCCTGATTTCCAACAAGCAGCTGGTTTTCCACAGTGTGAACAGCATGCTGGACTAGATGGACCTTTGGTCTGATCCAGCATGGCTCTTCTTAAGTTTTTAAGATGCTGTTATGTGCCAACTGAGACCATAATATATAAAGAATAGCAGCACACTGTGTTTCCATTCAGCCTTGGTTTGCTTGTGCAGCTCTCAACGTGAATGTTCCATTGGTTTGCTATTTCATGAATGCAATAAGACAATCGAGGACTTTGGCTTACTGCGAATCAAGACCAGCCCCCAACAAAAGACCACCCTTTTCGCTTAACAAAAGCCAAGGACTTGAAGGTGAAATGAAGCAGGCATTTGCCTGCTAGTTTGATTAGTTGAAACTGTGGGGAGGGAGAGTGAGGACTGAATGTGTGGTTGAACCTTAATCAGCTTGCCAAAATTTGAATCAATAATGTCAATTTTGGGTCACCTGACTCAGCCTTTGGCTTGTGGGTGGGGACACAGTTCAAAGTTGGGACTAATCAGAGTCGGTCAACTGTGTAACAAAGCTTTATGTTTCCTGGGAGTAGGGATGTGTGCGGAGCTCGGTTGGGGGGGGTGGAAGTCCGACGAACTCGCCGGGCTCGACCCACCGGGCTCCGCTTGCCCTACCTTTTCCCCGGCTCGACTCGCATTCTCGTGATCTGAGCTGGGGAAAGCGACTTCTGGGTTCCGGCGCTGGGTTGTTTACATAGAAAACGACCTAATTTGTGCAAATTACAGCCAAATTTGCACACATTAGACCGTTTCCTACGTAAACAACATAGAGCCGAGGGACTCGGAAGTCCAGGCGAGTGCCTCAGCTGGCGCTCGTGCTCGGCTCGCACAGCAGGAGCGCTCGGCTCACGTGCTGCAAGTCTAGCGCTGGGCAGGTCGCCCATCCTTACCTGGGAAGTGAGAGACAAGAGTGAGAAAATAGGGTGAACAAGCAGCAGAGTTTTGCAGGGGAGTTTAGCAGGAGAGGTTACAGGGGAGTCGATGGAAGTGGCAGCGTCATCTGGAATGCCTAGCACTAGCGGAAACAGAGGGAGTTGTTCCAGTGACCTGCAGGGTGTGTGCTGGAGGACAACCAGGCCTGCCGCAAAGAACAAGATGGTGCCCACTCTCATTCCATGTACAAACGCCAACTGGAATGGCAATTGAATCTTTCCTTCCACACTGGGGTGGGACAGCATCCTCCCCTACACCTGAGGGCATCAGGCCAACTTAGGGAGTGCAGGGCAGGTCGTGTGGCATACAAGCTCTCTCCTCCAACAACTTGCTGCCATCTTGCAACATCTGCTTCCTATCTAATGATAGGGCCGGCCCTGAGGATGACAGGAGCCACAGCTGCTGCAGCAAATGCAAGCTAGTCACTCTCCTGGATGAGAAAGTGATGAGGCTTGCCTTGAGGTACACCTCTGTAACACTTCAGCATACCAGAGAGGGTGAAATGCTTGTAGAGGAGAGACGGGAGGCCCTCTTGAAAGAGCAGCCGAGAGGAGAGGTTTCCAAGGAAGAGGAGGGAAACAAAGGCCAAGGGGAGTGGAAGAATGTGACACATAGGACCAGGAGAATCGGGAGCCGTTTTGTGCCACTGCAACTGACATAACAAATACTAGGCTCTTCCCATGGAGGGTGGGCTTGGGAAACCAGAAGATGGGACAGCACCCTGTGCTCTGGAGATCATTAGGGCCATGTGGAATTGAGGGATTTAACCAACAACCCAAGGAGGAGCACACATCTTTCCATGGAGGGTGACCACCTGTACTCTGCAGAACATTGAGGATGGCACTCAGGCCTACATGGGTGGGAGAAATCGAACCACCGACCCAAGGAGAAGCAAACGTGTGACAGTGGTTGGAGACTCCCTACCAAGAGGGATGGAGGCAGCTGTGTGCAAACCAGACATGTCATCTTGGGAGGTGTGTTGCCTTCCTGGAGCGTGTATTCAAGATGTGACAGAGAGGCTACTGAGATCCATCAAACCAACTGACTACTATCCTCTCCTGCTGATCCATGTTGGAATAAATAATATAGTCAGAAGAAATGTTGGATGGATTTCTAAAGACTATGAGGGCCTGGGTAGGAAAGTGAAGGATTGGAGGAAAGTCAGGGCTTTGGTGGGGAATGGAGACTGAAAGTGAACAGCTGGCAACGCAAATGGTGTCATCGGGAAAGATTTGGTTTCATGGACCATGGCCTGCGATACCAAGATGAAGGGCTCTTTGCAGATGATGGGATGCACCTCACGGGATTGGGAAGAGTGTTTTTGGCAGGAGCCTGGCAAACCTGTTCAAGAAGGCTTTAAACTAACTCCTGAGGCAGTGATGGTGAACCTATGGCACGCGTGCCACAGCTGGCACGCAGGGACCTCTCTGTAGGCACTCGAGCCATTGGTCGCCAGATCACGAAAAGACCGTCTCCTTCTGCATTCAGCATTGGGTTTCCATAGTAACTCCTCTCCACTCATTCCTCGCTGGCCTCCACAGGCAGGCACACTCCAACATCTCCACCCCCAGAAGCGGACTGCGCAGGCACCCAGCCCTCCTTCTAACTGAACAGACAGCTCAGAAGCACAGCACAGCGCGCACGCCCGAATCTTTGCGCGCCCAGTGAAGAGCCATGCCCTGAGACAGAGCGGGGCGTGATTAGCTAGTGCCCCCTCCTCCTTCCTGCCAAATTTAAGGCACTTTGAAATAAATAAGTTGGTTTTGTGTTGCAGTTTGGGCACTCAGGCTCAAAAAGATTCGCCATCACTGTCCTGAGGGAAGCGGGTGGCACAAGCTCAGAGCTAACTACTGAGCCACGTATTACAGAGAAGAACACTGAGCAGGAGACAAGACCGTGGAAGTGGATCCCAGTAAATTGCAGGAAAATATAGCAGGGAAACCAGGAAGGTGCAAATAGGTGTCTATAAATTAATGCATGGAGCATGGGAAACAGACAGGATGAATTTGAAAGCCTTATACAGGATGGTAAGTATAATCTGATACGTATCACTGAGTCTTGGTGGGGTGAGACTCACGATTGGCATACAGCCATCGAAGGGTATACCTTGTCCAAAAGGAATCAACCCAACAGGAAAGGAGGGGGAGTAGCATTATATGTAAGGAATGCATACACCTGTGTGGTAATTCATGATTCTGATAATGAAAGCCCTGCTGAAGGCATCTGGGTAAAGATAGAGGGAGGGAGAAACAAGAGTGATATTGTTGTGGCATTTTACTAGAGACTGCCCAGAGGGTGCCTTTCTTGAACAGATGACAAAACTTTCACAGAGGCAAGAAATAATGAGGGATTTCAACTATCCTGACATCTGCTGGAAGTCTTAACTCTGCAAAGAAGGGAACATCCAATATGTTTCTGACTTGTCTTGCTGACAAGTTCATCTCTCAGAAGGTGGAAGAAGGAACGAGGGGGATCTACTGTCCTGGACTTGATCCTGCACTAACAGGGAAGAAATGGTAGATGAAGTGAAAGTGGCAGGAACCTTAGGGGAAGTGACCCTGTTATCTTGGAATTCGTGATAGAGAGGGCTGTGAAAACTGAACTTAGTTGCACATGTAGGGATGTGTGAGGAATCGGTTTGGGCAGTGGAAATGCATTGGATTTCCTCAGTTTGCCCCCCCCCCATTCTGGTTTGCTGCCCACATCCTGGTGCCGACTCACTACAGTGTGAGTTGAGCCAACTCATGGACGTCTGTCTGTAAGACGGACCACGATTTGCGTATTTTTTCAAACCGCCACAGGAATTTGTGCAAACCAGTGCTGGGAAAGCACATGGCTTTAACGCAACTAGTGCAATTTGCACAAATCTCGCTAAAGCATGTGTTTTTCGGGTGCCATTGTGCACAAAAACGGCCCCCAGAAAACACATGGCTTAGCGAGATTTGCACAAATCGTGCTAGTCACATTAAAGCCACATGCTTTCCTGGTGCCAGTTTGCACAAATTCCATTGGCGGTGTGGGAAAAAAAAAATGCAAATCATGGTCCCTGTTACAAATGGAAGTCCGTCCAAAAAAAAAAAAAAAAATGTCTTGGACCACTTCCGATCATCGAATCGGAAGCAGGCAGGAAATCCGGTGAGCTCAAATGAGTGTATTTCCCTGTTTCAGTTCATCCCTATGGGCATGTTGTTCATCCCTTGGACTTTAGAAAAGGGGATTTCAAAAAAACACAGGGAAAGGTTTGGTGGGTTCCCATGGCTAGAAATCCTGAAGGAAAAATGAATTCAAGAGGAATGGGAGAACCAGAAAACTGAAGTACTGAAGGCAAAATCTCAAACTATTCCCGTGATAAGGAAAAATGGGACATTTAAAGAAGCCTGTGTGCTGCATGGGAAGCTCTCTGATGATCTGGGACTCAAAAGGGTCATGTATATGAGATAGAAGGAGGGACATATTACCAAGGAAGAGTACAGTAGAGTTGCCCAAACCTATAAGACTGGTGTCAGGAAGGCAAAGCTAAAAACATCAAAAGGGGATCTTTTGCTATGTCAGGAGCAAGAAGAAGATCAAGGAAGGGGTAAGTCTGCTGCTTAGGGGAAGATTGGCAAATGGTTAACAGGTGTTGGAGGGAAGCTGGAACTGATCAACTCCTGTTTTGCCTCAGTCTTCTCCCATAAATTGGGAGTTGTGTTCAACCTGAGCCAGTGTGGCGTAGTGGTTAGAGTGTTGGACCTGGGACTCGGGAGATCCGGGTTCAAATCCCCGCTCGGCCATGAAACTCACTGGGTGATTTTGGGCCAGTCACTGACTCTCAGCCTAACCTACCTCACAGGGTTGTTGTGAGGGTAAAATGGAGAGGAGGAGGATTATGTAAGTCGCCTTGGGTTCCTTGCAGGAAAAAAGGCGGGGTATAAATATAATAAATAAAATAAATAAAAAATAAAAGTAGAACAAATACGTAGAGGGATGTGCAGTCCAGAAAAAGAAAGGGCATGGTTTGAGAGCACTTAGCTACTTTAAATAAATAATTAAAATGTCTCAGTTCTCAAGGGCCAAAGGAATTATATCCCTGACTGCTGAAGGACTTTGTGGATGTTATTTCAGAACCACTGTCTAAAATCTTTGAGAACTCCTGGAGAATAGGTGAGCTATCAGAGGACTGGAGACAGGCAAATGTTGTCCTCAATCTTCAAAAAGGCAAAAGAAGGTAGAGCCAGGAAGCAATAGACCGGTCAGCCTGACATCAGTACTGGACAAAATTCTCAAACAGATGACTAAGCGGTCAGTCTGTGAGCATCAAGAAAATAATGCATGGATGACCATGAGTCAACGTGGTATTGTCAGAAATAAGTCATGCCGGACCAAGCTTATCTCTTTTTTTTGATAGCTACCACATTCACATGGTCAGGATTCTGTGCATCATTCATGTGTAGCCAGAATGACATTGATCAATGTGGACACATCTGATGCTATATCCCCCTTGTAGCCCCCACCCAAGTGAAAACATCTCTGGCAGCTACCACACAACTACAAGTCACATTGACATCTGCCTTCAGTCTTAACTCAAAACTCTCCAGCTGACTTCATCTTCTGTCTTTAACACCGCGAGGGCTAGAAAATCTGTCCATTGTCTTTAAAGTTGGGATTCTTGAAAAAAATCCAGTGGATGCAGTAGGATCAAGTAGCCACATTCTAATATTTTTGATGAAGGAGAAATTTGTTCAGTTCACAACCTGAACACAACAAACTTACCTGATTTCACACTTTCGAACCAATACATGAACTGAAATTTGGTTATCCTTCACAATTTGCACGTCTCCCAATTTTGCAATGGAGTTTTCCCATCAAAACATGCATACAACAATGCATATATATTAAAGAAAAATAACTGTAAGGATATCTGGGACTATTCCTAGATTATGTTTTAGTAGAGGGAAAGGGGAGTAAGCCATGTCCAGATATGATGTATTTTTGGAATGTTGAATAATAATGGATTATTATGATAGAAATTATTTCTTGGCCCCATGGTGATGTGTTTTTTTAAAAATTATTTTCATTTGTTTTATATATATTGTTTGCGATAAAGATAAACAATTTAAAAACAAACAAACAATGCATATATTAGGCAAAATAAGGTAAAAATGGATTATATTAGGAAGATTGCTTCCCCCAAAATGTGTATATTAGAAAATATTGTGTACAAAAGGCATGTATTAGGAAAAATTGACACAAACACGCATATAAATTTTCATTATATCTATATCTATACTCTATCTCTATCTATATCTATCTATATATATATCAAAGTTTTGGAGGAACAAAACTTAAGATTGGAAAAATGAGAAATGGAAAGAAACAGGAATTGACAGATTTTTCTATCCCTGGTGCAGTAAGCTAGCTAGAGTCCCTCAGCGTACCACTGCATTGCTTTGATTCTGGGTTTGCCTCCTTCGTTGTTGTTTTTTTTCCTTTTCTTTTTCATCTTAATACCTCCTTTTGTCATGCATGTTGAAAACTCAAAGCATGCATATATATACATAGCTAATGCAGGTGTACATCATTCCTCCAACTAGCTTCATGGTGGAAAGAAACGAGAAACATGGCATATCCCATCGGTAGGTATCATTTTACCTCTGGTCCAAACTAGGAGGAAAGTGAGAGAGACTCAGATCAACTGATCATTTGCCACTTTTAAATGACACTCCCTTTTCAAATTAACATGAAAAAATGGTATAAATTATGAAAATTAAGTGAATTCACGTGTGTCTGTCTCACATTAATTCTGATTTTGCTCATTAGTGGGAATGAACAAAGAACAGTGAAGAAGAAATGTTTGCAAAGCTGCTCTTGCTGTTTCCTTTGCAACAACTATCACTGCTGAAGAGACAAGCCACAGTTCCGTTTTTAAAGAGGCTTGTCTCTTCAGTACCAGGAACTGCTGTGACTGAAATAGCAATGCAATCCTGTGCATGCATAGTTCCATTAGGAACATAGGAAGCTGCCTTATACCAAGTCAGACCATTTGTCAGTATGGCCCAATGCTGAGTTCTGTGATTGGCGGTGGATCTCCAGGGTCTCAATCAGAGGCCTTTCCCATTGCTTTCTACCAGATAGTTATAACTGGAGATACCAGGAACTGAGCTGGGGACATTCTGTATGTAAACATCTGCTCTGCCACTGAACTGTGTGTCCCCTCCCCTTCCACATGTTCATGTCCAATATTTCTAGATGGTCAGCGATTAAAATAACCCACTTTGAAGATTCAAAGCCAGTGTTCAGCACTTGATGATGATGGCTATTTTTAAACTTTGTTAATCATGGCATGTCCATATTTTTGGAGCACCCAGTGTAAGCAACTGCAAGAGCTTTTTGTATCAGCCACATCTTGGTTTATCAAAGGGCTGATCCACATATTGGGCCTTTCTGGGAGCTAGGACCTCTGGGCGTGTGCTCTGCACCAGGAGCTAGAGGAGTTGCATTAGTGTATCTAGAGCAGTGTTCTCCAACCTTGGGTCCCCAGATGTTTTTGGCCTACAACTGTTGTAGGCCAAAAACATCTGGGGACCGATCTAGAGGACTCTGAACGCTAAGATTCTTAGATGCCAAGGACTGGTACTGGTTCTTAGATGCCATTTTAAGGATTGCACAGTTTGACACAGGAACATGCAAAATAAACACAGATTTAAGAACATCTCTCCTGTGATCACATGCCATAATGCAGAGTTTATTTCCCCTCCAGGATGGAATGGATGGAGTATGTTGTAGAAATGAGTTGACATTCCAAAAATAAGGCATGGGCTGCAATCCTATATCCACTTACCTGAGAGTAAACTCTTAATGAAGTCAATGGGACTTACTTCTGAATACACATGGGTAGGATTGCACTGTTAATAAAGTAGCCATTGAAATGGTCTCACATACATCACCCCTCGGCGTCTTTATTCTAGATATTGTACAATTAATCGGCTTTATTTATTTATTATTTATTTATTTATTTACAGCATTTTTACCCTCGCTCTTCAGCCAAAAAGGACTCCCAGAGTGGCTTATAAAGATAAATATTAGACAGTCCCTGCCCTCAGGCTTACAATATAAAAGACATGACACAAAAGGAAAAGGGATGGGGAGGGAGGAGGAAGAAAGCAAAACTCAGGCACCAGTGCTTAGTTACAGAGGTTCTTATAGATTTATTTTTATTTATTATATTTATCAATCGCCCATCTGGCCGGTCACCCGGCCACCCTGGGCGATGTACAATTAAAATACAATAAAACACAATAAAACATAATAATTAAAACAATATAAAAAATTCTCATTAAAAACCTAACCCACCCCATATTCCCGCCTGAACAGCCATGTTTTTAATGCACGGCGGAAGCTCATCACGGAGGGGGCATGGCGAAGGTCACTAGGGAGGGAGTTCCATAATGTGGGGGCCGCCACAGAGAAGGCCCTCTTCCTAGTCCCCACCAGCCTGGCTGCTCTGGCTGATGGGATAAGGAGAAGGCTGTCCGTGGCAGACCTTGTTGAGCGGATGTTTTTCTTTTCTTTCCTTTTTTTCTGGCAGGGAATGACAAAACAAGCTCCCTGCAGCTGTTCCTTCTTTGGCCGATGTATGGGGCCAGGCTGGTCTCCCCCTTGCCATAATGTTATTCTTGGGAAGCATGGGGTGCAGCCTCCCAGTTCATTAACAGGGGCAGTCCACATGCAATAGGTCCACATGTGTAAATATTCCTGAGATGTTTTACGGGCATGTAGCTTCTCAGGGATGAATAAAATAATGTTGTAGACTCTCTAAACCGAAACATATGTAACGCTGTGTCCAGTATTGTTATATATGCATTTAGGGCCAAACTGTATGTGAATAATAATAATAATAATAATAATAATATTATTATTATTATTATTATTATTATTATTATTATTATTATTATTATTCTTAGACACCTTTCTCAAAAAAGACTCAAGGCAACTTACAACAAGATTAAAACATAGAAAATCCAACACTAGGGGTGGGCAATCCACCGCCACAACCCGACCTACCTCTGGCTTGGCGGATGCTGCTGCTGTGCCCACCGAGCCAGGCCGAAAGCGGATGCACGCCTGGTGCTGCCTGGTGGACTTCTGGGTTCCTGGCGGGCTGCTTTTTACGTGGAAAATGCTATAAGATATGCCACTTTTGGCATATCTTATGGCATTTTCTAGGCTCATAGGCTCTATAGAGTTGGAAGGGGTCTACAAGGCCATCGAGTCCAACCCCCTGCTCAGTGCAGGAAACTAGAGGAGGGATCTCCCATCCAAGTAATAACCAGGTCTGACCCTGCTTAGCTTTCCACGCTCAGACAAGCCCACCGGGAACCCAGAAGTCACTTCCCTGGCTTGACCCAGGAGACTGTAAGTCAAGCCAGGGAAGGAGATAAGTGGGATGGAGTTCAGGGGGTCTAGCCCAGCCAGTTTGCCAGATTCTCCACCCTCCGAATGAAGTCCTCGCGCATCCCTATTCAAAACAGCTAAAAACATTTTATTTATCCACTAAAATACCACCACCCCATAAAACAACTAAAACTTTTGTGACGAGCATAAACAATTCAAATGATGCATGAAAGAGCCCTTCATATGCCAACAAGTGCCTGGGAATACAGGCAAGTATTAACCTGATGCAGAAAAGATGACAGTGTTGGTGCCAGGTTGGCCTTGCTGGGGAGGGCGTTCCACAATCAAGGGGCCACCACCGAAAATGCCCTCCCCTTGTTGCCATCCCCCAAACCTCCCTGGATATCCCAAGTGCCAGTTTTAGCTTTACAAGCAGCCATGGCAGAGTGTGGGGGGGATTTGGATCCGGGTCAGGACACCTGTGGAGGGAGCTTGAAGCTGACTTATATCTCCCCTTCCCCTGAAGCGATTTTTAGACATGGAAAGTGAAAAAGACAGCTACAGTACAGGCTCTTGCCTCTCCCCCCACCCCGCCTGGTTGGCCAAACAATATATATCACACCAAATGATTTTCTGTAGCAAAACCCCTTAAGGAAAAGCAAGGGTGCCATATTTAAGAAGGACAGGTGTCTTCTCCGCAGCTCGGGGGGGGGGAGTTTTAAACCACATATGATTATTTCTTAGGAGCTCTTGTATTTCTGGCCAACTCCCTTATTCTGCATAATGAGTAGCTATCATTATAAACCACTAATTCGGCCTATGTATTTGGTATGCATGCCAAAGGGACAGATCCTTTTACTTAACAGCACAAGGGAGATCGTTTGGTCTGTGTCATTCTCATTGCCCATAGTTATCATTGCTGAAGAGTTCAGTTTAAAAAGAGGCTTGGCTCTTCAGCACTGTGAAGAAAACAGCATGCAAACCTCCTGCTATACAAGTGCTTGTCTGCTAGGTTGGGTAAATCAGTGTATATCTGGTCCGTGTCAGTTTTTCTGTGTATTCAATCACACGTCTGTTCCATCCACTTTCTGGATCAGACTGTGATTTTTAAATTTAAAAACCGATGAAAATTAGCATTTGTTTTCATGTGCAACTTTCTCTCACATGCATTATGTACACAACTTTCCTTAGTATATACATTTGTGCACGCGACTCTCCCTAATGTACACACTTTTGCATGTGACTTTCCCTGATGTACACATACTGGCTTGGATCCAGATTTACTCATTCTAAGAGCAGACCCATTGAAATCAAGGGAACATAGTTATGACTAATTCAAGTTCTATCGATTTCAATGGATCTACTCGTAAGTATGACTTAATCTGGATCCAACCTTTTGTATGCAACGTTATCTATACACATTATTTTTTGGCAATGTTTGAGCCAAGAACTGCATTGCAAAATTTGAATAAGTGTACCAGCTGAAGGAAGACTGCTTTCCAATATGCAGATTAGTCCAGGAAGCGTGAATTACCTCAGTTTGCTTTAAAATGCAGACCAAACAAAATTCTCCCCCAATGCCTAAAAGTGTGCTCGTCTCTTTCCTGGGTCCTGGTTAAGTTTTCCAAATGATCTTAAAAATACACCTCCTTTTTCCAATGCATTTTTTTTTTTTTTAGTGTCTCTTTAAGTCATGCCAATAATCTTCTTGCACACCAAAATCTAAAATGGTGCCCGTAGGCCAAAAGCTCTCTTGGATTTTAAATGTTGGCATCTTACTATTCCGTTATTCTCTGTAGGTTTATTGTTTGAATCTGTTAAGTGAATCTTAAAAAAACTAAACCCATCATCAGATCCCCCTTCAAGTATATTTTTGATTCATACAAATAATCCTTCTGCTCTGCTAGCTTTGTAGCTTAACCAGTCAAAAGCACAAACTGCATCCCAGATGTGTTTTTCTGTTATTTTTGCCCCTTCTGCTTGCAACCTTCTGCTAGTTCTGTGGCTTAATGCGAAGTAAGCACATTTTGCTTTTGCTTTTGCACCAATCCAGCATCCAGATTGCCTTGCAATACTCCTTCCCTCCACTTTCATTGGGGTTTTTTTTTGGGGGGGGGGGTTACATCATGACCCATGAAAATGTGTTTAAAGTTGACATGATAAGCTGAAAAAGAAGTAGAAGAAACATTTTTGTTTATTTTTTTATTTTTATTTTATTTATTTATTTTTTGTTTTCTGTTTTTGCTAATCTTGTCACATTCAGCAGCTGCGTTCAGAAATGCTACTGTAAATCCGACAGGGCTAACCAGCACTCTTGCAGGATGTCAGAACTATCCACCATTACCCTGTAAGTGTACGCAATCCTGTGGCAATATCTGTGTTTGGTGCATGTGGTTAATGCGTGGTCAGTCGTCGTAGCGGCAGCTTAGGGTAGCATCTGTGTTCCATGTGCGCTGCATGTTTGCTTTGTCTGTTTCGTTTCCTTTCATGTGCTTTATGCTGGTAATTCCACTATGAAGGAGCTGGACATTCTGGGTTGGATCCAGATTTATGGCGGATTTACTGCACTGATGGAAGTGGACTTCCCTGACCCTTCCTTCCCACTTCAGCCCTTCCAGCCCCCTGAAAATGCTACGCAGAGAGTCAAGGGATCCTGCTGAATGGGTTGAGCTGTGGTGTGTGTGGGGGATCCCCCAAACCTGGGCGGAAGTACCTGCCGCAAGTGGAACCCTTCCTCTTGCGGAAGGCAGATCATGGATCCAAGCTCAATGTCTGAAGTGTATTGTTTTGCTTCATTGGGGGAGGAGGGGCACAGGCTATAGGTCAATGCAAAGGACTGTTTATTCAGATTGTCTCTTCCTGCTTGTCTGAGACTGGCTCAGAAACAAACTTCTGGGGTTCCTAAATGGGCACCTCAAAAGAAGAGCCACGCTTTTAAACCCCACTCCCTCCAAACCTTGATCATATTATTTATTTTATTATTTCTTAATTATTAATCGCCATTGCTGGACTCAAGTAAATAAAACACAACAATAAAATAGAATTCCAGATAAAAAATCTTTTCCTACCCCCCCACTTTTCCCGTGAAGCCTGTTTTAGCACGGGGAGTCATCACGGAGGGGCATGCGGGTCTAGGGGGGAGTTCCATACGTGGGGCGCCACGAGAAGCCCTCTTCTAGTCCCACCAGTGGCTCTGGCTATGGGTAAGAGAAGGCGTCATGGCAGATCTGTTGAGCGGCTACTTGACGTTGTGGAGGCGCCCTGAGATAAATTCCACCAGTAAAGATTCCAGCTTTCCTCCTCTCGTCCCATTACAGGTGTCACGCGTCAGCTTGTCTGAGCGTGGAAGAAGCAGGTCACCTGTTTGACTTGATCCTCTAGTTTCCTGCATTGAGCAGGGGGGTTGGACTCGATGGCCTTGGGTAGGACCCTTCCAACTCTATGATCCTATGATACCCTACCATCGATCGGCACTTTCCTGCAAGTGGGGACCACAGTGAAGGCAACACTGGAGAGTGGGGAGAAGGAAGGTGGGTTTCTTTCTTTCCTTGCCCCCCCCCCGTCGCCCTGATGTCATCCTCTGCAGTGCATTGGGGCTAGAATGGCCATTTACACATCGGGGGGGCCTCCCCCAAAAAAAGGAAATGAGTTACCAAAAAAGAGGACCAAAGAGGACCCACATTGGCATAAACTTTGCATGTGCTAATATGTGATATGTATAGTTGCAATTGCAAACTGAGAAACAGTTGCTAGAATGTCAATGGGAATACAAGCCATCTCACCACAGTGTGGGAGACTGTGAGCAGTTGGCCTCCCGCGTATCTGCTCAGTCTGCCGCCCAGGCGCTCGCCACTGGTGGTGAGCAACTTCAAGGCCCCTGGTGTCCCTCCGTAGTGTTCTTTACCGTTCAACCAGACTTGGACTGGACCACCCTTCAAATGGAGGTTTGCCTTCAGACAGAGGAGTGTCCGCTGACAGCCACCAATCCTAGTTGGGGCTGAAAGAGCAGTGGTCCTTGGGATGTTCGAGCAGCCCTTGAAAAGACTTCGGGTCCCAAGACCCGCAGTTCATTCAGCTGTGATGTGTTGCATCAGGATAACACAACAGAGAGGGAGGATCAGGAAAAGGAAAACGTCTTCCTCTACCCTGCCGCTATCACTGCAGATCATTAGAGGCGGGCAGGAAGCTGTAGGGATGGGGGGGCGCATGGCGGTTGGCAGAAATATCATTTCCTGAGACCCTCAGACTGGCTCAGGGAATGAACCAGTTGGTTTCCGATCTTTTGGGCAACGTCGGCTCATTTGCGCATCAGTCCGGGCGGACTCCAGGAGGATCCTGCCCTCGCTATATGCCATGCCTTGCATGGAAGCACTTGGCCCACTGGCCGTCCGCATCAATCCAGATGGCTGTTTTACTTCCATGGTCAGTATGGGCGCTTACCTTCCAACTGGCGAGAAGTAGGGTTAAAACCCTTCTCGCCACTTGGCAAGAGAATACAGATGATATCAAGTAACCACACACACTCCATGCTAAGTTATCTCTTTGTCATCTGAGTGCTCCCGTAGGGATGCTGTCTCTCATGCACAATGTTCTCTCATGTACATTTCTTCCTGGATTTTGGAGTTCCAGATTATCTGCTCTTCTTTCGTGTGTGTGTGTGTGTGTATATATGGTTTTTGCTGCTCTGTTTCCTCTTTTAAGTAATGGGTGCTTTTGTGTTTTATTGTATTTTGATTATATTTTTCATCTCGACATTTTGTATTTCTTTTTCTTCTTTTTTGGCTGCCTTGCACTTTCAGGAAAGTCAGGAAATACGTAAATGTTTTAAATCGATAAATACTAGGGATTATGTATTCTTCCATGTAAAAAAG
This sequence comes from Shinisaurus crocodilurus, assembly GCA_021292165.1. Classification (NCBI taxonomy): domain Eukaryota; kingdom Metazoa; phylum Chordata; class Lepidosauria; order Squamata; family Shinisauridae; genus Shinisaurus; species Shinisaurus crocodilurus. The sequence goes on along the minus strand of CM037880.1, from coordinate 8,119,538 downwards.
ACAATAAAATCCAAATTTTGTACATGGTACAATGCACAGTTTGCTGCAGCTTTCCACCCTTTCATTTTATCTGTGTCTCTACCCAGCCATTGTCATTGTGCATGTGCTCATTCATAACTCATACAGAAAAGCAGTCTCAAAATGACTGTGTGCAGTTCCTTGGTGTTTTACTGGTGTTTTACAGTGGAATTCCCTTCCACAAGATGTAGTGATGGCCACCAATTTTGACAGCTTTAAAAGGGGATTGGACAAATTCATGGAAGAGAAGGCTATCAATGGTTACTAGTCCTGATTGGCTATATGCTTCCTCTAGTATCAGAGGCAGTATGCCTATGTACACCAGTTGCTGGGGAACATGGGCGGGAATGTGCTGGCCACTTGGTGAACAGAATGCTGGACTAGATGGACCCTTGGTCTGATCCAGCATCAGGGCTCTTCTTAGGTTCATATGACATCAGTGCGTGTTTGTGTGAATCAATAAAACACCGCAAAAAAGGCAAATGTGCTGTGACTGTAGATGTTCAAGCTTCCCTTGTGTGGCAGTTTTGCCAGTGTGTGGGAGCACGGTTGTGCATCAGGAAAACACAAGAAGAATCTTGATGCAATCGTCCCTATGAATGTGCAATGAATTGTACATATGAAGACAGTTATGGGATTGACTCCTTGCAGTATTTTATCAATGCACGCTTGTGCAACGGTAATGCACAGGAGGCAGAATGCAGATGGGCACGCACCAATTCCAGCATTAATTTGGAAAATTTGCTCAGGGCATAATCCTAGGCATATTTAAGGTGTAATCTTATGCATTTTTAGACAGAAAAAAGGCCTATAATTCCCAGCATGCCCCAGCCAGCATGGGGGGGAAAGGACTTGTGGGGGGGGAGTCCTAAACATGCATTTCCCCAGCCAGTCATGCTGGCTGGGGAATCCTGGGAGTTGTAGGAATTTTTCCCCCCCTGTCTAAACAGATACAGCCAGGTAAGGCTATATTTCCCCTATACAAACAGCCTTACCTGGCTGGAAGTAAATCCCATTGAACCTAATGTGGCATACTTCTGAGCAGATGTGTAAAGGATTGCACTGTTAGTAAAAGTATGGTGTGACCGATCGATTTAAAATATTTCTATCCTGCCTGGCCTTATACAGCCCGAGACAACTAAGGGTGCAATGCTATGCATGTTTAGACAGGGGAAAAAAGTCCTACATGCTGGCTAGTAGGAAATGCTGGGAGTTGCAGGACTTTTCTGTCTAAGACATCCATAGGACTGCACCCTTAAGACTGGAATCACAAGACGCCTTAAGACATAACAAACACACCGCCAAAATGATGCATGAGCAGATAGAAATAAAAAATAGCAATAAAACCCCAGCAGCAATAGAAGTATAAATAGAGATACACAGGAGCAGTACACGCATAACAAGGCCAAGAAGTACACTCGAGAGACTTCAAAGGTCTCCCTTAAACAAGAGGGTTTTTTTGACTAGTGCTGTCCTGAAACCCTGCCTGCCCGTTTGCAGCCTCTTCACGTCGCTGTGAAAGTAGCAGCCGTTTTGCTGCCTCTATCGTGGGGATGTTGAGGATTTCGGAGAACTTTCCCAGGGTGCAGGGCTTCAGTGCTAAACTTGATGTAAGGAGGTGGCTTAGAGGTGGCGGTGGTGGTGTGTGTGTGTGTGTGCGTGCTCTTTATTTTACCATTTTAATCCTGTTCTGTCTTTCCTGCCTTGCTGGCTGCTTGAACTTTCTGAAAAGCCCCCAAGAGGACTTAACCAGGACTTCCTCCATTGGGGCTTTCCAGTGCTGCTGTCTGCTGAGTTCCTGAAAGCTGAGCGAGGCATTTTTGGTGTGGTTTTGTTGTTCTTAAAAGGCCTTTTAACAACAACAACAACAGCAACAACTTAGGGTAAAATCCTATGCAAGTTTAGACAGAAAAAAAGTCCGACAACTTGTAGGTCTTTTTTTCTGTCTAAACTTGCATAGGATTGCGCCTTTACCAACTCACTTACAAATTTATGAGGTGGTCCAAGACAAGAGCTTCCTCCTTCTTTCCTTTTTCTTTTTAAGACCATTTAAAATCAGAGCCATGGCTCGGCTGAAAATGGAATGTCTACAGATGTGGCAGGGTTGCTAATGCCCATGGAAAGATGTTATGTGATTGAGAGTCAGTGTGGCATAGTGGTGAGAGTGTTCGACTGGGACTCGGGAGATCCGGGTTCTAGTCCCCACTCGGCCATGAAGCTCACTGGGTGACTTTGGGCCAGTCACTGACTCTGAGCCTGACCTACCTCACAGGGTTGTTGTGAGGATAAATGGAGAGGAGGAGGAGGAGGATTATGTAAGCCGCCTTGGGTTCCTTGCAGGAAAAATGGCGGGGTATAAATATAATAAATAAATAAATAAATAAATAGCACCTTCCCAGAGGAATTGTATGAGGAAAAGATGACTACCTCATAGGCAGCCCATGGGTAGGGACAGAAGAATTAACAAGGTTCAAGCTCATCAAGATTCTCTGAATTCCCCAAAGCGCGGTCCACCTCATTTCTCTTCCCTGTTGCAAGCTTTTGTTCAAATGGAGAAAGGGCTCATTGAAGTACACATGTGTTTAAAGCACACACCTTCATGTGTATTTTTCCTTCATTGATTAAAGTGTGAAAATGGGTCTTGTTTCCCACCCCCAAATGCAAATTTCCCCCCACCAAATGCCTATTTTTAAAAAGTGCACACCCTAATGCGTACTTTTCCTTCATTGACTAAAGTGTGAAAATGGGTCTCCCCCCCCCATGCACATTTTTAAACTGCACATCCCCCCCCCCTAAAGTACTTGTTTTCATAGATTTCATAGATCATAGAGTTGGAACTTGGAAGGAGCCTACAAGGCTATCGAGTCCAACCCCCTGCTCAATGCAGGAAACTAGAGGAGGGGGTCTCCCATCCAAGTCATAACCAGGCCTGACCCTGCTTAGCTTTCCACGCTCAGACAAGCTGAGCCAGCGTGAGCCACAGGCCTGTTGTGAATGTAATCACAAGCTCGGGAATATGAGAGCTTTGCCCACAAAATGTTCTTGGGTTTGGGGAAAGTTCTGGTGCTGAATGAATGGAAACAATATCTTCTACATCCTTACCCATGGGAGCAGCCAATGTTCTTCCCCGCACTATATCCGTAAGAAGATGCTCTGCTATTGCTTAGTGTCTTTCCGAGGGCAATTAGTGATGTGCATGCCTTTTCAAAGTCTGTGGTAGGTGTTTTGCCGAAAGGTGCTCAGTCCTGCTGAGTTTTGGCTTTGCTTTTAAATGGTCTTATAAAGAAAAAAGGAATGATGGACAGAAGCCCTTGGAACACCTTAGAATAGGTTTTGCAAGCGCCTGATACCTCTCACACACTTTTCGATGCCCCAGTTTTCAGGAGGGTTTTCATCCTCACATGACCTCACCCCCCCCTGAATGTGGGGAAATTGGGGTGGGCATCGAAGCATTCAGATCATCCATAAAATCTTCTCCACCCCTATTTCACCTTTTCATTCTCAATAAAACTTTGCAACCTGGTCACACAATTCCAAGCTCCTTGGAACGCCTACTTTGGGCGAGCTCCACCTGCTGGCTCATCTCCTTCATAGGCTCTCCAGGACCAAGACCAGGAAAGCTCCCCGTCAGCTTCCTCGCTGTCCACTTCCAATCTGAAGCAAAGTTATCTTTTTAAACTGGCGGATCACTCCCTGAGGATTCTAATTTGGCTCAGCTTCGCATAATGTTCCTCAGGCTTTTTCCTCCACAAGCATATGATCACAATGAAAGCAATCATCAATGCTAGGAGCATCATTGGCCAGAAAATCCTGCCGACTACGCCAGTTGCTTTGCCACAGGATCCCCAAAAGGGACTGGCAAAGGTTCTTTGAGGGATTTTCTGACCATAATAAATACTCCTCCAGGAAGTCAAAGCCAAACATGTTTATTGTAAAGCCGAGCCTTAAGTACAACAATGCTCTCCTCCCAGTTCCCTGGTGGAAATCCCACCCCTTAGCAGCACAGTCACTGTTCAACCAACCCGAATGCTAAGTCCAGCAGCTCTCCGCCTGAGTATTGGCTTTCCACGTTGGGCAGGGCTTCTGCAAGGCTCTCTGCACAGCGTCCTCTGCTCCTCCTCGCTCCTTCCAGTTCTTCAGTACTTCACACGCAACCGACCAACTGCCACTAACGACCACCGCACTCCCACAACCACCGCCCTCTGTCTGCACTTGCTCGTCTTAAATAGCACCAAGCTCTTTGGATTGCAGATCTCGCGCTTAAGTATTCGCGCCTGTGCTGTTTGCAGTGTCATCCTTCTGGCCAGCAGCCAGGTCACATGCTGGTAAGTTGCTCCTCATTGCATCAGGCTGGCAAGCAGCCAAGCAATCAAGGCCATCTGCTGATAGCACAGCTCAGTAGCTTTCTTAAAACAAACCTAGAGCATAGAGGCAGAACTCTGTACTACAACACTCCTGTACTCCTCGCCATCTTCCGCGACTCCCAGTACAGAATCCCAGCAAGGGACATGGGAGAAAACCATGCACACAGCTAGGGATGATGGAAAAATCTGCAATGGACTCAAATGAGTATGAATTGCTAAGAATCTGACCCATGGATTCTGCAGTGGGCTAGCTTTTCCCAAGTCACACAGATTCCGTGGACTTGCGGACCATTTTTTTTAAAAAAATTACATAATTTTAAGCAAATGTAGTACTAGAAAAATACATAAAATAAAAAAGACCAAAAATGTGCATTTCCCCCATAGGCTAAAGTATGAAAATATGCATTTTTCAGGGATTTGTGTATTTGGGGGGAAATTATACATTTTCGGGAGTGCAAATTTGTGCAACTCCAAATTTCCGCAAATGCGTGCCAATGCATTTGCGCAAAATCCAATTCCGTCAATGAGTGGACAACGGAATGAAAGGTGCCTGACAATCCACGAAACATAGACGGAACTGATTTTACAACATCCATACATCCCTACGACACAACTCAAGTTTGCTTGCTGATTTCACCATACTTGATCCTAATGCTGAAGTGACAAGCTGCTGTGTGGCTTGCCTCTTTAGCAGTAGCAACTAATGTGGCCATGATAGTATGTGAATCCACTTACACAGTTCACTCTTTTGTTACACCCACACTGTGTGGGTTTACGCTCATGCTAATGGTCATTGAAGTCACCTAATGTTATGGTATTGCAGTCTGTATGAATGTTGTCCTTTCGAGTTTGGTGTACTTGCCCACCTTGAGCTCATGCCATGGCTTCCTTCCTTTTCATTTGTTTAAAGACAACCATTCATGTAAGCATGTCTTAAGATTTATGTTTGTCTGCTACTTATCCCGTGCTTCTGCCACAGTCCTCAACCACTACCCTGAAAACTGCTACCTTTATAGCAGTCCCTGGGCTGCTATAAAGTTCTCCATATTTTGGTAGCACATTTCCTTAAGTAACCAGCATACTTCACATACATCTCAGTCATCCTTATATATAACAACCCTGTAAGCTAGGCTGGCATTATGCCCATATAGTAGGTAGAAGGACTGAGGCCAAGAGAGGAAGAGTGGCTTGCCCAAGGCCCTCTAGTGAACTCATACCTAAGATTGGATTTGAACTGGGATTTCTTGGCTCATGGGATGTTTACTTAATCACTCCCCACCCCATTTGCTCTTTTCTTACAATACAAGTTGTCACCGCCTGCGCAGCGGCCATGGCATCTGGGCAACGCGGCTGCACTTTGCAGCCCTTCATCAGTCAACATGGCCTCCCAAAGAGTGATGCCCTACCACCCCTTCCTGAAAGCCAAGAGGGAGGGATGCATCACTGGACCTCTCCCAGGCCACTCTCGTATGATCGTCTGGGGAGACTTGCTTTGGAAGTGAACCCTCCCCCTGCTATTCTAGACCTGTTGGGGGAATTGCTCCCATCGGGTTTCAGTGTGGTGGGGCTTTACCAGGTTTTGCAGGGGGAGACAGACAGGAAGGTAAGTCTTTGCTGGATCAGTTCCATGAAAGCCAGGGCAGAGGCTGAAGCTGGGTAACCAAGTTGTGTGAGCCAGTATCAGAGTAAGTAATTAGATTCTGGGACATGGAAGGCTGTCCCAAAGGCACTTTTTTCATTTCAGTTGGCAAATCACTCAAAAATGCCCCATTTGCAACCCCAAACACGAATGCGAATGGGAACGCACATTCTCCGAAAATGTTCACAAATACCCAAACTTGGCTTCATGTTCATCATCATCCTGTAGCTCACGCTGGCTCAGCTTGTCCGAGCGTGGAAAGCTAAGCAGGGTCAGGCCTGGTTATTACTTGGATGGGAGACCCCCCTCCTCTAGTTTCCTGCATTGAGCAGGGGGTTGGACTCGATAGCCTTGTAGGCTCCTTCCAACTCTATCATCTATGAAATCTATAAGATGTGCACTTGAAAAAACTTTCTCAAAATGCGTAACTTTTCCCACTCAAACCAACCAAAAAACAGTTCACAAACAAAAATGGGAGTGAGCCAAAGCGAGCATTGCAGTAAAGTTCAGAGAATTTCAGTGAGCTTGAGCATCCCTGGTTCTCCCATGTCCATGTCCATAGGCACTCTTGCAGAATTTCCATTCATTGCCATAAGGCTTGCCCAGGAGACGTGTCCTGGTAAATTTGCATCCAAAAGTAGCTAATCGTTTACTGGTTTTAGCCAGATTCCTGCTCAGTTAAAACTGCAGGAGGACCAGGAAGACCCCATTAATGCTTAGTTTGTTGTTTTGTATCACAGTTTTCTTTCATGTGTTGTATCACTTTTGTTTTCTCTGCAACACCATGAGCCACCACTCCTAGATGATATGTATGAGAATGTGGACAAGAATGGAGATCCCCCGGAAGAATTATGTGAAGACTTGCTTAAGCTTGTTGCAAGGCAACATCTCTGTCTAAAGAACCACCCAGGCAAAAATTGGGGGCAGAATCATTAGCAGTTGGGACATGCCGACAGTGCATCCTTACACAGTTCAGGAGCCCTTGTCCATGCCCTTGTGATATGCTTTGGGTGCATTATGTTACCGGTCCAATCCCAGGGATCTCCTATAAAGCACCCTTTCCCAAGCTTGGTTCCCCAGATGTTCTTGAACTACAACTCCCATCACCCCCCAAGGCAGACAGTTTGGGAATGAAGGGAGTTGTAGCCCCACCCTATCTGGGGCACCAAGCTTGGGTTTAAAGGATCTCAGCTGGTAAGTTTGAGGGGGAAACCCTGGAGAGCTACCACCAGGAGATACTCTTGGCCTAGCCCTAGCCTGACCAATGGCTTGACTAAGCATAAGGCAGCCTCGTATGTTTGTGCCTATCTATCTAATGCTGAGGAATGGGATCAAATGTAAATGGAAAATATTAAGCCTTTTAGCCCAGATAGAAAGTCTGAATGGGGCTTTCCCCCTCCTAGTCAAATGAGAACAGGGCTAAATTTATTGAGCACACCTCTCTTTACCAAAGCGTGTTTTTTTTTTGTTTTTCCCGACAGGAGGCTGGCTCGGTCTACCTTGCTGCTTATTCCGCTCTTTGGGATTCATTACACAGTGTTTGCCTTTTATCCGGAGAATGTCAGCAAGAGAGAGAGGCTGGTGTTCGAACTGGGGCTGGGATCTTTCCAGGTGGGTAGAACAGCGAAGTAGATGCCCCCCACCTGTATATCTCGCCATCCATCCATCTCTGGAGGCATTCAAGGTGCAGCTGGACAGACATCTGTCAGAGATGCTTTGACCTAGATTCCTGCATTGAGCAGGGGGTTGGACTTGATGGCCTTGTAGGCCCCTCCCAACTCTACTTTTCTATTCTATGATTCTATGATTCATCCCATATGAGTGTAGGGGGAAGTCCTTCTCAGTGCCTCAGACCAGAGACAAGGGGATTAAGCTTAACATTGAGCCCAAATACCCCTGAAAAGATTTGGGGTGCAGTGGGGGGGATTTCTGGGTGCAAAATTCTCCCACTGAAAACATTTCAAGGAGCAAGCCACAGCAGCCACTGGGCCATCCCACCACCATCTCAACCACTTTTGGGTCACCTGGTAGCCCCCTGGTTCTTCTTCACCTGGCTTCCCTTGGCATCCTTGCCCCCAAGTCCTGGTGAGTTCTCTCACCACTCTCCGCCTAGCTCACCATACGGTGCCCTCAACGCTCCCCCTCACGAGTGCCAGTAACCCCTCTAGTACCATGCTTAATGGTCTGTCTACACTGTAGTTCTCAGTTTCCCCACAAATGGCTCCTTCCCCAAAGGAAAATATAGTTCTCTGTGGCAGGAACAAATCTCTTAACAGAGCTCTCTTGGCACCCTTGTGTGATTTCCAAATTTCCAGGAAGAAACCGTCCCAAGTCACTGAGGCATAACAGCTGCTGAAAACACAAGCGAGTAGGACAGAAGGGGTCACTCAGCATCACTTATCAGTCATGATTATGGATGTGTGAGGAATCCAGTTGGGGGCTCAAAATCTGGCATATTGGCCTGGCTCAGCCCCCAGATTTCAGCCTGTCAACCCAGCACTGGCGCTGACTCGCTCTGACGCAAGTTGAGCCAGCGCATGGTCTTCCACTTTTCATGCAACATCCATACTGGTCAGTGGACATCTGTGTGATGATGGAGCTACCGTCTCCTTGCACTAGCATAGTGAGATCAGGCTGCAAACATAGTTCAGTATTACTGGCTTTTCTCCGTGCATCTGAACATAGGCCTGCATCTCTCTTCTTCTACCCAGGGATTCGTTGTGGCCGTCCTCTACTGCTTCTTGAATGGCGAGGTAAGCTTTTTGAACTCTTGCTTCCTTCTTCCCCTAGATTTTTTTTTTAGTCTGTCACCTGCTTACATCTCCATCTTCCATTCTGCCTCTCAGCCACGCTACTCATTGCCTGGTCTACTTCTGATGGGCTGGGATCTTACAAACATATTATTTCGTGAGCAGCAAAAGGCCTATCAAGTTTGGGGAAGGGAGGGAGTAAAAGACACAGTAAAGTGTGGGCCAGGCTGGCTTTTTGCAACCTGGGCCTGCCACCCCATAGCTTCCCCCTAACTGAACACTGCCTTCAGGCCTTGAGGAGGAGGAGGTGAGAATCACTTGTCCCCTTCCTTCCAACCACAGAGATATCTTTGGAAGGGAAAAGAGAGATGTTCTCATACACGAGCCACCCCACAGTCACCCCTATTTGAGCCATGCCACAGTCAGGGGAGCAGGGCATGTGACTCCTAGTTCAGTGCTTTACTTTTCCTTACAGGAATAAACGGCAACCTATCATTTATAGAAAAGAAAGGACAGATAGCTCAGCTGGGCTGAGGGCTTGACCTTTTCCCTGTCCGTGGGCACCGCAGTCATTCAGAATCAAGAGTGCTCCTAGCTAGGGATGTATGAAAATTGGTTTCAGTTCATTTTTGATTAGGTTTTACCCACTTCGCACCTTCCAGACCAAACACGGACTCGGATGCAATCTGCGGTCCAAGTCCATACATTTCCGAGCCTGCAATGTGATTTGCAGACACACACACCTCAAAAAAGTGTTCGGCAGCATGGCACACATGTGAAAAATACACATGAAAAAAATGCATACTATTGAAAAATGCGCACAAGGAATGCTTTAATCAATGGGAGAAGAATGGGTAAATTTCAAAGATGCATACATGTGCGGGGGCGGGGAATACGCATTTAAGTATGCACGGATGTTCATGTGAAAAGAAAAGAAAACAAGGCTCGCAGTCTTCTATGGACCCGAGTCGGAAGTCGGAACCACCTTCAAGATGGAATTTGGAGAACTGTGGGGCGCTCTCAAGTTTTGCTGGTTCCAAATCCATATTACAAGCTCGTGTTCTCACTGGAATTGGCCTACACTCCTGCCACTATTGCCTTGGGGTTGTGCCAAAAACATCTGGGGACCAAGGTGAAACACTGGCATAGCGCACCTTCATCTGCATTTTCTCCTTCTGGGTTCTGTTTCTTGGTCACTGGTAAAGTGTGAAGCCCCTCTGTCGCTGGGTTTGTCGGGCCTTTATCCTATAAATGGGATGCTTTATTTAGAGTGGTTATCTATCCCTAAGCACAGGAGAACATTCTCCTTAGCTTGAATGGGGGGGAAAAAGAGTGTGAAGGAATGTTGGGAGATGAGGATGGAATATCATGAATGGGTTTGTTGATGAGCCCTCTTCAGAAAACCTGGTCATGCATTGAATCACTATGTTAGTGGGGCCTATATATATATATGAAAAAGCAGGGGAAGGTGGGGACTCCTATTTCGGAGGGGCTCCTAATCCATTGCAGGTTTTATTTGGAGCTTTATAAGAGCTATCTATGGTGCTGAACTCCATCCCCAAAATAGGTTCACCACCACGGAGCACCTTGGATAGCTCCTACAAAGCTCCAAATAAAAGCTGCACAACTTGTAATGGAAAAGGAGCACCACCAAAATAGGGGTCACCAGCCTATTTCTTCTCAATCACCAGGATCTCTTCTCGATCACCCCAGTTTGCAGGACACGGAATAATGGGCTCAAGTGACAGGAAGCCAGATTCCACCTGAACATCAGGAAAAAATTCCTGACTGTTAGAGCAATAAGACAATGGAACCAACTACCTAGGGAGGTGGTGGGCTCTCCCACTCTGGAGGCATTCAAGGTACAGCTGGACAGCCATCTGTCGGGGATGCTTTGACCTGGATTCCTGCATTGAGCAGGGGGTTGGACTCGATGGCCTGGTAGGCCCCTTCCAACTCTACTTTTCTATGATTCTATGAGAGCATGAGAAATTGCAGCCAGAAGTGCTCATTACCAAAAACCCTGGGCATGTGCAGAGTTGCATGGGTCTCTTCGGATTCCTAACTTTATGTAACATCAGCTAGCATTGTTTAAAGCAGCCTTCACGTACCAGGTGCCCTCTAGATGTTTCGGACCACAACACCCAGCATTCCTGACCATTGATCATGCTGACTGGGGCTGATGGGAGTTGAAGTCCAAAACATCTGGAGGGCACCAGGTTGGGGAAGGCTGGTTTAAAGATTTATATGGAGATATAGATATAGATATATATTGAGATACTGTATCAGCATGTTCCTAAGCGGCTAAGTACATTAAAAAATGACCTTTTAAAGTTTCTCCCTAAAGGTGCAATCAGAAATAAAGAGAAAATGGAGGAGCTGGAAAGTCAACCGGTACTTTGCTGTGGATTTCAAACATCGCCATCCCTCCCTGGCAAGCAGCGGAGTGAACGGGGGGACGCAATTGTCCATTCTGAGCAAGAGCAGCTCACAGATTCGAATGTCGAGCATAAATGCGGAGAACTTGGCAACATGAGTGCATAAAACAACCTCTCCCCACTCCAAAAAAAAAAAAAGCTCCTTTGAAAACAAAAAGTCATAATTTTGGTGGTGTGGGTCGTTGTGACTGTCCGTGTTTTATTTTATTTTATTTTGTTTTTTTAAAAAACAAAAAACACCTCCCTCTTATTCAAAAGAGAAACAAGATTGCTCTGGAAGCACGGAACGCATAATCTCTGATAGCTGGAAGAGAAGGTTTCAAAGGGTTTTGTAAATACACAACTGAGATCATCCAGACAAAAAGAAGTTCAACCCACCATCCCAGCGAGCTGCAAATAATTCCATTGTTGGCTTTGCGTTTCTGGTGATTATTGTGCCATTGTGAATTCTGATCGCCAAGCTGATGTCTGTGAATGAACATCTCATGGATTTGTGTTCCTTTCCTGTTGTCATTTCAAAACACATCTGCTCCCTCCCATCTCGGATCCTTCTCCGTCGCCTTTTTCATGACTTAGAATGTAACTTAAATGTTTAGGTGGACACAATATCAGCCTTGACAATGTGATCGCTGAGATGGATTCCACCAGAAGCATTCCAAATGAGTGCATCTGTTGAAGTTGTGTAGAACAGCATAGATAGCACCGTTCGCCAGGTGGAAAATCCACACACAAAAAGTGGAGTTGGTGTTTTTCTTCCTCCAGGAATGTATCATAACATTTTATGTTAAGCTGTGAATTTTCTAAAAGGGCCATCCCAGGTATAATAGATCTATATTTTTGAGATTGATCTCTTTTTTTCTTTTTTCTTTTTTTAAAAAGCAAAACTAACATGGTTGTATATATTTGCCCCAGCATTAAGTGTAGGTGAATCCCAGGAAGATAATGTCTTCTGGACTACGTAGATTATCCCTTTCATTGATACAGTTCCACAGAAAGCAGGATGTAACTGATGGTAGTGACCCAAATGACTGACTTTTGTTGGGTACCGCAACATGTGTGATGCCTTCATTATGCCAAGGGTCACACTAAAAGGGCTAGGATGCTAATTCTGTGGATTATGTAGTTTAAAGAGGGGAATCCATTCTGGTGGATCTCAGAAGGTCCAACCATCATCAGCACCTGGATAATCCTTGGTATGGCAGAGAAATAATAAAGACTTTGGAAGTGGGGAGATTTGTTTTGGATCTCAGCATTTTTTTCAGCTGAGTGTTTAGTTCAGTTTAGCCACACACACACACACACAAAAGTCTAAATAAATGCCTTTGATTTAGGGTTGGAGGAAGGAGGTAAATCCTTCTTTGATCCTGCCTTATAGTCAGAGCCGCAACTAGATACATAGCTTCTTCAGCCGAATTAAAACAATGATGTCAATTTTTTAGGAGGCTTTGTGCAACGCATGACGTTTCCAAAGGACTCTTATTATTCCACTGTGGATTTGTATGAGCCTATCTAGATGTTTCAGAATCCTCTCTAATCTCTCTGTGTGAGCAAGCGTGTGTGTGTGTGTACTTAAAGAGGAAAATATCTATAATATTTTGTTAAATACTAAGGAATGAATGCAAGCTAATTATGGCCAAGAAAGTTGCAATGAAAGGGCTGGTTCTTTCTCCTTAATTTAAATGAATGTTGTTGTTTTTATTAAAATATTTGGATTGGGGGGGGGGGATGGGAAGAAGTTGACCTTAAGACAAGCAAGGACTGGTTCATAAATGTTGAACTGCACAATCCTCTTTGCATAGTGAAAGGGTGAGCATGCACACTCCTCACTGTACAACTAATGTGAACACCTGATACTGGTGCTCTGAGCACATTATGGCATAATTTATGTGATTCTTTCTTCCCCATACCAAAACAGTGTGTGTGTGTCTGTGTGTGGGGAGATTTGGATGTATGGACCTCCACATTGAGACCCCGCATGGTGGTACATGAGCCATAGGGTAGAAGTGCGACCACACTTGTTTCTCTATTTGAAGAGGATCGCATCTCATGGCATGCGTAAACCAGGCCTATGTCTGTCCATTTCAACATGCACATTACCCTTCATATCAGCCCCGTGGCACATGCAGAGGCTCCAGTGAAACAGGTCGGCACCGCTTCTGAGAAGGAGTGCCCCATGCAGCCTACTGGCTAGGCCACAAATATTGGCCCACCGGATGCTCATCAACCTTCCCCGTTTTCCTTGCCCTTCGCTGGCAACAGAGACAGGTGGTTGGGTTGATCAGGTCCCTGATGCATTTGGCATGTCGGGTCACCGGTTCACATGCATTTGGCATGTCGGGTCACTGGTTGTGCAGGCCAGATTGAGAACAATGTGTGAGGAAAACTTCCTTGTTCGCTTCGATGTCAGGGACAACTGCGCATACACCAGGGCTGGGGATCCTCAGGCCTAGGAGACAAATCCGACCCTCCTGGCATCCCAGTATGGCCCCCTGGGGTTTCCCAGAGGGCCCCTCCTTCTGGCCCCGTGTCTTTCCCCCCAACCACCGATGGTTTGATGGTTTCCCAGCTTTTGTCCCATTTTTTCCCCATTTTAAAAGGTTGAAATGTCTCTCCTAAGGCTTACTGGCAGTGAGAGCTTTAACCTACAATATGCTGGTATTTTTTGGTATTTTGGCCCTGCCCCCTTGGCCTGCAGCCCCACCCCCCAGTGGAATGTGGCCCCCGAGAGCTTCTCCAAAATTGAATTCGGCCCTCGGGCTGAAAGAGGTTCCCCATCCCTGGCAAACACATTCCTTACCCAATGCAAGCGCAGCCTTATCCTGACTTTGAAGTTACTGGGGAAGTCTCTTTTAGCAAAGAGCTCTGTATATGCACTAGAAGCCACGTGACGCGGGGTTTTCAGAAATGGCAGTTTCCACTTAGGAGCCTTTTCCTCAGAGTAGCTGCCATCTGTCATGATAAATTAAGGTCGCAAGTTGCCGACTTGCAGATTCTTCCTTACCTTTGATAAGTTACCTCCAGCCCACCCTGCGGTTCTTGGCAGCTGTTGCATTTTGGTATCGCAACCAAAGGGTGAAGCAAACTAACCAGGATCCAGGAGACTGCAGTCGAACTTTGCCAGCAATGGAATACTAGCAAGGGGGCTCTTTCCCTTTTGACTACCGGATTGGGGCCACTGTGTACAAAAGCTCTGCTTTTTCTGGGTTTTGTTAACTTAAGTTGTAATGTTGTTCAAAATATAGAGTTGTTGTTGTTTTGGGGGGTTTTCTGTGTTTGTTTTTTAAAAGTCTTGTTCTTGTTTTGTTTTTAAAAGAAAAAAAATGAAGAAAATAGTTACTGCTTAGTATGCCGATTCAGTCAGCAGGCAGAAAGATACTCCATTAAACAGTGGCTGGCAGGCATCAGATACAAGGAGAAGATCTCGAATGCTGGCCACAGTAAGACCTTTTTCACGTTGATGTTCCACAAGAGCCATTTCCTTGTGACTACACACCCCATGCTGCTCTAGAAATGAAAGAGCCATACGGAAGTGGAAGGATTCCATCAGAAGATCCATGCGAATGTCACCGGGCAATCAGGCCACTGACACTTGGGTGGTTCTTCCCACATGACCTCACTTCTAGCACATTGTTCCTTCATTCCTACATTATTGGGAAGGAGAGACAGGGAAAAGCCTTCCACACCACTGCAGAGAAGGATGAATCGTGCCTAAATTATATCAGTGCTTCATCTCAGTCTTCTTGCATGTTTTCTGTGCATGTTCGTTACATGGCCATGAGTTGAAGCAAGACTAAGGCAAGCCTGTGAAAGCTGCTCTGGAGTTGGCTCTGGCCAACTGAGATAGGGATGGGGGTCAGTAGGGAAATGCCACAAACTAGCGGCAAAGCATATGTTTAGATGGTTGGATCCAGACTTAGTCATACGTAGACAAGACCCATTGAAATCAGTGGGTCTTAAATTAGTCACGACTAGCTTATGTTCCATTGATTTCAATGGGCCCACTCCAAACATAACTAAGCCTGGATCCAGTACTGTGTATATAAAGTGTTAAAGAAGATTCTTGGTTGAAGGTCTGGGGAAGAAACCCTGGAGATCAGCAGCAAGTCATTGGTTTGGATGCAGACTTAGTCCTACTCAGAGTAGTGAAACCATTGAAATCAATGGGACTTAATGTTAGTCATGACTAAATTTAAGACCCATTGATTTCCATGGGTCTCCTCTGAGTAGGACTAAGTCAGGATCCAACCCAATGTAAACAAGGCTAGGCTAAACAAAATCAGTGCACTACAGCAATGTTCACCTGGATCAGGGCCATGCACTATAAAGTCAGAAGAGTGGCTACTAGCCAGCTTTAAATCTCTGCTAAATTGGTTATTTATGTTTGGCATCTCTCTGCTGAAAACTGAATCAGATCAGTAGTCACTTCTTTTCAGATGGATCTCAAATCTTTTCCTATTTGAGTTGGTTGAGACAAAAACTAAGTAATAACTATTGTTGCCTTTATACAGGTCTTCTTGTGCACTTCTTGCAGGGGCTTCCTCGTTAGCTTCAGAGGAGGGGGTTGTTCTGTGTGAGTGCAGACCTTTACACAGGTGGAGCCATCCTGTCCATTAAGGTAAAATGAGTCTTGGAAGCAGGAGAAATGTGTCCATGCATTGCTGTACCAGGGTGTGAATCTAGATTTTTGTCTGCCTGTGAGCCAAGATACCATGATTTACCGTCCAATATGTGTTGCCAACTTTTCTAGGAGTGCCAAAAGACTAACATTGCCAAGGTTCCATAACTGTAAATGAGCCAATTTCTACCATTGCATTTGATCACCAAGATGCTACAGGCAGCAGCAGCATCATAGTAGAAAGTTGCCTGAATGTCACAACCGTAAATCCATCACATTTCTTAAGTTGCAGCGGTGTCAAGGGAAAACTTTGCCAAGGTTCCATGTGTATTAGGACCAAAATAGGCATTACTTTGAATGCCTATCTAGCAACTACAACTTTTTATTCATTATTTTTTACTCTATAGTAGCCACAGGGGCCCTGATCCAGGTGGTGGTTAAGATCCGAATCTTGCACCTACCTTAAAGTAAAAATGAAAAGGTATAGATGCTAGAAACACATTTAAAACCATGCCTGTTCTGGTCCTTGGTGTGGCCAATTGGAGACCATGGAAGAAATGGCGAATGTTCTATGGACATCAGTGGAAGGTTCTATGGACATGACCAAGGCTCTTTGGACATCAATGGAAGCAATAACCCCAGGTTTCGATGAGTGCCAAAGGAAAATATAACAAGATTGAATGGCCATCTCTATTAAGCGTAGGTGTCAGTGGACCAAATGGTTTGAATTCCATTCGTATCAATGGAGAATATTGTCCTGATCATATGTCTTAAGAGACTCATTACACCTTATGGCTGCTCATGACAGTGAGAAGCAGTTGACTCTGCCTGTCTAGAACCCTAAAAAGGCTCCCTCGTATAACTGCCACTCCAGGAAGGGAAGCCCAATAGAGGCTTGGGTTACTGGTTCACTTACACACTTGTCTTTTCAGGCCATCCAAGGAAGGAGAGTCCATCTAGTCTTCTAGTAGCTTATTGCCAAACGGAAGGGGCCATATTTTGATTACTGCTGGCAGGGGACTGGAAATCTTTCCTAGCAGTTGGAAAGGAGGTGGGTGGGAGTTGGGAAGATTGACAACTTAAGAATTAACACTGGGAGATAACCTCGCCCCAGGCAGCCGTGACTATGCCATGACTTTCCCTCCACCGTGGTTCATTCAGGATTTGAGGGGACCATGGGGGAAATGCCCACCAGGCTGACCAGTGGTGGGCAACTCCTAGCAGCAGTGGCCACATTGCTCTGGGTGGCTGTATCTAGCCACCAATTAAGTTTCTCACAATTCCCTGGAGTGATACTATGTTGGGGGCATTGTAGGGAATTTACATGGTAACTAGACCCTGCTGCAGCTCAGAGTGTCTCTGTCTCTGCCAGGGGCAAAAAAAATGTAACAGGGGAACAGATTTTGGCAAGGTGGAGTTCTCTCCTTCCTGGAAGGACTGGAAGTGGAAAAGCTCAGGAGAGAGCTGGTTCATCAGTCCTCTTTCGCTTTTCTTGCCTTGTGGAGACAGTTTTGGGAGTAGTCCCTCTGGATTTTAAACACTGCCCCTGAGGAGCTGTAACATGTAGCCAGATTGAAGCCAGAAATTGCCAAGGTGCCATTACAGTCATCGAAGCAAATTGCCAATACCCCACCAGCATCAACGCAGCAGCAAGGTTCCTTCGATGCCCATGGAGAAAACTGCCCAGATTCCATGAGTGTCAAGTTGATCGATACTCACTGAGGAGTTGTTCGCAGTTGGATGGTTTGGCTCGGATTTTAATTAGATGCGGAATGTGGAAGCTCTCCCCAAAAGTTCTGTCAGGGGATGCTTTGACCTGGATTCCTGCACTGAGCAGGGGGTTGGACTCGATGGCCTCGTAGGCCCCTTCCAACTCTGCTTTTCTATGATTCTATGAACTAGGCATAGACAACTCTATCAGTTTCAGCTTCTCATTTCCCCCATCTTAAGTTCAGTTGGTCCTGAAAGTCAAGATTTGTTTTTTTTAAAAGTTTGCAATAAAACTTGTACACATGTTAGTGTGCATTTCTCCTAATATCTGCATTTTTGCATACAATCTTGCCTGATACACACATTTTGCAAGCTATTTTTCTAATATAATGCACCTTTAATATTATTTTCATGAATATACAGATGTTTGTGTTCACCTCTCCCCAATATGCTCCTTTTTGTATGCATTTTTGACTGGGGAACTCGGTTGCAAAATTCGGAGAAATGTGAATTTTGAAGGATAAGTGCGTATTGGTTTGGAAGTGTAAAATTAAAATGTGAACGGAATGAATTTCTTGCCTATCCCTATCCTGAACTCTTTGTCCCTCTCCAGTGAAAGAGATTTGCTCCCAGAAGCAGGATTCTGAATGTGTATTGCTTGCTGGTTTATATGAACTACCAGCATAAATCCACACGCAGAAGTTACCTATGTTACCTACACTCCATGGTTTTCCATGGTATGCCATCACAATGCACATTCAGGTCCAGCTAGTCACATGTCAGTACTTATTTGACATGTAGCTAGAGCAGGATCAGGACTTCAGTGTATTAGGATCTCTTGCTCAAGACTGCTTAGCTGTCTGATACTGCCCATGAGAACCCAAGCTTCTGTTAACCAAGAAACCCAAATCCTTCTCAGCCCCTGTGAGAAGACTAGAAATTGCATGGCATGTGATGCAAGCTTGATTTCAGTGTATATCCAGGGGGCATAGGAACTGTTTTTACACAACTGGACTGCCCAGTATTTATTTTTTTTATTTTTTATTTTTTAAATTAAACATAGGTTCCTATTGGAGCCGTAGCAAACCCCATCACCAAATTACTTATTTCACTGGGGGTGGGGGGGCATTTTGGTTCCCCAAATGGGGGCTGTGATTTTTGGGGAGAGTCTGAAACGTTTTAGGGGACGGGGATTATTGCTATGGAGAAAGTGTCTTCCAGGGGAGGCTGGTGACTGCTAACGTCTGAACAGCCCAATCTCGTCTGATCTCGGAAGCTAAGCAGGGTCGGGCCCGGTTAGTACTTGGATGGGTGACCACCTTGGAATACCAGGTGCTGTAGGGAGGGACCCATAGCTCAGTGTGATGCTGAAGAATTGTGTTCAGTTCATATTTTTAAGCAGTTCAACCTAATTTTCACTTCCCAGACAAGCATGCAGATTGGAAAGCAGTTGTCCAATGGACTGTACAGTTTTCTGAATTTTGCGGTGCAGTTAGCTCCAAAAACCGCATACAAAGATGCATATTTTAGGGGGAAATGCATAAAAATGCATATTTTAGGGGGAATTTAAATGTGGATCTGTGTGTGTTTAGAAACAGCAACAGGGCTAAACAGACTTATGATTGTACACATGCAAAGATGGAATGGACCAAAAGTAAACAGCCCTGTTCATCTCTACTTAGCAGTACCTGTTTGATTAAGAAAAGAAAGGTATGGGGTTTAATTTCCAAAGCCATCCATCCGATACCTTTCTCCAGTACCAAATGTCCTTCAAGAAGTGCTTATGTATGTATTACATCTCACCTGTATACTACAAACACGATGGTCTCCTTGAAGAGCTAATGTAGAGAGCAATCCTATACAAGTCTACTTGGAGTGCAATAGGGCTTACTCCCAAGTATGTGGGTATAGGATTACAGCCTTACTCTGTCTACAGTCCTCGGCACACTTGCCCAAGAGTAAGTCCCACTGATGACAGTGGGACTTACTTCCGAGTAAACATGCTTAGGATTGCACCATCCAATATTCTTGGTATTCCCATGAACCCAGATGTTGAGCTTCTCATGCCACTGGCATGCACAAAGCTGCCAACAGTTATCTCAACGAGAATACAGTCTGTTTCTAATGGGGCCACTGCACAAGGGTACTCGGTCATGAGTAGTTTTACATTGAATGTAAAATGAAATGAAATGCAATGAATGGGCTGACGGCAGCATTGGAGGTGTCAATTTTCATTTGCAAGCCTCCGAGAGAGTAGAAACCCAAAGGCAGAATTGCTTCTAAAGGTGATGTAAATATCTTTTTTGCATTTAAACAGTGCTATGTTTCTTTTTTTTCACTGTGAGATATATTTTGGGGTTTGAGAATATATGTTATTAAAAACAAAATGTAATAATAATAATAATAATAATAATAATATAATAAACCTTTTGTTGTGACACGTTCCCTGGAATTATTTAAACACACATATACACAGCTGCACTATGTTTTGGAGAATATATTTTATTACATTTATATTCCACCATTGCTCAGGGTGGTGTACGTGGTTAATTCTTATCCTCACAACAACCCTGTGAGATAGGTTTAGGGTGAGAGATCGTGACTGGCCACCCGATGAGTGTCATGGGCTGTGTGAGGATTTGAACCCGGGTCTTCCTGGTCCTAGTCTGACTGACACTAACCACTACACCACAGTGGCAAAGAACCATCCTTAACCTTCAGTCATATATATGCAGGTCTATTTAGAATAGTGTTCTCCAACCTTGGGTCCCCAGATATTTTTGGCCTACAACTCCCAGCACGCCCCAGCCAGCTATGGGACCCAAGGTTGGAGAACACTGATTTAGAAGTAAGTCCCATTGAGTTCAGCTGGACTTACTCTGCAATAAGTGTACTTAGGATACTCAGATATGATATGACTATTCCACAGCACACCTGAGAAATTGTGCTAACCTGACTGAAATTATTTTAACTGACTTCCACATTCCTACAGATGCTTGTCCTCAACAGGTTTAT
This sequence comes from Shinisaurus crocodilurus, assembly GCA_021292165.1. Taxonomy (NCBI): domain Eukaryota; kingdom Metazoa; phylum Chordata; class Lepidosauria; order Squamata; family Shinisauridae; genus Shinisaurus; species Shinisaurus crocodilurus. The sequence continues at coordinate 8,098,989 of CM037880.1, read as the reverse complement.
CCAAATTCACCCCAAATTTTGATTATGGTGAGATTTGGCCGCAACTCAGATCAGCCAAGAGGCCCGCCTACATTCTTTCTGTGAAAGTGTCCACCTCTTCTGGATACCTCTGTTACCCGGCAACAGGTCCAGCCCGGCATTCAGCTGATATCAGGCCCTATCATGGACCAAGATGGACCTCTGCTGTCTTGGTGATGGGGTGACTCCTGTATTGCCTCTCCTCCTTGTTGGCCACCACCAGCCTCGCCTCTGTGGCCAAGGGCACCCAGCAAGATACAATTAAATGTTATGCTCAGATGCAAAGCTTTAAATGGGGGGAAGGGGGAAAGAACCAACAGTACAGGGGTGAGGAAACTTCTGAGAAAGTAACTGAGCTTGAGAGGAGTTGGCAACGCATTGTGGATCAGCAGAACATGAGCCTCTCCTTTGAAGCCGTGCTTTGGCAAAAGCGCTGAGATTACTCTGGGGGTCATGTGATATTTATTTTTAAAGTTTCAACCCCAGAATACCCTCAAAGCAAGTCCATCATCAAACCATCCCTATGAACACGTGAGGAACAAAACAAAGTGATATCCTCCACACACAGAGACACAAGGGCGTACAATATCTAAATGAACATTCATGTGTACCTATTTGTCTGACTCTGAGACAGTTCACACATGCAAGAGCACTGCAAAATTTCATCGCGCCTTAGTTGGGTCCTCTCTTTCCTCCTCCTTTGAGGACCTTCTTCCTCGTCCTGATATTTCCCTTCCTGCCACTGCCGCCATGCTCACTTTCATCCCCCTGCCCTCACTCAATATTTCCTCCTCCTCCCTCCACGCTCACCTCCTCTTTCTGCTTCCTCCTTCCTTGTTAAGGCAGGGTCAGCAAGGAATCACTGGTGGCAGGGGACAGAAAATCCTGAGTGGTTCTGGCGAGCACACAGGACCTGGCCTCGGGTTGCCGACCACTGCTATGGAGAGTTCTCACTTAAAAACTGAGTGCCCCCCCCCTCTAAGTTTTACACTTAGTCTAAAAACAATCAATCAAACATAAAAACCCAACTCTCCATTTCAAATCTGGTGCAGCGTGATGGCTAACATAAGACAAACCTGCTTATGGTTACCCCTGTGTTCAAAGGCATAGCTAAGTCTGTGTGGCAGCCTTCCCCAACATGTTTTTGGACTGCAATGTGATGTGGCTGCAAAAAAGGCAAGTGCTCTTTTGGGCTGCATTAATAGAAGTGTAGCTTCCAAATCACATGAAGTGATAATTCCCCTTTACTCGGCACTGGTTAGGCCTCATCTTGAGTACTGCGTCCAGTTCTGGGCACCACACTTTAAGAAGGATGTAGACAAACTGGAAAGGGTTCAGAGGAGGGCAACAAGGATGATAAAGGGACTGGAAACAAGGCCCTATGAGGAGAGACTGAAAGAACTGGGCATGTTTAGCCTTCAGAAGAGGAGACTGAGGGGAGATATGATCGCACTCTTCCAGTACTTGAAGGGTTGTCACACAGAGGAGGACCAGGATCTCTTCTCGACCATCCCAGAGTGAAGGACATGGAATAATGGGCTCAAGTTATAGGAAGCCAGGTTCTGCCTGGACATCAGGAAAAACTTCCTGACTGTTAGAGCAAGATGACCATGGAACCAATGACCTAGGGAGGCAGTGGGCTCTCCCACATTGGAGGCATTCAAGGTGCAACTGGACAGCCATCTGTGAGGGATGCTTTGACCTGGATTCCTGAATTGAGCAGGGGGTTGGACTCGATGGCCTGGTAGGCCCCTTCCAACTCTACTATTCTATGATACTATGAACTACCAGAATTCCTGATCATCGGCCACACTGGCCATGGCTGTTGGCTGTTGAAGTCAAGAGCATCTGGAGAGAACCAGGTTGGGAAAGGCCACTGTATAGGATCACAGTTGAAGGCTGCAATCCTAAATGCTGGTAAAGACAATGCCATTAACACATTTACTTCCAAGTAAACATGTACAGGATTGCAACATAGGAACGTGTAAGAATGCGAACTGGGATGTCCTCAGTTCAAATCTTTCCTCAGCCATGCAGTTGCTGGATATTCTTTCTCCAACACAGCCTCACTTCTAATAGGTGGAGCAATACCGGCCAACTTTACAAGCTCGTTGTCAGGATTATGGAGGCAGTGGATGGGAAGTGCTTTGGACACAGAGCTGCTCCATAAATGGCAGTGATGATTACCGCCACCTAATCCAACTTCCCCACCGAACGCAGCTTTTTGACAAATTTCACCATACCAAACCATGATGAATACGTCTCTTAGTAACAATTTTCCAGTGGCTCCCTGCCCCCACAATCAACATCCATTGATCCTAAACTTTCATTTCGACAACAATGACAAAATCATCCTGAGAGGCAAGCGCCTCTTCTGCCTCAAGGAACTTCTGCTCAAACAAGTCCGTGTGGATGGCACTGAGGTTTACATATATCGTCACCTGAACCAACCAGAAGCCAGCTCTAGGTCACCTGACCCTGACTCAGCCCTTACTGCCTGAAGCACCTTTCCTCAACTGCCTCCCTCCAGATGTGTTGGACTACAACTCCCATCATCCCCAGATGGCTGGGGATGATGGGGGTTGTGTTCCAACACATCTGGAGGGGGCTAGTTGGGGAAGGCTGGCTCTGATGGTTTACAGTTTCTGTACTTGTGCTAGCATGCACAACTCCAGTAGGGCTGGGAACTTCCCAGCAGCCCTGGAGGGCAGGCACCGATCCACAGTTTCAGACAGTGGACAGGCCGTTCTGACTGATGCTCCTTTTGGGGCTGATTCTGTCCAGCAGCGATAACTGCGTGACGTAAGTGATAGGACTGTTATCTCTGGAGAGCTTCCGGCGCTTCCGCGTGAAGCTGAGGTAACGTTGGTAGTGCCACTTGTGCAGGCGTTTCTTGAACTCGGCCTGAACCTACGGTGGAGAAAGCAGGGGTGGGAGAGGAAATGGAGGATTAAAGCTGGGGCTGAGCCGAAACACAAAGCTGAATTTTGCAGCCTTCTTCATGGCAAAGTAGATTTGCCTCTTTCATGGATATTTGGGAGGGGTGGCTGGGGATTTGCGAGGAATTCCTTTTGGGGGGGTCAAAATCCAGCAGATTCGCCCAGCTTGGCCCCCCAGATTCCATCCCATCAACCCAGCGCCGGCACTGATGCGAGTCGAGCCAGCACACGGTCTTCTGCTTTTAAAGCGGGCCGCAATTTTTTAAAGGCAAGGAAATTTGTGTAAAATACAGCCACATTTTGCACAAAATATGGCTGCAGTTCTTGCCGATGGCGGCTGTATTTTATGCAAACTGTGGCCGTATTTTACACAAATTTCCCTGTCTTTAAAAATAAATAAATATGTGAATCATGGCCTGCTTTAAAAGCGAAAGCCGCGAAATCTCCCCGCCCCCTCCGACTCGGCCCACTTTCAGCCCTCAAGTTGGCGAGGTGAGCCGAAGTCCACCGAGCGCAAGAGGGTCAAGTTCTTCAGTGTCGCCCATCCCAAGGGGTAGCCATGAAGATAAGTGCCATGAAGTGGCATCCTCAGAGCACTGGAAGACAAGGGAAGTGTCTATGCTTCCTTGGCTGGGGGATGGGTGAGAATTTCGTTAGGTTCATTCTTTTTGTTAAAGAAGTTACCAAACACCACAATTTTCTCCATAAATGGGACGGAAAGAACTTGAAATTAATAATGATTCAAATGTGGAAGGAACAGAAATGGACAGATTCATTCATCTGGGCCCAGCAGTGTGAGTGCTTGGCCCTTAACAGTCTGACTTTGAATCCCTGTGCATTCAACCACGTTTGTGGTGCTGCAATTTGGGTTGTCCAAGATGTTCATAAGGCTAATCTAAAAAAATGCAATATAAACATCGAAAACTGGGAAGCTCTGGCCCATGAACGATCTAAATGGAGGTTGGCCTCTCACAAAGGTTCCATGGACTTTGAAGAAGCCCGAGTGCAATGCGAAAGGGAGAAACGTGCTAAGCGAAAAGCACGTCAAACAAATCCTTTACAGGACCTTCTTCCATCTGGTAACCTGTGTCCTCACTGTGGGAAGCTGTGTGGATCTAGAATTGGCCTCCACAGTCACTTATGGACCCATCGCTAGAGTCTACACAATTTTCTTTAGAATTTCCTCCTTTTAAAATTTTTCTTTTTGTAAATTTTTTATCCTGGAAGACAATCTTACTCGGTCACGAGTGATCGCCTGATGATGATGATGATGTGGGTTGTCCCCTCTTCTTAGGACAGACTCCTCATTTTTTAAGAGCTACATGGCAGGCAGGTACACCATGCACCTCTTCGTGGTGGGAGTAGCTGCACCTATTGAATTTGCCTGGCACAGATGGCTGGGGATTTTGTTCAGTTCGGGTTTTGATAGAAACATAACAGAACGTGCACATCTCTTCACATGCAGGGTGGAAAGAATGTGAGATTTTTTTTAAAAAAAACAAACCCTGAATGCACGGAAAAGCAAAATGGACAAATTCATCCATCCCTAGGCAACCAGGAGAACACTCCCCAATGACAATATAAGGTGAGTCACCTACTTGCCCAGGGAGGGAGATTAGTGACTCCTCGGTCCCTACCTCATGTCTTCTACAGCTGCAGTGTTTGCAGACAGCCACAGAAGAAGTGGGGGGAGATAGGGGTTTGGTGGGGGACACACATGAGATTTCAGTGAGAATTTGCCCACACATTTCCAAGCATATCTTTGCAGTCTTACGGCTTAAAGAAACTTGTTCCTTTTGAAGCTGGGCTCTTCAAAATGCTGGATTTAGTGCAGTGGATGGGCATTTTAACTTTCTGTTGCAAGGTACACCTTGTAAAAGAGGGATGGGATGACACATAGCCAGGGGTTAGACTGAGACGATCAAGGCAGTTTTGGTGCATGGCTTTTAGTAGGGCCCAATGACTGGAAAATAGCAAGAAGGGCAAAAGAAGGAAGTGCTTTTTGTTCTTTTCTAATGCAGATCAAAGCACCCTTGTAGTTCATGGTCTATTCCAGGAAGGCTTTGCCTTTCAGAGGTGTTTTTTTTAATTATTTCTTTATTTACAACATTTATATACCACTCCACATCTACACAGATTCCACAGCAGTGAAAAATAAAAGGACAAAAACGACGATAAAAAGAATAAAACACAATATTAAAAATAGAATATCAATTTTTTTAAAAAACACACAGAGTATTGATAAAAACAGAGAGGCCTTCTCATTTCCACTTACCTCTCCATTTAAGAAACAGTACAGCAGGGCAACAACAAAGCCCTTTAAAAAATGAGAAGAAAATAATGAGAGATACACACATGCACATAGACACAACCGAACCTCATCATCAGCCGCCTTTGGAATCATAGAGTTGAAGGGGGGATGGTAGGCCAGCTAGTCCAACCACCTGCTCAGGACTGAGTATCCCCAACAGATGACTGCCCACCCTCTGCTTGAAGCCTCCATTAATCCTTTAGCGGACAGCGGTACAAATCAAACCAATCAATCAATGATATCATTAAGGGAGTCTCCCCACCACCACCACCACCACCATGCCATCCAGGTAATTGGTTCTGTTCTTCTTACTGCTGAAGAGTCACTACCTTTTCCTAACTTTCTGCCTTGATCTGATATGTCACATCAAACCACAAGACAGCAAAAGATTTGCCCTATAGTAATGTCCAGGGACAGCATTTGGTGAACAGCACCATTTTTTCTGGCCTCTATAAGACTACTGGAAATGTTTGTTCCACTTGTTTTAACAGAATCACAGAAGGGACCTCAAAGCTCATCTGGTCCAAACCCCTGCCAATGCAGGAAATCCACAGCTGCAGCCTCCCTGATATTTATTTATGTATTTATTATATATTTATATCCTGCCTTTTCTCCTGCAAGGAACCCAAAGTGGCTTACATAATCCTCCTCCTCCTCCTCCTCCTCCTCCTCCTCCTCCTCCTCCTCCTCTCCATTTTATCCTCATAACAACCCTGTGAGGCTGAGAGTCAGTGACTGGCCCAAAGTCACCCACTGAGCTTCATGGCCGAGCGGGGACTAGAACCCGGATCTCCCGAGTCGCAGACCGACACTCTCACCACTACGCCACGCTGGCTCTCAACCCAGCCTCTGCTTTAAAAAAAAAAAAAAAAAAAAACATCTAACAAAGGAGACTCCATCACCTTCCGAAGCTGTCTGGAATAGCTGATACCACCAGAACATTCAATTGCCTGTTTGTTTCTATAGCTCTCTGCTGAGCTTCCGCCGCTCATTAAAAACTTGGTTATTCAGGCGGGAATATGGGGTGGGCTAAGATTTTAAAATTTTATACTGTTTTAATGTATCTTAATGGAGAAAAATGTTTTAATGTATTTTGTTCTGTTTTATTTTCTGTACATCGCCCAGGGTGGCCGGTTTGCCGGCCAGATGGGCGATAGATAAATGCAAATAATAAATAAATAAATAAATGTGCCACCAGTGGGCATGGGGCTTCACAGCTGGGGTGAGGAAGCTGTTTCACTCCAAGGACCACATTGGCTCCCCAGAAGCATGTTGGGGTCGTAGGCCAGCAGTGGGCAGGACCGGAGCCCTAAGTGGGAAACGCCATTCTCACTCTCTCACACAAGCACACATGCGCACACTCTATGGCAGTGTTCTCCAACCTTGGGTCCCCAGATGTTTTTGGCCTACAACTCCCAGCATGCCCCAGCCAGCATGCTGGAACTGAATTGTGGGGTTACCCGACACCACAGCTCATTCAGCACGGGTCTCCTGACCCTCTGTGCACCTTCAGGCAACTGGAGAGGCTGCTGTGGGAAGGAGGGAGTGAGGAGGAAACCCATTTCCTGCAGCACAGTTGAGCCAGCATCAATCCGGATCCAATCCACTGTGACTGCATTCTCTCCACCAGGACAACGTCTCCCTCCTGTCTTTCACCCTTACCTGAAAAGACCCCAAGCCCAGCTCAATGTACAGTCTGGCCACCGTTCCAACGCTTTCTGGGAACAAGGCAAAGACAACGTAGTGAGCCCCAAAGAGAGGGATGAGGAGCAAAGTGGATTTAGCCAGTCTCCTGAAAGAGAGACAGAGGAAGGGAGCATGGTTCAGAAATGGTTACTGAACATTTCTTGAATGTGAAATGAATGGGGCAGCCAGAGGTGCCTTGTATGGTGGTTTGCTGGTGGTCTGTTGGCTTCATAAGGTAGCCAGACCTGATGTCCCACTAAAATGGGTTGTGAAGCAACAGGGGGCTGCTATATCAGGACTGTGCATGTGTGTAGCTACGGAATGAGCAGGCAACACCCAGCGTGGGCATGGACAATACAGTCAACAGCCCACACTAGGTTCTGCTAGCCCAGCCTTCCTCAACCTGGTGCCCACCAAATGTGTTGGACTGCAACTCCCATCAGTCTCAGCCAGCATTGGCCATTGGCTTTTCAACAGCCACCTCCGACTACCACCTCCAAGGGAGGCTCGGTTGGGGGGCGACAAGGAGGTGGGCCTTCTCGGTGGTAGCCCCCCAACTCTGGAACAATCTCCCCACTGAGGCCCGCCTGGCTCCAACCTTACTATCTTTTCGGCGCAAGGTTGAGACTTCCCTCTATGCCAAGGCATTTGATATCTAATCTGTTCAAAATAGCACATGGGGGCCCTGGGGTGTGTGTGTGTGATTGTCACCTGTAGACTGAGTTTTATTAACTTAATTAGTATTGCATATTTTAAACTATGTTTTTAACTTTGGTTTTAAATTGTTTTAATTACAATGTTGTTTTTATTGTATGGATTGTTGTGGACCGCCCAGAGAGCTTCGGCTGTGGGGCGGTATAGAAATGAAATGAAATGAAATAAATAAATAAATAAATAATAAACAGTTGAACTAGGGAGACAAGGGGAGGTTAAGGGATGTTGACCTGGTGCTGAATGGGGTACATCTCCCCCTGAAGGACCAGGTACGTAGCTTGGGAGTCATTCTAGACTCCCAGCTGTCCATGGAGGCTCAAGTGTCAGCTGTGAGCCGGGCAGCTCTGTATCAACTCCATCTGATAGGGCAGCTGCACCCCTACCTTCCTAATCATCTGCTCCTGTCAGTGGTTCATGCCTTGGTCTCCTCTCGCCTAGACTACTGTAATGCACTCTACATGGGGTTACCCTGGAAGACGGTTCAGAAGTTGCAGCTGGTACAGAATGCAGCAGCTCGCCTGGTTAAAGGTTGCTGCCGGAGTGATCACATCACTCCAGTGCTCAAGGAGCTGCACTGGCTACCAGTTGCTTGCCGAGCCGAATTCAAGGTGTTGGTTTTGAACTTTAAAACCCTACACAGCTCCGGCCCAGTTTATCTCAAGGAGCGCTTCCAGCAACAATAAGAAGGCCGCTCAACAAGATCTGCCACGGATGGCCATCTCCTTATCCCATCAGCCAGAGCAGCCAGGCTGGTGGGGACTAGGAAGAGGGCCTTCTCTGTGGCGGCCCCCACGTTATGGAGCTCCCTCCCTAGAGACCATCGCCATGCCCCCTCTGTGATGAGCTTCCGCCGTGCATTAAAAACGTGGCTGTTCAAATATGGGGTGGGTTAGGATTTTAAAAGAATTTTGATACTGTTTTACTTATCATATTTTATTGTATTGTTTTATTGTATTGTTTTAATTGTACATCGCCCAGGGTGGCCGGGTGACTGGCCAAGTGGCCAGATGGGCGATTAATAAATATAAGAAAGAAAGAAAGAAAGAAAGAAAGAAAGAAAGAAACTAAAACTTCCCCGAAGCTTAATAGAGTCACTGCTGCTGTTCTCCTCCTTCTCTAAGGCACCCCCTCCAAACTACGTTAGGGAAGGAGAACGGTGCGATGGAGCAGGTGGTAACCGTCCCTCCAGGGGTACGAGCAGAATTCAGGTTGGAAGGGCAGCAGTTCACCTCGATTTTGCTTGCCTTGACCGCGATCCCAAGAATCTGAACAGGGGGCGCTCGATAATGCAAGCACCGCTGCTTCAAATTCTCCATCCCCCTCCAGCTACTCCATAACCAAGCACCACAGTGCTGAAGTTAGGAGTCTCCCATGCTTCCAACAATGCCAACTGCTGCCCACTGACTCAGGGGTCTTATCCTCCTTTCCCATGAAGCAGGTACTCAACAGTGGTCTTCCCAACCACCACCACATAAGCCACAGCTGGGGGTAGCCCACACTCAGGCAGAAGCAAGCTGGCTTGCACCGCATAAGGACACCAGCACGACAACGGATGCATGCATCTCCCGCTGGCGAGGAGGAGAAGAAGTTTGGTCACTTACACAAACTGCCTTGAATGCCTTCCTCCGGTCCCTGAAGACTGTAATTTCTGCACCAAAATTCGGATGACGTTTAGAAGAATAATGAAGTTCATCTAGAGAGACAAGAGGGACAGTTGTCAATCTCCACCAAAGCCCGGTGAATGTATTTCTATGTCGCATTATTTTGCCAAGAAATATTAACGGTGTGTGAGAGAGGGAGAGAGCTGGAGGGAGAGGAGTAACACCAACCCTTTACCCCGCTATGAAATGCCTTCAAATCTAAACCACAAATGTAACGTTTCTGTTGCATAGGAACAGCCAAGGAATTCCACATTCAATGGATTTCTGCATGAACTCTGGGTTTTCCCTGATGTCCAGGCGGAATCTGGGTTCCTGTAACTTGAGCCCATTATTCCGTGTCCTGCAAACTGGGATGATCGAGAAGAGATCCTGGCCCTCCTCTGTGTGACATCCCTTCAAGTACTGGAAGAGTGCGATCACATCTCCCCTCAGTCTCCTCTTCTGAAGGCTAAACATGCCCAGTTCTTTCAGTCTCTCCTCATAGGGCCTTGTTTCCAGTCCCTTTATCATCCTTGTTGCCCTCCTCTGAACCCTCTCCAGTCTGCCTACGTCCTTCTTAAAGTGTGGTGCCCAGACTGGCCTTGGGTACTGTGCACCTTGACTTGGGGAAGGGGCCACCTTTCGCTGCTCTGCCTCAGACGGCGCAAAGCCTTGGGCTGGCCCTAGTCAGGCCTTAGATGTATTTGTCCTGGTTTCTAAGGTAGTTCGGCAGCTCGTGCATTTTATCAACAACACGGCTTGCTTGATCCTTTAGCTAATTTGGAAGGCAAGAGAGTACAAGGGCAGCACGTGGCCTAGTGTTCCTCTATGACTGGAGAAAATTGTGGGGCTTTCTGTTCTTCAAAGCACTCAGATCAAAAGGAAAACTCACGAAGACAGTTAACAGGATGGGTCCCTTGATGATCCACAGCATTGCAGAGCTCTCCTCATCATCATCCCAGCATCTGCAATAATAACCAATGCAAGGGAAACAAATTATTTCCATTAACCTGGAAGAAGCAATCACCTCCCCCTTAAACCTTGCTTTGATGAGTATACTGTGCTTTGCATCCTGATATCAAAACAATATTTCCCAGGTACCAACTCCTCTAAATATTTCTTCTGCTCCTTTTGACTCAAGAAGCCAGTATGGGGTGGTGAAATTTGGGCAAATTTGTTGGGCAAATCAGCAAAACCCGAGCTCTTTGAGGTTCTCCAAATTCCGCCTCGAAGCTTGTTCTGAGTCTGACTTGTGCCCATATCAGATTGAGAGCTTTGTTTTCTTCTTTTTGCACAAAAAAAGTGCATGTTCTCATGCACATCTCCCCAAATGTAAGCTTTAATTGTGCACATTTTTGAAAGGAATGCATTTTTCGCCCATTGAATAAAGAGCATTTGTGCGCATTTTGCTCCAGATGTATGCATTTCCATCCACTTCCCCCCCCCCCAAACGTACGCCTTTTGCAAACACAAACATATGGGAACATAGGAAGCTGCCTTCTACCGAGACAGGCCATTAATCCGTTGAACAGTGTTGTCGACACGGACAGACAGTGGCTTTCCAAGGCTCATGCAACAAATGGCCTTTTGCAGCATTGCCAGAAGATGCTGGGGATTAGGGATAGATGGGAGATTCACTAGATCCAAATGTGTATACGAACGTAGCCCCATTCACACTTTCCGAACCTACACACAAGCCAAAATACACTTGTGCACCAAAATCCACACTTCAGAAGTTTGCAATGCTCAGAAAATGTGCACAAAATGCACACACATTGAGAAAAGTGCACACACAAATTGATTGATTTCATTTCATTTCTATACCACCCAAAAGCTGAAGCTCTCCGGGGAAGTTTACAACAGTGCCTGACACGAGACCATAATAGAATAAAACAGCCATGTGTGCCTATTAGTAGAAAGTATGCACAAAAATGCAATATATTCGGGTAAAGTAACTGACAGATTTGCCCTCTCCCCCACGCCAGGAATTGAACCTGCCACCTTTCACATGCAATACGGGTCCTCTACAACTGAGCTATGGCCTTTCCCCATTCACACTCTACAATTTTAGATATACACAGATAAACAATGTACTATAGAAAGTGGCCTGGGCAGCACCGTCCAATGTGGCTGCCCATAACCCGTTGAACTCAGAGGATTACGGGCATCCAGTGGTAGGCAGGAGGAGGGAAGGATTGCCTCCACACTTCCCTCACCCTTCAAAACACTTAGGTGGCCATCCAAATGTTTTCCCCTGGCTCACAAGGAGCAAAGGCTGAGGCGCTGCTGTGATTCTTCGTAGCATGGTGCAGCCTTGCTCCTCCCCGGCCCCTGGCCTCCCAAGCTCCAGTCCCAAAGCTGGTCTTAAGACTTTGGAGCCGTAGCTGGCATGGAAAGAGCTGCACCAGCTGCCAGGGCAGAGGGAGGGCACTCCAAAGTTGGAGTCCCAGCTCTGACCTCGGGGCGCTTTCCCAAGGCCGTAGCACGGACTCCGACTTTTCCTATGGCCATCTAGACAGCATCTCGCGGCCGTAGGATTGAGCCCTTTTTTTACTAAAATAATAAAATAGATGTCAGCGTTGTGAGTCTGATTGCAAGCCTGCAACTTCTCGTGATCATTTTGTGAAGACGTAGTAGTGTGAGAATCACCCGGTGTTCTGCCTGTAGATCCTGGTCAAGGCCCATGTCAATGTTATGGTCACTGGTGCTCCTGGGGCAAAGGACAAAAGAATGGACAAAGGGGGGAAAAATGCATACAGTCATCTGCAGGGATGCACAAGATTTGTTTGTTTTTTCTTTTTGTAATCCCATGCGTATCATTATGAAAAGACCTCACTTGTTCGGCTGTTCAGTTGTGATATTCACGTTGTGTTTCATTACTCACATGCATTGGGTTCTATCCAATGGTGGCTTTGTGCTAGCGGAAAGCACTTGCACTCGTGTACGGTAAGGCAACTAATTTCTGATGATTCCTTCCTCCTACCCACACAGCAGCTCTGGCCCACACCCTTCGGAAGGCTGCTCCTGAGGTTTGAGGGGCCCTGCAAAAGAGCATGGGATGCAGTCTGGAGGGATGCGGAGCTAGGCGCAGGGGGGGGACTGCTGAAAAACGCTTGCCCAATCTTCCTTGAGCAGAAGCATTTTCTGCTACTGCAGGGGGCGCAGGGGTGGGCAATCTGCCCAGCACTTGGCTCGCCGCGTGTGAGCCAAGCGCTGCTGCCGCACGAGCCGAGCCAAGCGCGAGTGCCAGCTGAGGCGCTCGCCGGACTTCCGGGTCCCCGCCTCCCCGGTGCTATGTTGTTTACATAGAAATTGGCGTAATATACGTTAAAAACGGCCGCGATATGCACAAGTTTACGCAAATCACGGCTGTTTTTAACATATCTTATGCCATCTTCTATGTCATCATCATCAGGCGATCACTCGTGACCGAGTAAGATTGTCTTCCGGGATAAAAGGAGGAAAATTCTAAAGAAGATTGTGTAGACTCTAGCGATGGGTCCGTAAGTGACTGTGGAGGCCAATTCTAGATCCACACAGCTTCCCACAGTGAGGACACAGGTGACCAGATGGAAGATGGTCCTGTAAAGGATTCATTTGACGTGCTTTTCGCTTAGCACGTTTCTCCCTTTCGCCTTGCACTCGGGCTTCTTCAAAGTCCATGGAACCTATGTAAACAACCTAGCGATGGAAAACAGAAGTCACTTCCGCAGCTCAGCTCACGAGAACACAAGTCGAGCCGAGGAAACAGGTAGGGTGAGCGGAGCTCGGGGAGGGGGGTCGAGCCCGGGGAGTTTGCTGGACTTCCACCCCCCAATCGAGCTCCATGCACATCCCTAAGGGACAGGCAACATGTGGCTAGGGATAAGCAAATCAGCCAAACATGAGCTCACTGAAGTTTCCCGAATTCCATCTCAAAGCTCTTTCTGACTCAAGGCCGTAGCAGTTTGCGAGCTTTGTGATTTTCTTTTTCCATGAAAAGCTGTGCATATTTCCTTGCATATTTTCCCCCCAAATGTGCATCAATTGCTCACATCTTTGAAATGTACACATTCTTTCGCCATCAATTAAAGCATATTCGTGCGCACTTTTCAAATGTACACATACTGGTAAATGCATTTTTTTTTTTGGCGGGGGGGGGCGGGGTCCATGAAACACATTGCTAGCTCAAAAATGTGCAGACTTTGACCACAGTTTGTATCTGAGTCTGTGTTCAGTCCGGAAGGTGTGAAGGGCTGCATTGCCCTGCCACTGCTACTCAATGGGCCGCCACAGTGCTGGCAAAGAACACTGCAATTTTGCAGAGAAACCGCGTGCAAGGGGAGGGCACACCTTGTTTGCAAACATAATCGCACTCCCGGAAGCATGGCCCTGCTTGAAAACAAGGCATGCATTCCCCACGTGCGCTTTTCCCCCTGGGGAAGTGCCATTATTTTTGCTGCTACCACCACTGCAGCAGCAACTTCGGCGGTGGTGCAGCCCCCGGTAGGTTGCAGGGGGACAACATGCTCCCCCTAACCCTTAGAAGTTACCCACCCCTGTGCTAGGCCAAAGCCACCGTTGGATACGATCCTCTGCCTTTTGCTTCCCTCCCTTTCCGTTACCGTTTGTTGCGCTGCTCCACCTGATGACGTCACACTGGAGCTGATTTTGGTGTCCATCGGAAGCATCTGGGGTGGGGGAAGGGAAGGCGTGTGCCAGGAGGGCCCCAACAAAATCAATTCCACTGCCACCAGAAAAGGAACCCCGCCCCACCCCTTGAAGGAGTAATCAACGGCTACAAATGGGATAATGAAACTGAATCCCATTCATACCTGTTCATTATACCTGCCATTGGCTTCATAAAAAAGGAAGACTGGATCTAACTGGCCTTATTTGGCTCCACTTTCATTCAGTATGAAATCAATACACCTAGTCACAGAGCCAGAGCAATTAATCGGGGGCTGGTGCTAGGTACCAAAAAGATCTGGGGCTCAGGCCCACAGGACAAAAAAATAATAATAAATGCACAAATTTGCATATGCTAAATTAGGTATGCTCTAAAGTCTCTGTGTGTGTGTGTGTGTGTGTGTGTGTGAAAGTGAGTGAGTGTTTAAAGGACCCTGTCTCCTATTTGTAAAAAGGGATGCATGGGCAGGGGAGAGGAGGGCATTTGATTTCAGAAGAAAACCTCAGGCAGAAAGATTCAAGGGGTGGCAGCAGGAGGGGAAGCACATGTGGACAAAAAGCCAGCTAGTTCAAGGGGGATCAGATGCAGCAGCGATCATCAGGGCCCCTGCACCTTATTTCAGCAAGTGCCCCTGGACAGCAGGGTGCTGGGCAGGTGGCCTCCTCGAGATTCGGGGCTCCAAATGAAAGATTCGGGACTCCAGCCCTAGTGGGCCACCCCCTAACAACACTGCCTCGGTAATTAATGAACTAAAACTTGTACACAAGTTGTAAAAACTTGTAAAACTTGTACACATCAGCCACTTTTCCATTAATTGGGTGACATCCTTAATGTCGTATGTGCGGTGAGCAACAGATTGGATATAGAGAAGATAACTCGAGCGAGTGAGCCAAACCACATATAATAAGGTAACGGTTTGTTTGTTTAATGCACACACACCAAGGGCAATAACCAGTCTTACTGGGCTGGTGGTGGACATTGGAGTCAAATACAACTTGGGGGGGAGCCAAAGCAGTCTACTAACCCCAGCCGATCAGGATGAACCTCCAAGCATACTGTTTGTCGGGTACAAAGGTCAGCACCAGCAACGTTTGCAGATACATGCCCTCTACCAGCAGCCAGAAGAAGTTGGCTAAAATGCTAAGCTGGAAGAATGCCACAGCAGCCTTGCACTTCACCTAAAGGATGTGCACAAAACAGGATGGTTAGTTTCAAATAAGGAGACCTGTTTGACCTGGTTAGATTTTACACAAACAAAGCATTTAGATCAGGTCTTCTTCTTCTTCTTCTTCTTCTTCTTCTTCTTCTTCTTCTTCTTCTTCTTCTTCTTCTTCTTCTTCTTCTTCTTCTTCTTCTTCTTCTTCTGTTAGGGCTACTGTGACTTAAACAGCTGTATGACAGACAGAAATTCAGCCGGTGAAGCTTTCCTAGTCAAAGCATCTCTGTTAGGAAAAGCTATACCTGGTGAATTTCTGACGTCCAGCTGAAATGAGACCTTGAGACCTCGGGCCTGGAGGCCACATCTGGCATTCTTGGGGTCCCCAGATGGAAACCCTCTCCTTCCCCTGGCTCCAAAGTCTTCCCCCAACCACTAGCAAAGTAACCAATAACTAAGCCTTACGCAAGGCCTTTCGACCTTTTATAATGGGGAAAAACTGTGCCAAAGAAGCCAGGAAACCATCGAACAGTTGCCCATTGGGGGGGAAGGGATTCGAGCCAAGGGAATTACTGCCATGTGTTGTATCTTTTAGGACAGACAGATGGTATTTCAGACGCCTTGACTGGAGCTGCGCTGACAACAGCGTCGAGTTCACTGCTGAGAAGAGCGATGTTGTCCTCGAAGTGCGAGGCAAAAAGGTCACAGCGGGTCTTAGAGGGGGACAGGGCCCCGTTCACTGGGGAGAGTGTTAACAGCCGCCAGACCACCTGAAAGAGCTCTGCTGGACAACTGCTCAAGGACGCAATGGAGGCAGAAAAGTAAAGCTGCCTTGCTGCCCACACTGCCAAGCAATAGGCATGAGTATGCGCTCTAGAGGACCAAGATGTTGCTTGGCCATCCTCACTTCAAGTCTTTGTGCACAAAGACTTTGTGCACTAACTTATGTCCAGCCTGTTTCATTGACCACAGCTTCCCAGTATACCAAGAAGCAGAGCAGGCTCTACAGCACTGGAGAAGGCACTCAGGTGCAATCGAGTCAATGGCCCTCTGCATCTCCCCATTCCACAGTGAAACTAGGGCCTGACCTTGATCACCAGCTCTTTCCACTGGGAAATTGCAGAGAGCGTTCAGAAACCCATTGGATTCCATCAGTCTCCTGGGGCAGACCATCCAAATGGGTCCTCCACCCTTGCAGGAGGGAAGTAATGCCGTGAGTTCGGATCTCACCAGGAAATGAACAGGACCATGGGGTTACTTGGATCCCCACCCCACCCCAATTTCCAGATTACGCACCTCACAACTTGGAGCCAAAACCAAATCAAGGGTATGGCCCATTTCATGTGTTGAGCCGATGACAAATTGAGACAGCCCCGTGGTTGTCATGGGGGCCATGAATTCCTGAGCTGGGACTCCAGAGCCAGCCTAAGCATGGAAATTAAAGTACCCAGAACCACCGTCCTGGGTTTCTCCAACACCACACTTGAGACCACCTCTGCCAGCTCAGTCGGGGAGGTTGCAGGACAGCAGGGTGGGCGATACACCAGCAGCACCCCCAGTCTGTCTCTATGGCCCAGCGCCTGCTGTTGTAGCCCCTCAAGGCCCACCCAAGGTGGAGTGGCTTCCTGGTGAGAGAGAGGGAAGTTCTGTGAATCACGGCAACTCCCCCCCTGAAGCCCTCCAGCTTATGCTGGTGCTACACCGAGTACCCAGGAATAAACTTATGGAATACCAACGACCTTATGGAAGGAACTCCCCAAAGATGTGTTGGGTTTTGCATAGGCAGAACGAGATTACCACCTGACATCGAGATTATCACCTGACCTGGTGGGTGTCTCTTGAGTTCAAGTACACAAGGTCTCTAGTCACGAGACATAGTCTCAAGGTGATATGACTCAGCAGCCTTGGACAGATTTGGGGTAAACATGTTGATGAATAGGTTATACAACGGGGGTGAGTAATATCCTATTTATAGGTGGTATAAAGCTAACACACTTGCTGATAGCTTCACTCTTCTCCTTCTCCTTCTCTGCTGCTTCTCGTCTCGACACGACATGTTCCTTGTTCTGGACTTCACTTCATCTAGCCTTACCACTGGGGTATTGGATTTGTATCTGCAATGATGTAGTGAGTAGGAGATGCATTGCTTGCCTTAATCCCATGCAATTGGGTCTTACAAATAAACTCTTTAATCTTTATTAACTGCTGTTATCTCCTCCTTCCGCCTGCGTGACTGGGACTGAGGGTCACTGGCTAGGGAAGCTTCTGAACCCGGGTCAGTCCAGCTCTCACAAGATGTTCACCTGGAGCATATTTTGTTATCTTTTCAGCACCAGACAAAGGCCTTTCTTTTCTACCAGGCATTTTAGGGAGCTGGTTCTAGGTTAGTATGACTGTTTTTTATCAATTCCTCTGCTGTTTATTGTTTTGCATTATATTGTATTTTATTCTTTTCAATATTTGTATTGAACATTCCTGCCTTACTATACAATCATATTTCAGATCAGGTAAAATGCATACTGTTGACATTAGGCAGTGGTCCATGCTGTCGTCCGAGAACAAGATGGCGTCTTTGGTGAAAACAGCGGCCGCCCTCAGGATGAATGAGAGAAACAAATGCATGTGGATGTAATTCCGCGTACAGTGGAATTTTCTGGATGGGAACAGAAAAGCAACATATCATTTTGCAGACCGACATCACCTAGTTGGGATGGATTCTGGCCTTGGGACATTGATTAGCTAGTGGCGTTGGCTGGGGCTGCAGGAGAGGCCAGAAGATGGGCAGATGCCACCATAGCACCCTCAAGTGAGCACCTTGATGGACATGGAAGATGTCTCTGGCAGCTGCATGCAGCTGCTGTGGCCTCAGTCTGAGAGATGATAAGCAAAGATTCTAAGGGTGCGACTCATAATCACCAGCAGTTCTAATGCAAGACGTGGTGTCCTTTACTGCCAACAGCATTGGAGTAAGAGATAAAGTTGATATTATCCTCTTGTACAAAGTTACTGAGTAATGGACTGAGTTTTGGAATTCTGTACCCTCAAGTAATTTTGCTTTGCAAAAGGCAAATCCGTTCCACTCCACCAGAACTCTTCAGAGAATGCAGAACCCGGAATGGCTTCTGCAATCCATTCCAGGCATGCTCAATGTGAGGCCTTGCTGCCCCCTGTTTGCATACCTGACAAAGGGGTTTAGGGTGGCCACTTATGAATCTCCAAAAAAGAGGACCATAAGCGGACACTAATTTGCATATGCTAATTTAGATGTATAGATGCAAATTTAGAAATGATGATTATAATTTAAATAGAAATGCACTACATCTCACCATAGTTTGGAAAACTGTGACCAGGTGACCCATGTGCTTTGCTCAGTCTGCTATCCAGCTGCTGAGTGCTGATGGGCAACTTCAAGACCCCTTTTGCTCTTCCTTCTGATAGTTCTTTATCTTTAATCTGGACTTGGACTGGGCAGTTCTTCAAATGGAGGACTACCCTCTGTGAAAGAGGTACCTGTCCACCCTAAAGAAGTCTAGCATGGCCCATAGCCATCCCTGGCCATTATAGGAGGCCATTCCACATGTTCCAATCATTTGGTGGTGCGTTTACTGCCCTTTAGCCATGCCAGATGCAATTAATGCATGGAAGATGTTGCTTTGAGCAGGCCAGCGATGTCCCAGTCCTCTCTAGGAGGTCTTGTTGAATGATCCAAGCAGCCAGTATGGCCACTGGATGGGGAAAACATCAAGCACTGGGCACACCAGACATCGATGTGCATGCCTGGCATAGATAATAAAATCCATTCTGGCTGCCATAGTCAACTCCAGAGTTGTGGCACAGCATAATGGAGACAACTCTTCATCGGACATTTTGCAAAGCATAGTGCAGTGGTTCAGTTAAGCAATTTTAGACACTGGATTTAATGGACTTACAGGGAGTGTCCTCTTGAGATAGTAATGGGTATTCTTTCACTTCCTTCAAAATGTGGTAAGCCAATCCTGCTGTGTTTGGGGGCCCTCCTGCTCAGTCTGCTGTGTGGGGCCCTGGACATCTGCCCCAAAGTCCGACCCCAACAGCACCACTGGAAACATGGGCCCATAGCATGCAGGGGGCTTAAGTTTTCATGGGAAAATAGCAGAGCCAAACGTTGAATGTTAGGGGCAGTTAAGGAAAGGTGGATGTGTGGCTGCAGTCTCTGAAAGACATGGTCACAATTTACCGGAAGAAGGCAAAGATGAGAAGAGCTGTAATGAGCGAGGCCAGAGATGTTGCATAGCCTGCGGTGTAGATGTGCCAGAATGCCAAATAGTATGATTTCTGTGGGAGAAAAGAAAACATTCAGAAGTAGAGGCACATGGGGAGAACTCAGCTCTCAGAGTTACGGTCTGGTTTCCCTTGGTAACAATTGAGGGAGAGAAGGACGATGAGGTGTAGAAGACAAAGAAGAAGCCGTTTCCGATCCATTATCAATGAAGCAGATGCATTTGTTTGTTTTCAAACATCTAGGCTAGTGCTGGGCAGTTTCTGTATCCCAAGGTGCTGTTCTGTTCTTCAGAGTCCTAGCGTCAGGTGTGTGTGTGTGTGTGTGTGTATTAATAGCTGAGCTGTTTGGCCAGTTCTTTTTCAATATTTCATTGGGCATATGGGGGCAAAATGAAACCCCTGTGAAAGTGTGTTGGGTAGGAAAGATTTTGTTCAAATACTCTCAAGGGTTGGGGGTGTTGCTAGTATCATCCTTAACCTCATGAAGCAAACAAGAGGTTTCCTTTTTCTTCTTTTTCTTTGCTTAAACTTTATAAAGAAAGCCTTGCATCACACACAGTGGTGCAAAACTCTCTCTGCAGATCCCCACCAGCAGCACTTCCTGGAATACCTTGGGAGCTATTTGCTGTCATGTTGCACAGCTCCCAAGTAGGGAAAGGAAAACCAGCAATTTTCAAGCTCATCAAAATTTGTCAGAATTTGCTTTGAAGCTCATTTTGCTTCGCTCCTGTTTTCGTTTTTGACCTGTGTGTTTTTAGCTCGTTCGAACAGGGAAAGTGCACATTTTGACTAGGAAAATTATGTATTTCTATGCATATTCTTCAAAAGTGTGGACTTTTAGTGTGCAGTTTCCCCCATTGACTAAAGTGAGAAAATGTGGTGTGTGTGTGTGTGTGTGTGTGTTTAAAAGTGCATTTCAAAGTGCACTTTTTTTTTTAAAAAAAAAAAAGAAGTATTTTATGAATGCGATCAATGTTGCCGGAAATGCATTTTAGACAACAATTTTTACCACACCAAAATCACTATTTTGAGCTCCAATGTTGAAACTGGAGAATATGCATTGCGATGTAGTCCTCACTGACCTGATCTTCTGGCCCTTTTGTTAAACCTTCTTCAAACCCACAGGCAACCGAATATGGTGGAAATGGCTCTGACCAGTAAATCCCTGGTGTACAATTTCTGTGCAAGAACCCTGAGAAAAATAATATCAGCGTGAAACAATTGAGAAACCATAAACCAACATATACTATATTAATTCAATGTCTGTGGTGGGGTTGACATTGCCATATTTTGAGAATGTAAGGTACAAGTGGGAATCAGGTAATCCTATAACAGGGAGCCCAGGTGTCTTAAGCTGTGAACCACTGGAATAGATTAGAAGGTGAGAGACTGGCTGGCCTGAGACTTCCCACTCCGCAGTGCCCCCTTCCTGAGAGTGGCTGGAAGAGAAACTGCAGCCAGTCTACCCAATAGCTATCAGGTGGCTTGGGGAACCATCAGGGGCCTAGCTGGCCTTGTATAAGGTCTCTCCTAGGCTTGGCTCCCTAACACATCTGTGAGAGATGAATGATGCAATGCAATTCTTCTCTCACCTTCATCTGTCTATTCCAGGGCTCTCTAAACTTAGGTCCCCAGATGTTGCTGGACTACAGCTCCCAGAATCCCTTGCCATTAGCCATGCTGGCTGGGTATGCTGGGAGCTGTAGGCCAGCAACATCTGGGGACCCAAGGTTGGAGAGCCCTGGTCTATTCCAAAACCTGACTGTCCTCAACCATGCCATCCACCTCTAGTTCTTTAAATCCTTCTCTGCATGATATAGGACTTGACTCCCAGCCTGCCTGGACCATGCCCTTTGCCTCTGACCCCGCTAGGCCCTGACAGAGAAGTATAAGAGTGTGTGGTGATGGTAGCTCCAGGGGGAAAGAAAGACAAAATTTCTTGCCATGTATATTGGTGATTTCTTCAAAAAATCCTGGGCACGGGAGCGTTACCACCTCTCCGAATGTGGCTTTGGGCCAGCAGCTCAGTCCATCCCAAATTCCTGCGCATCCTGAGGAGAAACTAAATGTGAAGTTGAAGACTTTTACTTTCTAGGGTCATGAAAAGTCCCTTGAGGGCTGAAGGGATTCTGGGGCTGGGTACCGTGGTGTCAATTCATTTTGTTTCAGTGGAGTAAACATGGGACAGGTTGGTTAGCCTGTTTGAAGGAAGTGGCCCAAGTGTCTTGTAGTCGTTTCAGAGTAGACTCAAAGCTAGGGATGCTGGAGAAATCTGCAACGATTCAAATGAGTTTGGATTTCTGTGAATCTGACTTGTGGATAGGGGGATGTATGGAAGTTGCAAAATCCATTCCGTCTATGTTTTGCAGATTGGCAGGTGCCTTTCATTCCGTCGTCCGCTCATCGATGGAATCGGATTTTGCGCAAATGCGTTTGTACTAAGGATGTGCACAGAACCCAGCACCCGACTCGCAGGGCGCTCTGCGAGCTCTCCCGCCGCGCGATCCACCCCGAGCACCCTTGGAGCGCCAGCTGAGGCACTTGCCGAGGCACTTGCCGGACTTCCAGGTCCCCGGTGCTATGTTTTTTACATAAAAAACAGGGTAAACTTCCTTAAAACGACCGTGATTTGCATAACTGGCGCTTTGTTTTTATGTTAAAAACAGCATAAAATACGTTAGAATCTAACGTATTTTATGCTGTTTTTAACATAAAAAACAAAGCGCCGGTTACGCAAATCGCGGCCGTTTTAAAGAAGTTTACCCTGTTTTTTATGTTAAAAAGGTAGTGCCGGGGACCCGGAGGTGTAGCACCGGGGACCTGGAAGTTCCTTTCCCTTGCTCATCTCGCGAGGACATGTGCCAAGCCGGCGAAAATGTAAGTCACGTGGAGCTCGAGGGGTTGAGGCCGGCGAGTTCACCCCGCTTCCACCCCCCGATTGAGCTCCACGCACGTCCCTAGTTTGTACACATTTGCACAAATTCACACTTCTGAGAATGTGCAAATCCCCCCTCAAATGCACAAATACCTGAAAAATGCACATTTTCACACTTTAGCATATGGGGGAAATGTGCATTTCTGGTTGGTGTTTTTTATTTTATTTCACATATTTTGCTATGACTAAATTTGCATAGAATTATGTAAAATTTAAAAAAAGAAACAGTCCGCAAGTCTGCAGGATCTGCACAACCTGAGAAAAGCCGGCCCACTATGGAATCCGCGGGTCCGATTCTGAGAAATTCAAACTCATTTGAATCCATTGCAGTTTCCTCCGACACCCCAACCTGTGGATTCCGCAGCAGACCGGCTTTTTTCCGAATCGAGAGGATCCCGTGGGTTTGTGAACCGGATTTTCACTTTCGGGGGAGACCTGTCCAAATTCGCATTAGTACTAATCCGCATTCATGCATTCGTGTAAGCGTGCATTCGTGCTAATGCACACTTGCGCAAATGCACTAATCTGCATTCGTTAGTGCACAGTAGTGCTAATTCACATTCACTAATGTGGATTTAGTGTAAGTACAATGAAATTCTGATACAAGGAATCTGATTCCGTCCATGAATGGATGATGGAATGAAAGATGCCTGAGAATCCACAAGACACGGCCAGAATGGATTGAACTAAATCTGTACGCCCCCTACGCACAACCTGATTGCCTGGAGTGGCTAAGGCAGGGCTTCCTAGACTACACTTGCTTCCTGGAGGGAGAGATGGAGAACCCTGCTGAATTAGGCCATAGATCCATCTTGTTCAGTGTCCTGCCTCCCACAGTGGCTACAATAGCCAATCAGATGCCTCTCCACTCCTTCCCTTGGTCTGTTCCTCCCTTCTCCTGCTTCTTCGACTATTGTCTTAGGTTGTAGGCTTCTTGGGGCAGGGCCTGTCTCTTTCTAGCCATGTAACTCTACAAGGCACCGTGGACACTGAAGGTGAAGTATAAATAAAAGATAAAGACTAGAGGCGTGCTTCAAATTTGGCTGAATCCTGAACTGAGTCGGGCTGATTTGGAGAGGTCCAAATTGAAGTGGGGCTCTTCCGGAGTGAACTGAAACGGAATATGATTTGGGAATCGAGGGCACTTGAGGGAATACTAAAAAAAAGATAATGAGGAATACTGAACCAGTCCAGGACCACACATTTGCACGCAGAAAATCTATTTTGTCAATCTAAAAATGGGCTGGGAGCTCTCTGGAGCCTTTGTAGAATCGAGCCTATGTCTGTTACCTTGAAAATCCAGAAAGAGAGATTCATTCTTATCCAAACACTGAGCCTCGTCTTTCACAACCTGTTGAAATATTTTGCATTCCGGATGGATGGAAGCAACCTAGCGGAACAGAAAAAGAGATATAGACCTATAAACAACGAACTGTTGCTCAGTAGCTACAACTGGGAAGAGGTCCTGTGTGCAGTTATAAACGGAATGAGAACTGGGACTGGCTTGAATCTTGCACCATATTTGTACGGTCACGCAAGCCTTATTCAGCCATTGTGTCACCTCACACAATGAGGGGGAGGGTGGAGATGGGTGCGCATGCATCGTCCCTGTCCCCAACACATTCTCTGTGTTGGGAAGGCGAATGTCTACACTGGGGAATCTTCTCTACCTGTGGAGACTCCCTTGCACAATTTAGAACTCCGATCCTTGGCACACACAAAAAAGGACTCCGCCCTTCCTAAATCAGATGCCCACTGTCAGCCTCTCAGCCACTTGCATCCCCAGGCGAGCCTGAACCGCATCCTGATCCGATCACAGGCTGCCCGATCCTGACTATAATATGAAGAGAAAAATGAGAGGAGCTACCCAGGCAAAAGGTAGTTATTTATTCTCAGTTTTATTATAGCAATAGATGATGTTCTTTCCCCCCCTTTTAAAAACATTGAGATGCGCACATCCGCACGCTCACCCCACCCCCCCAACATAATATCTCTCTGTACTCTAAAATTGGAAAACACTTGTCAATGGCAGTCAGGGTGTTTTCAATGGAATCTTTATATATATATATATATATATATATATATTTTAAAAAATCAGACCAAACTGAATTTTGCACAGTGTCAGACCAAACAAAGGGACCAAAATGATTACCCAAAGAAGGGTAATCCAATCTACATTTCAAAAGATCCCATTCAGTGTTTCAGCTGGAAAACAAATTGTATTTCCCCTTGTCCCATCCCTTTGGCTGCCCAAGATGCTTTTCAAGGACACTAATTATGTGAAATTGTTTGCTATGGGGATACTTTTATGCTGGGCTTTCAAAAGATCTAGAGGCAGAAGTAAGATGCACCGGTTCTGGCTTTTTGTGTGTGTTTTTTTAAATATAGGCATTCTTTTGTCCGAAATAGCACAATGTACCGTACGCCAGTGGCTGAATGGACTGTTCAAATGCAAACGGAATGGGAAACTGGATCAATGGATCGTGAGCTTGGCGCTGAGCCTGTGCATTTTCACTGCCAAACACCTGGGGAGTGAAGGGAAGGATCAGGGCCTCATTCCAGTGGTAGTGGCATAGAGGCTGATAAGGAAACTGATAACAATCCTGTCCCCATCAGAACTTGCCCACAGATTTGGGGGTTCTGAATTGCCTGGTTTTTCATGCAGGGCCGCTCAGCAGCACCTGTGAGTTAGCAATCCTGTTATTTGTGGCATGTGAACTTTGTTCAGACCGTTGCACACGCACAGTTAATCAATTTATTTATTACCCGCTGGGGGAGTTGGCCTATGGGCTGCCTTTGGTGAGTAGCGCCACCACAAACCTCAGCTATGCTGCGTATCTGGGGGCGGTAAATAACCAACGGCTTCGGGTGGAGGAGCTTGACCACCAGGAGGCTTGTGGGGGGTGCTTCTAAAACTATGGATTTATTTTAAGGTTGAGCAGGAGGGGGGGGGGTGATAGAACACATGCTTTCCATGCAAAAGGACCCCAGTTCCATCCCTGGCCAGCATCTCCAGGAAAGAATCCAGCCTGAAACCCTGAAACGCTGCTGTCAGTGAGTGTCATCATTACTGGGCTAGATGAACCAAGGGTATGACTCGGGATAAGGTGGCTGGCTTCCCATGTTCCTATGACCCAAAACCTACCTTAAAATGTTTTCCTGCCACATGGGATTATAATTTTTTAACTGTCTATGCCTAGGGATATGGAAATCAGCAAAAAGTGAACTCGTCGAGGTTCTCCCACTTGCACTTTGATGAAGCTCCTTCCAACTCATGTTCATATCCAATTGCGAGCTGACACCAAAGGAGAATCACGGAAATACAAGTTTTACCAAAAAAGTGTGAAAACACCACCGTGATCAGAACTTTCTTTCATCTGTTTTTAATTTTTTTACAATGCATGTTGCAATATTAAATTTGTTGTATTAATATAAACTTTCAGTAACCAATCTTTACAAATTCCTCAATACTCATGCTGTAACATAGAGTCTTAAACATATATACCGTAATTATACAAATAACCAGTGGTAATTACCCCCCTACAATCTCAGGGGTTTAGCATCCACCCAACTTGCTGTATTGTGCTTTATAGAGTTAATGAAAATCTTCCTCTGTTTTTTCTTTTTCTTTATGGAGTTGCTGCAGCCTTTCCTCTTATTTTTTGAGATGGCCTTCAAGCTTTATCTTTTCTGGTGGTGATTCCCCCCCCCAGTCGATGCAAGCATGGAGCCACCAGCAAATAAATAAATAAATAAATAACCGTTTGTGGAATCAATTAAGCTGCCATTTATAACGCAGTAGATGCATGCGGTACTGTTAATGGCAAAAGGAAAAAAGGCGAGTAAGCGGAGACATGTTATAGAGGTGTATAGAATTATGCATGGTGTGGAGAAAGTGAATAGGGAGACATTTTTCTCCTTCTCTCGTAATACTTGAACCTGGGGTCATCCCATGGAGCTGATTGGTGGGAGATTCAGGACAGATCAAAGGAAGGACTTCTTCACACAGTGCAAAGTTAAACTATGGGATTCACTTCCGCAAACTGTAGCGATGGCCACCAATTTGGAGGGCTTGAAAAGGGGATTGGACAAATACATGGAGGGGAAGGCTATCCGTGGCTTCTAGTCCTGATGGCTCTATGCTCCCTCCAGTATCAGAGGCAGTATATACCTATGTACACCAGTTGCTGGGGAACATGGGCGGGAGGGTGCTGTTGCACTCCTGACCTGCTTGTGGGATCCCATGGGCAGCTGGTTGGCCGCTGTGCGATCAGAACAAACTAGAAAGAAAAACCTATAAGAACCCTTTTCACTAAGAACTGGTGCCTGAGTTTTGCATTCTTCCTCCTCCCTCCCAATCCCTTTTTCTTTTGTGTCATGTCTTTTATTTTTTTTATTTATTTATTATATTTATACCCCACCTTTTTTCCTGCAAGGAACCCAAGGCGGCTTACATAGTCCTCCTCCTCCTCTCCATGTTATCCTCATAACCAGTGCTTTTTTTCTGGAGAAAAAGGTACCGGAACTCTTGGATTACATTTCCTCGGGAGTAGATGGCGATTAAATTGTAATGCAATTAATAGAAGAAAAGGTGCTGGAACTCAGTTCCCGGTGAGTTCCACCAGAAAAAAAGCCCTGCTCACAACAACCCTGTGAGGTAGGTTAGGCTGAGAGTCAGTGACTGGCCCAAAGTCACCCAGTGAGTTTCATGGCAGAGCGGGGACCAGAACCCGGATCTCCCGAGTCCCAGTCCAACACTCTCACCGCTACGCAGGGACTGTCTTCTTCTTATTAATCTTTGTAAGCCACTCTGAGAGCCTTTTCTGGCTGAAGAGCGGGGTATAAATGCAATAAATGCAATAAATAAAATAAATAAATAGATGGACCCTTGGTCTGATCCAGCAGGGCTCTTCTTATGTACTTAACACCTGTGTTCTCCGCAAAATAAACAGAGAAGTACAGAGGTCCAATAGGGGGATATAGCTGGTAAGAACACATACTTTGCACGCAGAAGGTCCTAGCTTTGATCCTCAGCATCTCCAGGTAGTGTTAGGAAAGAATCCTGCCTGCAACCCAGTCAGTATCAACAATACTAGACTAGGTGGACCAATGGCCTGGCTCAATAAAAGGCAGCTTCCCATGTTCTCTTTAAATAACTCAGAATAGGGACGTCTGTGTGTGAGAGAGAGGGAGGGGTAGGGATTCCCCTAACAACCCCCACATCACATCTTCTCTTCATTGCTGCCACTGCCTCTTTCATGGTCCTAGCAGTGGTAGCGCACTGGGTTTGCCTTGCTTCTGAAGTCACATTACAGCCTGTGGTCTGATTCAGCAAACGGAAATGCCCCACGGGGAAAATGTTCCTTTGCCTGGATCCCCCTGGCTGGATGAGAGAGGTTGTTCTTTAGATACATATTCAGTATTTCTTGCTTTGATCATCTGCCATAATTATGTTCATTCCGCCTGGCAAATCAGATTGAAATAGCCCCGAATTAAAATAAAAGTAGAACATTTAATTAACGCCCCGTGCCTAAAATATCGTCTTGCTCAAAAGATCTGAGAGAGGCGATCCACGTGGAGATCAAAGTCCTCCTGGCTGTTAAATATATCCTACTTTTGAAAGCTGAGTGTTAATAATAGTCACCAAATATCAATATATGCATGCATAATGTATGAAGTGGTGTGTGTGTGTGTGTGTGTGTGTGTGTGTTTTAATACAGCTGGTTTTGAATTTCCCCTAAAATGAAATGTTTGAGGTGAATTTTGACAGTCAAGTGAATTTTAAGGAAAGCAAGAAAAGGGCTCAACCCACCTCCCACTAGAAAATGGGAAGAGGCTCTTCATTCCTTTCATTTCCCACTAAGTTTTTCCACGATGGAAGTCCTCGGTGGGGGAGGGTCAGTATTGCATTCCTCGTGGTACAAAGAGAGTCCGGTCATTGTAAGGAATTTGCACAAGAATGCAAAATCAGTCTGCACTACCCTGTCCTACATTAGCCTTGTCCATCCACCCTACCTCACGGGGCTCACACATAGTCATAAGTCAGTCCCGCCAAAAGCACTTCTATGGTACTACATTCAAAGAAGAATGCGGCAACTGGAGTTTTTCTAGGGAGGAGAAGATCCCTCACATGCTGCTGCTTCTTCTTCTTCTTCTTCTTCTTCTTCTTCTTCTTCTTCTTCTTCTTCTTCTTCTTCTTCTTCTTCTTCAAAATTGATCCTCTGATGCATTCTGCTCTTTCGAATTTGGGCTGAGATAGGAAAAGTTTAGAGATTTACTTAACAGCATCCCTTTGGCCTAGTACTTCTCTGTGGCCCTCGAGCTAAATTCAAAAGCCCTCTGCAAGCAATCAGTTCAGCCCTTATAAAAAGTGGTAAGTGCTGGGCAGGGAGAGAGAGGAGGTGTCAGAAAAGGAGAGAAGGGGTGGAAGAAAGTGAGAGGAAAGGGGGAGAGAGAGTGGGGGTGCCCCACCCACTTTTGTCTCTGCCGTGACCACCACTTGCTTTGGCCCAAGCCACTGATGTCATGCAGCCCCTAAGAGATTACCTGTGAGGGATTATTTTTTTATTTTTTTAAATTATTTATAAAAATTATTGCATAAATCATAACACAGTATGAGAAGTTCATTTCCGTTCATTTTTTATCAGGATGTACCCAGTTTGCACCTTCTGGACTGAACACAGACTCATGCAATCTATGGTTGAAGTCTGTACATTTCTGAGCTTGCAATGTGATCCGCGGACCAACCAAAAAAAAAAAAATGCGTTCAACAGCATGCGCGCATTTGGAAAATATGCATGAAAAAAATGTGAAGTCTTGAAAAATGCACACAAATACACATTACTCAATGGGAAAAGAATTTCAAAGTTGCGCACAGTTGATGATGTGTACATTTGGGGAACTACACACGAAAATACGTACAGATTTTCACACGAAAGGGGGAAAAAAACAAAGCTCGCTATCTGACACACACTTGAGTTGGAACAAGCTTCGAGATGGAATTCAGAGAACTTTGGTGACCTCATGCGTTGCTGATTCACAGATCCCTATGCACATAACACAGCAAATTAAGAACAGGGAAGAAACAATCTTTTAAAAACAGAAAGTGGAGCCAACAGATTTCAAACCACTGCGGGGTAACAAAATAACTTCAGTGGACCTCCTAAAAGTACACAAAGGGACCAGTGTTACCTCATTAGGAAGAGAGTTCCACTATTGGGGTGCCACTACAAGGAAGCCCCTGTTCTGTATTCCCACTAACTTAGCAGCGGTGGGATATACAGAAGGGTCTCCAAGGCAGAGCTTAAACTATAGGCAGGTTCATACAGGAGGAGGCAATCCTTCAGACATCCTGGCCCCAAATGGCTTAGGGTTTTGTTGGCAAGAACCAGCACCTTGAATTGTGCCTGTGGAAAAATGGGCAGCCAGAGCAGTTGATACAAGGCCAGCGTACCATGGTCAAAGTGCATGCCAGATAGCAATCAGGTCATCTCATTTTGCACTAACTCAAGTTTCTCAACACTCTTTAAGGGCCGCACCATAGAGAACACTCTGCAGTAGTCTAAAAAGGAGAGGCAATTGAGGCATGGATCGCTGAGGACAGATCTGCCTTCTCCAGGAAGGAATGTGGGGAAATAATTAAAAAAAAAAAGGTTTCCCACAGCTGAATTATGGAACTGGAGCATCTGCAGATTTACAAAATTTGCAAAGTTATTCATATTCAGGAGAGAAGGAACTTGAGATTTCAAGAACTCCAATACAGGTGAAAGTGGAATTGACAGACTCACCTGCTGTCCCTATGTGTGCATGACTCAAAGTGAAGAAAGTGCTCCATATCAGGATCTTCCATCTAAAACAGTGTTCTCCAACCTTGGGTCCCCAGATGTTTTTGGCCTACAACTCCCAGCATGCCCCAGCCATGCTGGCTGGGGCATGCTGGGAGTTGTAGGCCAAAAACATCTGGGGACCCAAGGTTGGAGAACACTGATCTAAAATCTTACCTGTTTCTCTGCTCCCAGCATTTCAAAAAGTCGGGAGGTGGTGGGCTCTCCAACACTGGAGGCATTCAAGGTGCAGCTGGACAGACATCTGTCAGGGATGCCTTGACCTGGATTCCTGCATTGAGCAGGGGGTTGGACTCGATGGCCTTGTAGGCCCCTTCCAACTCTACTATTCTATGATTCTATGATTCCACGACTCCCTTAGGACCATTAACTCCTTTTCTGCTCTTGGGAAAGTAAAACTAGACAGACTGTCCTTGTGTCTTGACAAACCTCCCTCCTCTCCTATTCAAAATAAGCACAATAAGGACACAATCCTATGTGTGTTTAGACAGGAAAAAGTCCTACAATTCCCAGCATTGTCAATATTGCTGAAATACACTTATCACAGTCATATGTACATCTACAGAAAGAAAGAAAGAAAGAAAGAAATTTAAGAGCTAATAACTGATCAAAATAAAAATGATAGAACATTGATCATCCTTGATTACAACAGCAACATTTTTTTTTTTTTTGGCCTGATTATCCCTGGAAGGGACCATTTTGTGGGGAGGAGCCCTAGGCCTCCCTGCCACCATGACCTCTGTGGTTCATGGCCCCCTACGTAGGCTTCAGCTAGTACCTGATGATATACCAACCCATGATGCCAACCTTGGAATAGGTGGGGTCTGAAGAGGAAGGAAGAGAAAAAGGAGGTGATACCACGTAAGTGTTCAGGGCATTCCAGACCTAAAGAGTTAGAATGCTTTTGAGAGATGGGAAACTTCTGGAATTTGATTCCAGGACCCCACCTTTCTCTCCCACCACCATAGCCAGCATTTCTTGATTCCCATGAGGTCTTTGTCTCCACGCCCTCTCCTGCTGTGGGTGTTGCCATGAAATCCTTTTCTTCTTTCTCCTACTCAAGTCATGATGCCTCATCTTTCCCCTCTCTCCACCCACGACCACCACGTCAGGGAAAAACTTCACTCCTTATATTTTTTGGGTGTCATATTTTGACATCTTCCGTGACTCTTTTTGTCATTCCCAATTAAAAGCTAATAGCTGTCAAAAGTGCTTCACACGCTCTTGAGCATAAGAGTAATTATGATTATTAGATGTGCCTGTCAGGCATTCAAACGCACCCACCCATGCCAAGAGACATTTTGAGGACAGACCAAGAAAAGTAAGAGGAAGACAGGGTGATGTTGTGCTAGAGTGGTGAGCTTGGCCCAAAGAAACTGGCTCCTTCCCATACCTGGTGCCCTCCAATTGTGTTGTACTGCAAGTCCCATCATTCCCAGCCAGCATGGCCATTGGCCATGGGAGTGGCTGGGAATAATGGGTATAAGGGGAAGGCTGCCTTACACAGTCATGAAGTTCAACATATGATTTGGGGTCAAATCACTTTCTTTCAGCCTGGTCTACCTTGCACTGCTGTTGTGAGGCCAAATGACCAGTCTGAGCTCTTTGGAGGGAGGGTGCAAGGCACTGGGTGCCACGGTTTAAGAAGGATATCGACAAGCTGAGACATGCCCAGAGGAAGAAGACAAAAAAGGGCAAGGGAAGGTTTTATTTCATCTCTTTATTTAAAATATCTGGAGGCTGCCTTTCAGAGCGGAAGGCCTCCCAAGGCAGCTTGCAATATTAAAATTCATATGCTTAAAAAAAAAAAAAAGGTTGAAGGAGTTGACGATGGTCAGCCTGGAGGAGAGACAATTAAATAGGTGGTGAGAAGATAGGGATGGACAAGACTGAGAAACTCAACCTGCTTGCACTCAGTGGACTTTTGGTACCTCGCCAACTTGAGAGCTGAAAGTGGGCTGAGTTGGGTGTGTTACGACTTCCACTTTTAAACCAGGCTGAGATTTGCATTGGGGGTGTGTGTGTGTGTTTAAGCCAGGGGAATTTGCATGAATCCCAGCCGTAATTTGCACAAATTGCATAAATTCCGGACACAGTTTATGCAATTTGCATAAGTTGTGGCCAGTATTTATACAGATTTCCCTGGCTTTAAAAAGACACACACAACAAAAATGCAAATCACAGCCCGCTTTAAAAGCAGAAGACCGCATGCCGGCTTGACTTGCATCCGAACGAGTCAGTGCCAGCTCTGGGCTGGTGGGCCGGAATCCAGGTGGCCGAGCTGGGCCAATCTGCCAGGTATTGACCCACCCCACCCCTTGTCTCTTGTCCCCCTGAATCACCTGGTATTCAGAGATATACTGTCTAGAGCAGTGTTCTCCAACCTTGGGTCCCCAGATGTTTTTGGCCTACAACTCCCAGCATGCCCCAGCCAGCTACGCTACGCTTAGCTGGAGAACACTGGTCTAGAGGATCCACCAGAGCTTGCCACATTCAAGCCTAGGAATGACTTTAAGGAGCTCAGCAATGCTTGCCTCAAAAGAGAGTCAAGCATTAGAAGCCATCTCATTCTTCTCCAGCTCAGATTAAAATGCTGAGAACAGACTGCAGGACTAGACGGATCTTTGAGTCTTACACATTATGGGTGTATGTATGTACAGTCATGTGAAAAACTACACCCTGCTCGAGTTCCATGGTTCCACGTATCAGGGTCAGAAGAAAAACCATCGGGCCTGTGGCAGGTCTCAAAATTAGGTAAAGACAACCTCAGATGAACAACAACACATGACAGAGTACACCGCGGCATTATTTCTTGCGCAGAAATACAGCCAATTTTGAGACCTGCTACGGGCCCAATGATTTTTCTTCTGTCGTGATATGTGGAAGTTGGTGGAACCATGGAACTCGAGAAGGGTGTATTTTCTTTTTCACATGACTGTATGTATGTATGTATGTATGTTATGTATACTACTTTGGTTCTGGTGTGTTACTGTAGCACAGAATGAAGAAAATATAAAAACAGGTATTTCCTTCTAACCAACAGTGCTACCTCATGCTAATTAAATTGGATGTTATCTTGCACTTACTTCACTGTCTCAGAGATGGAGCTATATTGAAGTGCTAGCAATGCATGCATTATTAATGTGAACTGATTTAATTAATCAAGTGTTTAAAAGGTTAGATAATTAACAATATTACTTAATTGGTTGACAGCTGCATTTTTACCAGGCTGCCTCCTACTTATTCAGAATTCTCCAGCTTCCAAGTCCCAGGGGGGTATTCCACTGAAACACAACGAGCTTGGACCGCAATAAAACAAAATGGATTATTTACACATCATTTAGTCCAGCGTCGTCTATTATTTCAAGGACTTATTCCAAACTAGCGCAAAGTGGTTACTTTAATCAGGGTTGCATTTCCTAATTGGGTGCCTTTCTTGTCCCTTCAACCTCAGACCACTGATTCTTCTTTCAAAGGGGAGGGGGGAGAACCTTAACCCCTTATCTGTAAGCGGAACCAACCGATGTGGAGTTCACGGATGGCTGAATATACTAGTCCTATATTTCGTATTTGCTGTGCAACTGATGAGCAATGAGAAATAGCCATCCCAGCCATAGGGGTCCTTAGTCTTTACGGTGGATTTTTCCCATTTGGGTATAGGAATGTGTACGTGTGTGTCTCAGTAATAAAAACGTCAGTGGCGGACTCAACGGTTTCAAACAAAATGGGTTTGAGGAACCACTGAGTATATTTTGATATTTCAACCGCGTGCACCCAGAATCAAATATGAAATTCGTATTAGAGCTGAAATAGGCTTCCTTACGAATTTCATATTTGATTCTGGGTGCACGCGGTTGAAATATCAACATATACTCAGTGGTTCCTCAACCCCATTTTGTTTGAAACCGTTGAGTCCGCCACTGACGTTTTTATTACTGAGACACACACGTACACATTCCTATACCCAAATGGGAAAAATCCACCGTAAAGATTAGCCTTCGAACCCAACATTTGTATACTGGAATTCAAACCCTCCTATTTCAAATGTGCAGGGAGATGCTCACTGTGGAGTGCAATCCTATCAGATAGATGCTCATAGGATGGAGGGCTTTGACCTTAGAGCCCTCCAGCCATCTTAAGCCCTGCAGGGCAGGAGGGATGGCCGAGGCTTCTTTGCCCCTTGTTCTTCTTAAAATGCATTAAACATTAGATGGGCGTCTGCTGGATTGGGTGGATCCACGGCCTCTCTTCTCCCCTCTCCTCTCCTCCCTGCACACCCCTGGTCCCTCCCTCTCCTTCCTCTTCCCAAGGTCGGAGCCCAGACCTCAGGAGATGGTGATGCCCTGCTCAGATTGTCCCCTCCAAGTCCGTCACACAGTCTGTCTACGGCCTCAGAGGGGGAAACCCTCAACATCTTATGGCCCCTCAGACACTCTCTAGAGTCAGGGCTCTCCAACCTTGGGTCCCCAGATGTTGCTGGACTACAGCTCCCAGAATCCCTTGCCATTAGCCATGCTGGCTGGGTATGCTGGGAGCTGTAGGCCAGCAACATCTGGGGACCCAAGGTGGGAGAGCCCTTCGCTAGAGGCCCTAGGATTGCTCTTAAGAGCCACATTTTTGCAAATTCCAATTTTGCAAGTAAGGCTTGGCATTTCAATCTCCTTCTTTCCTTCCAGTTTGAAGCATAATTGCATGCATGTGTAGAAGAGAGAGAGAGAGAGAGAGAGAGAGAGAGAGAATGCACTCATGTTTTTGTGGGAAGACAAGTTGAATTTCAGCCAAAAAACACATTCTCTTAAAAATCAAATGTCACCGTGGTCTGCTTTCAAACACCAAATGTTCCCAAGAAATGTATCCTTTCAAAATGCTGCTTAATGAGGAAAAATAAAGACATCTTAATCATAGTTGGTGTAATTTCTTAAACACCCCCCCCCCGATTATCCATCTGTGAAGGGAGTGGAGGCAGTGTGGGCCGTGGGCGTGGTCAATCAAATTACTCGGTAGGCTGCCACTTCTCCTTACATCCACCTCAGCCTGAGCCGGGGGACTCTCAGACCTTTCTGGATACACTTGGAGCACAAGAATAAGGGTTCAAGCTGACGCCTTCTATGTCAAGCCCCAGTCCAAAAATTTCTAAACAGCAGCAAGACCAAATGGAGGACTGAGGCTTTACCCGGAGCAAAGCACGCACAACTTTTGAAATAGATGTGAAGTTTACTTACAATAAGGGATGGAAGGGAGATATAAAAAAGATATACAGAAATCAAAGAAACCAGATATACCCTCTGGAAACTTTTGAAACGGTGCTGCAGGAAAAACGACAGCAAAGCAAGGCCTATCCTATCCGATCTTTTACCTAGGTACGGGTCTTCTACTAGGACAGGGTTGAATTCAGGATATAAAAGCTTACAGGCCCAAAAGCAAGTTTCCACAGGCAGACAAAGATAAAAAAACCAAAATGAAGCCCAGAATGAAGACCAGGATGAAGACCAAAACAAAGATGACACCAAAGAATGAAGACCAAATGGCAACAGTAGCCCCCCTGGCTTTATACCCACCAGGCCCTTGACAAATGTGAGGTGAGCCTCCTTAGCCAATCCTGATTGGGCTGGATAATTTCCTCAGTGACAAGCCTCTTTAGTCAGTCACCACTAACAGGTTGAATACCTTCTTCGGTTTTCAGAAGGGGAGTGGGGTGAAAAGCTCTCACCACAGCCCAGCTGACATTGTTCAGTCTAATCTGGCAAGAGTTCCATTCTGGCTTTGACAAGACTGGAGACACACAGGTGGTTTTGCCGAATGCATGCAGGCCCTTCCTCGTGAAATGGAGCTTCCTTCCAAGTAGCTAAACCTTAACAAGAAAATGGATTTCTTGACACTAGCCATATCTGAAACAAGATGTTGTTGGTTTAGAATTCTCACATTTTCAGTGGGTCTTCGGCATAACTACTTCTCAGACCCACACTTCAAAAATTGTACGGTTCTTGGGATGGTTTTGGCTCTAGTTAATCGGAAGAACAAAGAAAGTGTGTGGGGTGGGTGGGTCTCTTTTGATCTCTAAGGAATTGTGAGTTCACGAAGCAATCCTGATGTGACAGTTCCTCACAGTCAAGCACGTTAACAAGAGCAAGGAAGACACAACTAGGAACGTGACACGTTCAAACAAATATGAGTGAACAAGAGAGAGATTGAGAGAGAAAGATCCAGATGTGATATTCTGGACAGAAGTACCTGCAGGTGAGATATCCAGATGTGTGCACTCAGTAATGCTATATTCCAGTAGTTCTCAAGATTTAAACCCAACATGACACCCAAGACTCAGTTTCATCTTTCCCCAATAGTATGTTCGTCTTTCTCTTCTCTTCCCCCACTCCTTCTCCTGTTCACTTTTTCTCTCCTGCACCTTTCTCCTTCTATTAAAAATCCAAACAAGAAAAGGATATCACATGGCAATGCCAGTTGCATAATTTACTTTAAACTGGGACATGACTCACTTCGGGGGTCCTGACCCATCAGCTAAAGATGGATGCTCCCTCCACAGCAGAAGTGCAGAAGCAGCAAAGATTGCCCAGATGCGAACACAGGAGGCAAAGAATCAAATTAAGCTCATGCCAGCACCACATAAACAAACATGCACCCCTATGCCCTGGATGAATTAATCCAGAATAATTGCCGGCTTCTCCCGCCGCACTCAGTAAGATCTCACCTTTGCACCTCTCATTGAATAATGTGCAAGAACCTTCACACGATTGCACTCACAAATGTGCATCGAAAGAGGTTTTTTTAAATCCATTTTATTTATTTTTAGCATTCTTGAACTACTGAGCACAGCAAGGTGTGCAGAGACTATGGGCCACTCTGATTATTTCACTTCCTGAAAGAAACAAAAGGAGAATCCACTTACCAGGGGGAACGACCAGCAGAAAGTTAGCAGCATCCTTTGGCAGCAGCAAGAGCGTCTCTCCTTCCCTGCCCTCGCCTGCCGATTCACACCAATATAGTCCCACCTCTTGGCTACACCTTCTCTGCTCAGCAAAAAGAAGCATTTCTCCCTGCAGGCTCCAACCCGCCTAGGTGGGGAGAATCAAGCCTCCTCCTCATCTCATTATTCAAATGGATGAAATGCTTTCCTAGTCAAAATATGCAAAATAACATCCAAGAAGAGCAATACAGCCAAAAAACAAAAACAAAAAAAACACTATCCATTCCAAATATAAAGACAATCAGATCATAACTCAGCAGCAGCAATAATAGAAAAAGCCAAACTAGCCAACCTCAGAGAAAGTGCTGTCAAGCCAAGGAGCCAAGTTTTAACACTACAGTGAAAAGTGTTATAAAGAAGGGATAAGGAGCATTGCAAAGCCTTGGTGCAGCTGCTGAGAAGGCCCTGCTCAGAGTCCCCCACTAATGTCACCGACAGAATGTAGGGGAGCCAGGTCAGAGTCTTCTCTCCCAGTCTCAGAGGTTTGAGTCAGAAGACCTGGAAGAAAGAGCTGCCTGTGGTCTGAATTATCCCATTCTTTTCCCACTCATCCTTCTGCCATGAAAGGCATAGAGAGGACACACAAGTCAGGAAGCTAGACGAGAACTTCATTGTCACATTCAAATGGGAACAGGAACTTCCTGACTCCACCCAGGTACAACTAAATCCAGTGCTAACTAGTGACTAAGGGCACAATCCAGTCGGGATGCCTGTATGCTTCCGAACTCGGATTATGGGCTTCCTATGCCAGGGATGGGGACTCGGACTCGAGGACTCAACTCGTGAGTCGGACTGAGTCCCCCCTCTGACTCGACTCGGACTCGAGTCCCAATATTTTTAAGGGGACTCGAGACTCGACTCGGGACTCGAGACCAAGGACTCGTCAACATCCCTGGGCTGTTGACGAGTCTTCTGGCCGTGCCAGAAGGAGCGCGATCACCGGTGAAGAGCGCATGGAAGCGAGGCGTGCCGCTGCTCAGCCACTATGGACAGCTACCAGGAGCGCAGCCCCAACGATGTGTTGAGATTTATTTTGATTGATGTGTTGTTGTGGGGGGTTTGGGTTAGGATCAGACATTTTGGGTATGGCTGCCTCTGCCTGCCTGTTTGGGGTTCCCAGCCTCCTCTGCCTGCCTGGTCTCTTCTTGACCTGTTCCACAGTTTGAATTGTCCAAGACAAAGGCCTCTGCCTGCCTGCTTTGGGGTTCCTTGCCTCCTCTGCCTGCCTGGTTATTTTGGGTTTGTCTGCCTGGTCTGTTCTTGCCAAAATCAGTTGCAGAGTTTTGAAATAAAAAGGCACACTTGTGCCTAGAATTTATTTAAGCCACACATCTGAAGTGGCCTTATTTTGTTGGGGGGAAACCCCATTGATTTTAATAGGGACTCGTGGAGTCAGCTTTGGGAGTGACTCGTGACTCGTGACTCGTGAGTCACCATTTTGGACCAAGGACTCGGACTCGGACTCGAGACTCGGGTCCAAAGACTCGTGACTCGACTCGTGACTCGAGACCAAGGACTCTTCAACATCCCTGTCCTATGCACAGTGGGAGGAGCAGTGGAGGTGATCTCCGCCTCCCTGCTCCTCCCGCTCTGCATTCTTGCTAGGTGGCTGTGTCTGGCCATCAAGCTGGGGTGTTTCAGAGGGGGAGGGAAGGAGGCGGCAGAGGACACAGGACACATCGTATCCTGGCCTCTGCAGTCTCCTCTACTCCCCGCCCAGCAGAACAACCCCTTTACCCGCTCTCCGAGGTTGCAGTCCCAACGTCAGAGAGGCAGCTGGTGCAGTTCTTTCCAGGCCAGCTGTGAGAGGGGGGTAGGGGGTGGGTCAGAGTGCGGATTCCCAGCCCCTAAGTCAGAGCTCTGTTTCCAACCTCAGATGTGGAGTTCCAAACTATTCTATGGCCCCGACATTGATGTCTAGGGGCCATAGAATCACTCCCTAAATTGTATACTAACACACTATAGTCATGCCTTGGATTGAGAGCATAATTTGTTCCGGAAACCGTGCTTGTATCCAAAACACTCTTTATCAAAACAAAATCCCCCCAAAAAATTTGTAGCATAGATTTTTAATTTAAGCGTACTACAGTTACTTGTATTGCAAGACGTCGCTTGTATCTCAAGCTAAAAAAAAAAAATTAAATAAATACTTAAAAAATTTGACTTGGTCTTGGGCAAAACGCTCTCATAACCAAGTTATTGGCAATCCAAGGTATTACTGTAAGTGTTCCTGGTTATGGCGTAGTGGTGAGAGTGCTGGACTGGGACTTGGGAGATCAGTGTTCTGGTCCCTGCTCGGCCATGAAACTCACTGGGTGACTTTGGGCCAGTCACTGCCTTTCAGCCTAACCTACCTCACAGGGTTGTTGTGAGGATAAAATTGGGAGGGGGAGGAGGATTGTGTAAGCTGTCTTGGGTTCCTTGCAGGAAAAAAGGTGGGGTATAAATATAATAAATAAATAAATACATGAATACATAAATAAATTTTATTTTTACTTATTAGAACCCTTCCTCCCAAAAAGAGAGAGACCCAAATCAACTTACAACTAAATTAAAACATACAAAATTTTCAGACAACTTAAAGCAGCTAAAAATCAAGTATCCGTAAAACACCACGAACCCATCAAACTATCTAAATATACTGAATTCATCAACACATCGACTTGCCCTCACCACAATGGAATGCAAATGCAACGGTTTCCAGTTCTCAAATCATGCACAAGTCAATTTAATGATCAGCAGCCAATCTCTGACCATTTCACCACCACTACGAACTAGGTAGCATTTGCTCTGTTCATAAAGGAGACTTTTCAGACGGTAAAGGACACTGGGCTCCACTTCCTGTAAATGTGGCTGGAGAAGATGCTCCATTGGCCTAACCTGGGAAGTGTACCATTCCATGCTAATGGAGCTTTCAGACATGTAGTTTCCTGGGTGCTAGGCATCCATGCTAAGGTCTGGGGCATGTAGGAAAACTACATCTCCCAGGCTCCCTGATGTCTGGCACAGTGACATTTCCTCAATCAAGAACCCAGCCACCACACAGCCAGGTCCAGGTGCATTCAAGTGGTGCAAGGTCCAGGGGATTTCATAGTTTCATAGTTCATAGAGTTGGAAGGGGCCTACAAGGCCATCGAGTCCAACCCCCTGCTCAATGCAGGAAACTAGAGGAGGGGTCTCCCATCCAAGTAATAACCAGGCCTGACCCTGCTTAGCTTTCCACACTCAGACAAGCGGAGCCAGCGTGAGCCACAGGCCTTACGCTCTGGGAGTTAGTAGGGATGTGTGATGCTGGGAATTCCATTCTGATTAACCCCAATGGGTTTTCACAGTGGTTCCATTCCAATAAGCAGCAGCAGACTGTAGCAGAATTTCCCCCCCTATTCCAGAAATATTTGTAATTTTTTGCAAACAGTAAATAAATAGATGCTTCCCCCCCCCCCCCCTGAGTCCCATGATTTGTGCAAATGGGATCATGTGGTATTCTTTAATTACTTTTCAGGTCTTTAAATTAGTGCAAAAGTGGATCATGTTTTTTGAATTATTATTATTTTTCAGGACTTTAAATCTACACAAATGGCATCGTGGTGTGTGTGTGTGTGTGTGTGTGTGTGTGTATCAGATCTTTATTTGCGCAGATGGGATTGTGTGTTTTTATTAGTAGACTTTTTTGAGTTTTGGGCAGTGCAATCCAATGAGGCTGCCCGTAACCCGCTGAACTTGGAGGATTATGAGCATCCTATACATGGTGGGAGGATCACAGAGGTGAAGGTCGCCCCAT
This sequence comes from Shinisaurus crocodilurus, assembly GCA_021292165.1. Taxonomy (NCBI): domain Eukaryota; kingdom Metazoa; phylum Chordata; class Lepidosauria; order Squamata; family Shinisauridae; genus Shinisaurus; species Shinisaurus crocodilurus. The sequence continues at coordinate 8,058,054 of CM037880.1, read as the reverse complement.
GCTCCTCCCACCATGCAAAATATTTAGACGGCCTGATTTCGGCCAGCAAAGTGTGGTGCCTCGGAGTGCGAGGAGAGGAGGCTGAGGCACCGCCAGGATATCGCGTATGCTTATATTTTATTATGTATTTATTCATTATATTTATATCCCGCCTTTTTTCCTGCAAGGAACCCAGGCAGCTTACATAATCCTCCTCCTCCTCTCCATTTTATCCTCACAACAACCCTGTGAGGTAGGTTAGGCTGAGAGTCCGTGACTGGCCCAATGTCACCCAGTGAGTTTCATGGCCGAGCTGGGGACTAGAACCTGGATCTCCTGAGTCCCAGCCCAACACTCTCACCACTATGCCACACTGGCTCCCAATAGATTTCATAGATCATAGAGTTGGAAGGGGCCTACAAGGCCGTCGAGTCCAACCTCCTGCTCAATGCAGGAAACTAGAGGAGGGGTCTCCCATCCAACTAATAACCAGGCCTGACCCTGCTTAGCTTTCCATGCTCAGAGCCAGCGTAAGCCACAGGCTCCTCACCCAACCCCCCAAAGCCCATCTCTGAGGTCACTCTTGTGACCTCGGAGCTGCAGCTGGTGTGGTTCTTCCCATGCCAGCTGTGAGGACAGGGAGAGAGTGCTCCAAGTTCGGAGTCCCAGCCCTGAGCTCGGAGCAAGTTTCTGAGGTTGGAGCAGGGACTCGGAATTATCCTGTGGCCATCTAGACTCTGTCTAGTGGCCATAGGATTGCGCCCTAAATTTACACAAATGGGTCATATATTTTTTTTAAATTGATGGTCTTTTGCAAGTCCACCTGTCTGATATGTATTCCCATTGTAAATATTCTTGCCAGTTTCATCCTCTCCACATACTACTTCAGTTAGCACAGCCATATGTAATGGGAGTTGCGGAAGATGGCGAGGAGTGCAGTGTTGCACAACAGTCCTGCCTCAATGCCCTGTATCATGCTTTGTATGATACTATGCTCTGTATTATGCTCTGTATGGTATTATACCCTGTATTTTGCTCTGTAATAGCAAGGCATGACCTTGCTTAATTGTGAGTTGGCTGCTAGCCAGGCTGATGCAATCTTCAGCAACTTGCTGGCATGTGACCTGGCTGCAGGCCAGAGGAATGACACTGCACAACAGCCCAGGTGCTACCAGTTAAGCATGAGGTATGCAGCCCATGGAGTTTGGTGCTAGAAAAGTATATAAGACTAGCAAATGCAGACTAAGATGGTGGTGGTTGGTAGTGGTGGTGGTTGGTAGTGGTTGGTTGGTTGTGTGTGCAGTGGTGAAGTGCTGAAGAATCGGAAGGTGCAAGGAGGAGCAGAGGAAGCTGTTCAGAGAGCCCTGCTGAAGCCCCAACGCTGAAAGCTGATACCCAGGCGGAGAGCTGCTGGAACTAGCAGGGTGGGTTGGAAATAATACAGCGACTGTGTAGCTAAGGGGTGAGAGTTCCACCAGGGAACTTGGAGGAAGGCATAGCATTGTTGTATTTCCTGCTCAGCTTTGCAATAAAGGTGTTTGGCTTTAACTTCCTGGAGGAGCATTTATTATGGTCTGAAAATCCCTCAAAGAACCTTTGCCAATCCCTTTTGGGGAACCTGTGGCAAAACACCATATCCCATGCTTGTCAAAGAGCGTGTCAATTTCAGTGCTACTGCTCCCTCCACACACCTTCACTCAAGAAGAGCTGAAGTGGAGGATGAAATTGACAAGTGAAATTGTCTCTGCATGTATATGTGTGCGCACATATTTGTTCCAACAGAGGTAGAGATTTCATCACAATTTTAACCTGGATTTGACGATGCTGAATTGCCAGTGCAGGAAATCCACTGCTACAGCACTCATGGTTGCTGTCCATCCAACCTCTGCTTTAAAACCTCTAAGGAAGGAGAGCCCACCACCTTCCAAGGCAGTCTGTTACATTGTCAGAAAGCTCACTCCACTAGGAAGTTCTTCCTAACTTTTATTCGAAATCCCCTTTCTTGTAATGTGAAGCTGTTAGTTCAGGCCTTACCCTCTGGAACAGCCTCCCCACCCACCCCAACCTGGTGCCCTCCAGATGGGTTGGACTACAAATCCCATAATCCCCTAGCCACTGGCTTGGGGGTTATGGGAGTTGTAGTCCAACCCATCAGGAGGGCACCAATTTGGGGAAGGCTACACTGGAGCAACGGAAAACAAATTTGCTCAATCAACTATGTGACAACCCTTCAAATATTTGAAGCTGGCAATCGTGTGTCACTTCTTAATTGTCTCTTTCCTAGGCTATATTTATCCGCCCCAAAAGCAGAGTGGCTAAGGCTGCAATCCAATACCAACTTGCTTAGGACTAAGCCCCGTCAAACTCAATGAGATTTACTTCTGATTCGATGTGTCTCGGATTATGCGGAGGAATTGGGCTCAACCTGAAGAGGAAGCCATGTTCTTGAATTTCAGGAGGCAGTACTCTCCCCTGGTTTGCATACGATATCTTTCTGCAGATTGGCATTTATGAGGCCTGATCATAGAATCATAGAACACTGTAGAGTTGGAAGGGGCCTACAACAAGGCCATCGAGTCCAACCCCCTGCTCAATGCAGGAATCCAGGTCAAAGCATCCCTGACATATGGCTGTCCAGCTTCACCTTGAATCGTTGAATGCCTCCAGATTGGATCAATGTGTGATCCGCCCAGACAAACACCATTCTTCTTCCAGGGGGAGGAGGCTGGTGACTCCCTTGTCAGTGGGGTTCTTCATCCATTGCATCCTTCATTCTGAGCTTTCCAGGAACTATCCAGGGTGCTGTACCCCATCCCCAAAATAGGTTCACCACCATGGAGCGCCATGGATAGCTCCTATATAGCTCAGAACAAAACCTGCAGTGGATAAAGAGCCCCACTGACACAGGCGTCACTCAGCCTCCCTTGCCTTCTTCTATGTGTTGTAGCCTGCCAGGTGATTTCAATCACCCCTGTGTTGGAAGACCACAATCAGAAGTGTTGACCTGACCCTGTCAGGCTGCAAAGAGTGGCCAGTGGACTACACTGGCAATTGTAGGTCACAACTTGCAGGCCTGGGATGTATTAACTGAAGCTGAAACCTAGGTGTCCTGAAGTCAGGAGAAAATCAACTGGAAAAATTTAAGAAGTTCCTAAATTTGAGGCAGGCTGGGAAACGATTCCCTCACGATTAAAGATCCTAGCGTTCGGGCAGGGGTGCAGAACCTCTTTCAGTTCAAAGGCCAAATTCCGTTTCAGAGAAGCTTTTGGGGGCGTCATTCTGGTTGTGGGCGGGGCCAAAGGCAAAAGGGGAGGGACTAAACAAGGACACCAGCATTTTTAACCTTATTTTATTTATTTATTAGCTTTTTTACCCGGCATTGCATGGGTCGTCATTTTCCTATAGGCACTATTTGTTCGAAATTCCTTAAGGTAGCTGACTGCTGTTTTGAATTGCTCCACAGGAAAGGTCCCCCGGGACTGCACAATGAAATCCCAGTTCCCCTGGGACTACCTGCTCCCTCGGGACTACACGATGAAATCCCTGCTCCCCTGGGACTACACAATGAAATCCCTGCTCCCCCCCCCCGGGACTACACAATGAAATCCCTGCTCCCCCTCCCCCTCGGGACCTCCCTGTTTGCCCCCCTCCCCGGGACTACACAACAATGACATCCCAGTTGTCGTCCCCCCCCCTGGTGTAGGTCCCTGTTGCTGTTCATATGAACATTCTGTTTTGAGAGATTTGCATATCCGCTCCTGATTGGCCCCTGTGGCAGACGTCATAGGAACATTCTATATGTCGTTGGAGTGATTTGCATAACTGCTCCTGAATGACCCCTGCGAACATTCCAATTGACGCCATTGGTTATAATCTATTTTGGGCCATACAGGCGCAGCGAGGGTTTTTCGGAGATTTTAACCCACCAGTCCTTGTCCTTGGGTGATGGAGAGTATGTGTGCCAAGTTTGGGGCAGATCCGTCCAACTGTGCAGGCGCCTATGCGACGCACGCAAACCGTACACACACACACACACACAGACAAACTTTCACATTTATATAGTAGACTAGGTGTTGCCCGCGGCTGCGCTCGCGTGGATTTTAGGATTTGGTATAATTGTTTTTAAAAGAAACATGTATGGAAAAGATGCAGTGTCTCTGACTGAAAGTGTAACGTTTAGGCTGGGTGCTGGCAGCAGAAATCTTTTGTGACAGAAATATCTGTTCTTAAAGAAAAATCAGGTTAATCCTGAGAGTCTACAGGTGATGAAGAGTGACCGTACCAAGTTTGGGGTAGATCCATCTAAACGTGATGGAGCCTATGTGACGATGCCCCCCACACAACAGTCAGTCAGTTATGTAAAAGGTTTCCCTCCATTTTCACCCCTCAGAGAACATTCTAAATGGCTTAGGGGAGATTTGCATACCCAGCCCTATTGGCCCCTGCAGGAATTCATACGAACATTCTATGGGCTATTTGCATAACTGCTGCTATTGGCTCCTGCAGCAATTATGAGGTGAGGCCTATTTGCAGAACTGCAGATATGAGAGTGGGGCGATTTTGCCCCCTTTTTCACCCCCTTAGGGACGGAATTTCCCAAAATCCTTCCTTAGTGGGGGTCTACGTCATAAAAGCAATGTCCCTTCAAAATTTCACGTTCCTAGATTAAACGGTTTGACCTGGGCGTTGATGAGTCAGTCAGTCAGTCAGTCAGGACACCTTCTTTTATATATTTAGATTATATTTCTGCCCCGCCTTTTTTCTGCCGACGGTACACCAAGGCGGCTTACATAATCCTCACCTCCTCCTCTCCATTTATCCTCACAACAACCCGTGATATAGGTTAGCGAGAGTCAGTGGCTGGCCAAAGGCACCCAGTTGAGTTTCATGGCCGAGCGGGGACTAGAACCCGGATCCCCGTAGTCCCAGTCCAACACTTCACAAATACGCCACACGGTTCAACAGCAGTGGCTCTCACCTGGTCCCAATTTTTTGGCTACACAGCTCCTCCGCCATAGCGGCGGGGCCTGTGGAGTAACTCGGGGACCATTGAGAACGCTCCTAAAGCTTCAAGCCTAGGATTCAAGATTTTAGAATTGGGGGGGGGGGGAATGCACAAAAGCTGAGAACCCACCAAATGATTTGTGGTTGGGGGAAATGGCTGTGGCTTCCTGGGGAACCCCAAAGGCTGGATTGGGCCCACAGGCCCCTAGGCCCAAGGTATTTTTGATCTTGACTGCTTGCAGAGAAATAATAATCATGCCACGTTCGTTCTGTCTGTCCATCATGCTCTTCTCTTTCTATAAATAAGCAAGCAGCTATTTAGAAATGATTGGGCCCAATGCTGCTGTGCTATTTCATGCCCTGGAAGGCAGTGAATCTAGGGAAAAAGTGGAACCAAAATGGTATAATTGTGACACTGATGGGACTGAAATTAAGAAAAGTGATTTGAAGGGATGGAATTAGAAAGTGCAATCATTGGGAGAAGAGCAGCAGGCAGAATCTCCAAGGCAGGATGTGAGATCCACCATGCGACATATTGCAGCTATAATTTAAAAAAACCACACATCTTGCGCTTCTTTATAAATAAGTCGCTGGCGGATGGAGATGGGAGAATGGAAATTCTACCCTGACAGAGGCTCGTGATGAAGGGGAGGGCGAGAGATGGGGTGGCTTGGCAGAGGCAAGGGATACTACAGACATGTTTTTTTTAAAAAAAAAAATGTTTGGAAATGGGTTGCCGCAATGGGATTGATTTCATTGGATTCCTAATGCTTGACCTGCCGAGCTGAATACAGGCCACCCACCTGTCAGGTCTGCGACGCGAGTGGCAGATGCCCTCAACTTGAACACCCGGTCCAGGGGTGATGGAGATGAACGGAGGAATGAGGCTACCTGGGCAGTGGATGGATACTGGCGAGGTGTGGAAGGGCCAGAGGCAAGAGCAGGATCCAGAGCAGGCTGAGGTCAGATCAGGGCCGGTGCTACCATTAGGCCAACTAGGCAGCTGCCTAGGGCGCAGGGCTAAAGGGGGCGCCAGAAACGCCTTGAAAAAAATACAGCGCTCTCAAGTGGGAAGGGGGGGCGCTAAATATCTGATCTTGCCTAGGGCACCAAATTGCCTTGCACCGGTCCTGGGTCAGATACAAACAGGATGTGGCAGGGCCAGAAATGTGAACGAAGTTCAGAGCAGGCCGAGGTCAGATACAAACAAGATTGGGGCAGAGCCAGAGGCGAAGAGCTAGTCAATCAGAGGCAAAGTCAAATACTGGCAAGGCGTGTGGTGCCAGAGGCATCGTCAGGAACAGGCAAGAGTCGAATACCAGCAACTAGGCATGGCAGGACCAGAGGCTGGCGAAGGCATCATCGGGAACAAGCACAGGTCAAGTATCAGCAGGACAAGAGACAAAAGCACAACGCTGCCACCACGAAGATTCACGTTGCTGTGGCAAAGATGAGCAGGAAGAGGAAGCCTTTTATAGAGCTTCCTGTGGGTCCCAGCTGGTCTTCGTGAGTGGCCTGCTCTAGTCCTACAAGTATTTGTGTGCGGCCTTGCCTGCCTTCTCCCTCCGGCCACGAGCTGGAGCTGCGGCAGTGAGCCAGCCGAGCAGATCCTGACACCACCAGGCAGAGACATTTTCCAAGTTCTTGACAACTCTGATAGGGATGTGAAAATCTAAAACACAAGCTTGTCGAGGCTCTCCCATCTCCATCTTGAAGAAGCTCATCCTGACTCATGTCCGGATCAGATTGTGAGCTTTTTTCACTGGCCAAAAGATTCGTGCAGATCTCTGTGCACATTTCCCCAAAGGTACCCATTTAGGGTGCTCCATAGTTTTAAAAGAACACGCCTTCGTTTAAAGTGTGTTGATGCACTTTTTTTCCTTCTTTTTTTTTAAGTACACACTTCTTCGATGCATACTTTTCAAATGCATGCATTATCGAATGCATTTTCCTTTTGTCGGCAACCCACAACTTGATGTGCGGACTTCAACCGCAAGTTGCATTCGAGTCTGTGAGTCCACATTCAAGTTCAGGAAGTGTGTGAACTGGGTAGATTCTGGTCTAAAATGCGCCAAAACAAATTTCCCATACATTGAAAATTGACAGGCAGATCCACCCCAACAGCAACACCAAGATGCTTATTGAGCCCCTGGTGGGCTCCCATGTTATGTTTTTTTGGGGGGGGGCTGCAATCAGCTCAGAGGCAGGAAGGGATTGAACGGGGAATCTCTCAGGATCTGAGGCTGGGACCTAACCTAGGGAGCAATCCAATGAGGCTGCCTGTAACCCTCCAAACCAGGAGGATTAGGGCCATCCTATGCATGGCGGGAGCAGCGCAGAGGCGGCAAAACACTCAGATGGACGATTTCGGCCATCTAAGTGTTTGGCCACAGAGCAGGCGGGAAAGAATGAGAGGCGCCACCAGCATACGCAGTATCCTGGCGGTGCCTGTCTCGTCCCCTCCCTCCTCGCCCCCCCCCAAAGTCCATTTCTGTGATCGCTCTTGCGACCTTGGAGACGTAGCCAGCGCGATTCTTTCCATGCCAGCTGTGAGGGCAGTGGGAGGAGGGCGCTCCACTTTCGGAGTCCCATCTCCCACCTCGGAGCGAGTTTCTGAGATCAGAGCTGGGACTCCCAAATTCCTATGGCCCTCTAGTCTAGACTCTGTCTAGCGGCCATAGAGGATTGTGCTGCTGGTCAGTTACCATTAGACTCGGGCATGTCTCCACCAGCGACCCACTGCTTTAAATGCTTTCTCGTGGCTTGGTATTGTCAGCAGGTGGGAGCCTGGAGGCATCGCAAGATCACCAGCTCTTGAAAGTCAACAACTTAATATATGGCTTGGGCCTTCGAGTAAGGAGATGGATCTAGACATGTTACGGCCTAGAAAAGTAGGGGAAAGGCAAGCTCATCATCCCCCGCCAGCATGCTCAGTGGTTACTGTAGTACAACACATCTGCAGGCCATCAGGTGGGTGAGGACAATTTGAAACCATTTCTAACAGCTGCAAGAACAGCAGCAAATAATAATAATAATAATAATAATAATAATAATAATAATAATAATAATGTGACTTCCTAGAGATCTTTCAGATAATGAAATCCTTTGCATTTCTTTGTTATTAAAACATTTGTGTGTGTGTGTGTGTGTGTGTGTCTGTGTCTGTGTCTCTGTGTATTTATTTATTTTTTTTAAAAATCTAGCATGACAGATGGAGGACAAGCTCACACTTCACAGAGAGCTAACATTAAATACAGATTGCTTGATTAAAGAGTAATAAGAAATTAAATACAATCCCACATGCTTCGGTTATATAACACAGGCCATTCTGCTAAATACACCCCTTTAAGTCAAGGTGAGGTGGAAACTATGCATCACATGTATAAACACAAGAAGAGCCCGGATGGTTCACACCAGAGGTCCCCCTAGCACAGCGTTCTGCTTGCCAGATGTCTATCAAAAGCCTACCAAGATGGTATCAGGGCAGTAGCCTTCTCCTGCTGGTACTCAGAGGTACACTGTGGGATTGATTTCCCACAGTGTTGGATGTTGGACTTCATGGACCTTTGGCATGATTCAGCAGGGCTCTTCTTGTGTTCTCCCTCCATCTGCCTCCCTGCATCTGGGAGCTTTGGTTTTCCCATGAATCCCCACAGCCCCTTGGGTCACGTAGGGATGTGTGAGGATTTCATTGGGGGGAGGTGGAAATCTGGTGGACCAGCCAGGCAAGACCACCTGAACTCCATCCCGCTTGCCTCTTCTCCAGCTCAGCTCACATTCTCCCGAGTCAGGCTGGGGAAGCGACTTCTGGGTTCCTGGAGGGCTGCTGTTTGTGTAGAAAATGCCTTAAGATATGCCTGAAGCATTCCCTCTCAGCCTTTGGAATGCTCCTGAATATGCCATGACATCACAGTAGCTCAGCCAATGACCATTCAGAGTGGGGCATCAAGCCTGGTTCATTGAATTGCTGCTTTGGGCTCTTCAAAGCTGAAATCTGACAGCTGAGCAAGTACATTTGGAAGATGTTAAACAACATTATGTAAAAATTCAGTATATGCCAAAAATTGGTAAACATGCTGAGGTGTTCAGCGTGCTAATTAACGTATCAGTTACAGTGGAAATGAGGGCCCTGTAGGGTGACCTTTAGTTCATTATATATTTCCTACCTTTCCACCAAGGAATCCAGCTTTTGAGAGCATACGTGGCATTTCCGCTCCCCGTTTTTCCCTCACAACAACCTTGTGAGGTAGATTTGGATGAGAGATGGTGCCTGGCCCATGGTCACCCAAGTGAGCTTCATGGCTGAGTGGGGATTTGAATCTGGGTCACTACTGCACACTGGTTCACAGTTAGATGAAATTCAGGACCAAGTAGCCAGTGGAAACGACTGAATTAAGGCAGCAGGAAAGGGAGTGGGCAAAAGAAGCAAATCTGAAGGATCGTCTCCTCCCATATGTACCTGCCCGGACACTAAGATCTGCCTCAGCAGTCTTTCTCCGAGAGAGCCCCTGCCAAAGCAAGTGAGGCAGGTGGCTACCACAGGAGGAGGGCCTTTTCTGCTGTGGCACCCGGGTTATGGAATGAGCTCCCCAAAGAGGCTCGCCTGGCGCCTACTTTGTATTCTTTCCGGCGCCAGGTGAAGACCTTTCTGTTCTCCCAGGCATTTTAATCATCTTAATCTTGTAGTCGTTTTTAACTCCGTTATTGTAACTGCTGCGGCTAGCTCTGCTGTTGGTTTTTAAATCTGTGGTTTTAAATTTTATATTTATTTTATATTGTATTTTACAGGTTTTAACTGTTGTAACCTGCCCAGAGAGCATAGGCAATTGGGCGGTTAATAGAAATGTATTAAATAAATAAACAAACAAACACGGCTGCATTTCTTCAGCATTGAGCATGCTCATACATGCCAAGTGATAACAAATATGGCCCGTGACTGAAGCATGGTTGAGGCTAGAATACACTACAGCATGGGTGGCCAATCCCATGTCTTACGCATGGCCCGCAGGAGTCTTCTCCTGTGGCTTGCAACTTCCCTAGCCGCTCCTCATTTCAAATGTCTTCTCCCGGTGTACCTTTATTTTATTTTATTTTCTATTGAGGGCCTAAAATTGACTCTTTGCCACACCAGCTCCACCAGACCCTATGGTTTCTCTCTGAAGAATAACTTTACTGAGGAGGGAAACCACAGAGTATGGAGGGCTGTACCCAGTGCTTTTGTTCTGGAGGAAAGGGTACCGGAACTCTTGGATTACATTTCCTCGGGAGTAGATGGCGATTAAATTGTAATGCAATTAATAGAAGAAAAGGTGCTGGAACTCAGTTCCGGTGAGTTCCACCAGAAAAAAAGCCCTGGCTGTACCAGGTCCTGATCTCCACCCCCACAGATGGGAATGCAAGGAGGGTGTGTGTGTGTTTGAGAGATGGGGTGGGAGTGTGTGTGTGTGTGTGTATGTGTCTATATGTGAGAGAAAGAGAGAGACAGTGAGTGGGGGAAGAAGACTATGTGTGTTTGAGTATATCTCTGTGTTGGGCAGGTTTAACCTTACCCCCATCACAGTGTTGTGCGTATGCATACATGCGCACACATGTGCAACCCAGCCCGGCATTCAGTGATACTGCTTGACACAGCACTATGTGCGGGGAGCCCATATCAGTGATGGCATATATGGAGCCTTGCGAGAAAGGAATTAATCCCTATAGTACAGTGTTCTCCAACCTTGGGTCCCCAGATGTGTTTGGCCTACAACTCCCAGCATGCCCCAGCCAGCATAGCTGGCTGGGGCATGCTGGGAGTTGTAGGCCAAACACATCTGGGGACCCAAGGTTGGAGAACACTGCTATAGTAGACTCTCTCCCCACCACACATCCATTTAAAAATGTGATCTGGTATGTAACAGAGAAATGTGAGCGACTGGGATCTTGCTAATATTGGAATAATCCATACTTTTGCACAGAGCTATCTTTCCCATCGCATCGTTTCAATTCCTTGGCACTACATCATGGAATCGCTCCTCCTGCCTTTTCGATATAGCTTCTTGAGTGTTCGTTTGCGGTGAGGGCTCACGGCCTTAATTATGAGCCTTTTCTTTCGTTTCTAATGGCGTCTCGTGCGGTCACAAAAAAGCATCTGACATTACGTTCGTAGCAGCCAAATTTAGTGGTCCCTTTTAAAATCAGGATTCTAATTCAGGCCTACACACACACACACACACACACACACACACACACACCATCCCTTTTCTTTCAGCTTGCGGCAGCGGAGAGTATATTACAATGTCGAGATCAGAATTACCATAATTAAAAAGGCATCTTGGCAGGTCTGCAGCAGGCAGCCACCGGAAGTGAGCCTGCTCCTTTGTATAGATGGCATCGCAAACAGCCCCGGACGCCTGTGGGGTGGATAAGGAGGACAAGCTAGCTCAATTATGGTTTTTAGGATGGATGCTGCTGGCTGGGCTAATGAATACAAAAAGGGATGGTGTTCTGCATGTTATAGACTCCAGGAAGATAAAAGAAAAGAAAGACAAAATTAGCCCAGAACCTTTAAGTCACTGGTTAATTGGGTGCTGGTTTCCATCAGTCTCCTGATTAATTATCCATTGAAGGTGGCATGCCAATGAATGTGGTAAATCGATAATAAATCATCATCATCATCATCATCATCATCATCATCATCATCATCATCTCTACAGTGCACTTCTTTCTTCCTTTTTCCTTTCATAGATTTCATAGATCATAGAGTTAGAATGAGCCTACAAGGCTATCGAGTCCAACCCCCTGCTCAATGCAGGAAACTAGAGGAGGGGTCTCCCATCCAAGTAATAACCAGGCTTGACCCTGCTTAGCTTTCCACACTCAGACAAGCTGAGCCAGTGCATTCCTTTCTTCCTGTTCCTGTAGAAACATTTCTACAGTGCATTTCTTTCTCCTTTTTAAAGCGGATGTTATGAACAACTTGTCAAAAACATCAAAGTATTGAAACAAATCAAAAGACAGCTGTGGCGTAGTGGTGAGAGTGTTGGACTGGGACTCGGGAGATCCGGGTTCTAGTCCCCGCTCGGCCATGAAACTCACTGGGTGACTTTGGGCCAGTCACGGACTCTCAGCCTCACCTACCTCACAGGGTTGTTGTGAGGATAAAATGGAGAGGAGGGTGAGGATTATGTAAGCCGCCTTGAGTTCCTTGCAGGAAAAAAGGCGGGGTATAAATATAATAAATAAAATATAATAAATAAAATAAAATAAATAAATAAATTATACAGCGAGAATTACAAGAGATGTCGGTGCATTTCAACAGTCCTCCAAAACATTCCATATATAATAGCTCAATAATCTTCACAACTACCCTTCAGTATTATTATCCCTATATTGCAGATGGGGAACTGAGGCTGACAGCGACAGAGACAGACAGAGGCAGGTTTCCCTAAGAAACCTTATTAGTGAGCTAACGGATGAACTAAACATCTTATCTCACTTTGTTACTGCGATGACTCCAAACAGCAGCCCAGACCGACTTGGAGAAGGGTGCTGCTCTCACCTTCCTGGCACTGGCTGATGACCTGGATGCTTACTTGGAAGATATAACTCCAGTCAGTCAGGCGATCACTCGTGACGGAGTAAGATTGTCTTCCAGGATAAAATAATAATAATAATAATAATAATAATAATAATAATAATAATAATAATAATAATAATAATAATAATAAATTACAAAAAGGAGATTTTAAAAAGAGGAAAATTCTAAAGAAAATTGTGTAGACTCTAGGGATGGGTCCATAAGTTACTGTGGAGGCCAATTCTAGATCCACACAACTTCCCACAGTGAGGACACAGGTTACCAGATGGAAGATGGTCCTGTAAAGGATTCATTTGACGTGCTTTTCGCTTAGCACGTTTCTCCCTTTCACCTTGCACCCGGGCTTCTTCAAAGTCCATAGAACCTTTGTGAAAGGCCAACCTCCAGTTAGATCGTTCATGGGCCAGAGCTTCCCAGTTTTTGATGTTTATATTGCATTTTTTTAGATTAGCCTTAAGAACATCTTTAAACCTCTTATATTGACCACCGATATTCCGCTTTCCATCCTTGAGTTGGGAATAAAGTAACTGCTTTGGGAGACGGCAGTCAGGCATTCGAACAACATGACCGGCCCACTGAAGTTGGCGTTGTTGGATCATTTTTTCAATGCTAGTAGTCTTTGCTTCTTCCAGTACACTGACATTTGTTCGCCTATCTTCCCAAGCAATTTGCAGGATTTTCCGGAGGCAACGTTGATGAAATCTTTCAAGGAGTTGGAGGTGACGTTTATAGATAGTCCATGTTTCGCAGGCATACAATAAAGTTGGTAATACAATGGCTTCATAAACCAGTGTTTTGGTCTTCTTCTTACAAATATCCCGATCCTCGAATACTCTATGTTTCATTCGAGAAAACGCGGCACTTGCGGAGCTCAAACGATGCTGGATTTCACTGTCGATGTTAGCTGTAACAGAAAGATAGCTGCCAAGATAGAGAAAATGATCAACATTTTCCAGTATTGTCCTGCCAAGCTGGATAGATGGCATCACCAAAGGGTTAGCTTGCACTTGCTGATGAAGCACTTTGTTTTTTTGATGTTAAGTGAGAGGCCAAGTTTTCCGTATGCTTCTGCAAAAGCATTTAGGATAATTTGGAGATCATCCTCTGAATGTGCGGAGACCACATTATCATCAGCATACTGAAGTTCCACAACGGAGGTTGTAATTACCTTACTTTTTGCTTTCAGCCTGCTGAGATTAAAAAGCTTTCCATCTGTTCGATATATAATTCCCACACCAGTGGGAAGTTTCCCCTCGACAAGATGTAAAATCATGTCGATGAAAATAGCAAATAATGTTGGAGCAATAACACATCCCTGTTTAACACCTGATCTCACTTTAAATGGAGCACCATGAGAGCCGTTGTTGTCCAAGACCGTAGCGGTCATGTTGTCATGGAGAAGTCGCAAGATATTCACAAATTTATTGGGGCATCCAATTTTCATAAGGATAGTCCAGAGAGCTGTTCGGTTTACAGTATCAAAGGCCTTAGCCAGATCAATAGATGCCATATAAAGGGGTTGATTTTGCTCCCGACATTTTTCTTGGAGCTGACGTGCAGTAAAAATCATGTCTACTGTCCCTCTAGAGGGGCGGAAACCATATTGAGTTTCAGGGAGGATCTCTTCTGAAATAGATAGAAGACAGTTTGCAAGAATCCTGGCAAATATTTTACCTGCGGTAGCTAAGACAGAAATGCCCCGATAGTTTCCACAGTCTGTTCTATCACCTTTCTTAAAGAGGGTGATAATTATGGCATCCCTGAAGTCTTCTGGGATCTCTTCTCTTATCCAGATTTTTTCGATGAGCTTATGAAGATGTTGTACAAGTTCGGGGGGGGGGGCTTCTTTAAAGATTTCAGCAGGAATCCCATCTGGAACACTAGCTTTGTTATTCTTCATTTGATTAATGGCTTTTTTTTACTTCATCCAAAGTGGGGAGTATTGCAAGTTCCTCTCTAATTTGTTTTTGCGGGATTTGCGAAAAAATCTCATTATCCACCTTAGATTTATGATTTAAAAGGTCATAATAATGCTCTTTCCAACGCAGTGCTATAGACTCTTTGTCTTTTAAGAGTTTGGTGCCATCTTTTGATTGTAAAGGGTTTGTACCATAGGTTTTTGGTCCATAGATGGCCCTTGTGGCCTTAAAAAAGCCCCATGCATCATGAGATTCTGCAAGTTGTTGAATTTCTTCAGCTTTCTTTTTCCACCAGGCGTTCTTAAGTTCTCTTGTTCTTCTTTGGACCTCAGCCTTTGCACTAGCATAGATTTTTTTCTTGGCAGCGCAATTAATATCATTTTGCCATATTTGGAAGGCTTTCCTTTTTTGGTCAATTATATATTTAATCTCATTATCATTTTCATCAAACCAATCCTGATGTTTCTTAGTTTCGTATCCAATAGTTTGTTCACAAGCTGCAGTAATGGAGGTTTTCAGCTTAGACCAATGGCCCTCAATGTTGTCAGGAGGTTCCATAGGTAGATGTTCCTTAAGAAGTGATTGAAGACGAGTTTGCTTAATAGGATCTTGAAGGGCGTGGATGTTCATTTTACGCCTTGGTTTCCTTCCTTGAAGCCTACGTTGGGGAGCAATGTTGATAACCATAGTGGACCGGATTAGTCGGTGGTCTGTCCAGCAGTCGTCGGCACTCACCATGGCCCTAGTAAGAAGTACATCATGGCGATCTCTAACACGGACAATTACATAATCCAGAAGATGCCAGTGCTTTGACCGTGGGTGCTGCCATGATGTTTTAAACTTATTCTTTTGTCGAAAGAGCGTGTTTGTAATAGTGAGATTATGCTCTGCACATATAGACAAAAGTAAGATTCCGTTCGGGTTGCTATTACCAACTCTGTCTTTTCCAATAGTTTCTGGCCATAAATCAAATTCACGCCCGACTCTTGCGTTAAAATCGCCCAGGAGGATAATTTTATCCTCCTTAGGTATCTCTGACAGGAGAGTGTCCAACTGGGTATAAAAATTTTCCTTGATGTCTTCATCAGCATCTAATGTTGGCGCATAAGCGCTCAAGATAGTTACCTGCTGGTTATTGGCGAGCTTTAATCGAAGAGTTATCAGGCATTCGTTAATGCCAGTAGGAACTTCTGACAAAGAGTTCACTAGCTCATTTTTGATGGCAAAGCCTACTCCATGTATTCGTCGGTCCTGCTCAGGTAGTCCTTTCCAGAAGAAGGTATAGCCTCCTTTTTCTTCCTTCAACTGTCCCTCTCCTGCCCTTCGAGTTTCTTGAAGTGCTGCTATGTCAATTTTAAACCGTCTCAGCTCCCTTGCAATAATAGCAGTCCTACGCTCAGGGCGTTCACTATCTATGTTATCCAGCAGTGTCCGTATATTCCATGTTCCAAAATTCAACTCCAGAGATGGGATGATAATGTAAACATGCCCTGCTTCCAATTCCAAATGTGAACACAAGCAAAAGCGGGTTGTTGTTTTTTCCAAGAAATGTTCACAAATTCCTGAATTTGCAATTGCATTCAAAAAATGTGCACACTTTGAACGGCACGTTTATTTTTAAAATGCTTTTTTCCCCACACTTTAGTCAATGTGCAAGCTAACCCTTTGGTGATGCCATCTATCCAGCTTGGCGGGACAATACTGGAAAATGTCGATCATTTTCTCTATCTTGGCAGCTATCTTTCTGTTACAGCTAACATCGACAATGAAATCCAGCATCGTTTGAGCTCCGCAAGTGCTGCGTTTTCTCGAATGAAACATAGAGTATTTGAGGATCGGGATATTTGTAAGAAGACCAAAACACTGGTTTATGAAGCCATTGTATTGCCAACTTTATTGTATGCCTGCGAAACATGGACTATCTATAAACGTCACTTCCACCTCCTTGAAAGATTTCATCAACGTTGCCTCCGGAAAATCCTGCGAATTACTTGGGAAGATAGGTGAACAAATGTCAGTGTACTGGAAGAAGCAAAGACTACTAGCGTTAAAAAAATGATCCTTCAATGCCAACTTCAGTGGACCGGTCATGTTGTTCGAATGCCTGACTGCTGTCTCCCAAAGCAGTTACTTTATTCCCAACTCAAGGATGGAAAGCGGAATATCGGTGGTCAATATATGAGGTTTAAAGATGTTCATAAGGCTAATCTAAAAAAATGCAATATAAGCATCGTAAACTGGGAAGCTCTGGCCCATGAACGATCTAACTGGAGGTTGACCTTTCACAAAGGTTCTATGGACTTTGAAGAAGCCCGAGTGCAAGGTGAAAGGGAGAAACGTGCTAAGCAAAAGCACGTCAAACGAATCCTTCACAGGACCATCTTCCATCTGGTAACCTGTGTCCTCACTGTGGGAAGCTGTGTGGATCTAGAATTGGCCTCCACAGTCACTTACGGACCCATCGCTAGAGTCTACACAATCTTCCTTTAGAATTTCCTCCTTTTATCCTGGAAGACAATCTTACTCGGTCACGAGTGATCGCCTGATGATGATGATGGGGGGAGACGTGCACACTTTTGAAAAATACACACAGGCATGGGCACTTTCCCCATTTGAACGAGCCGAAAAGCAGGTCAAAAGCAGACACGGGAGTGAGTGGAAATGAGCTTCAAGGGGATTTTTTGGAGAATTTAGTGGCACTTGAAAAATGAAAATTGCTGGTTCCCGACTCAAGAGAGCTCACACATCCCTAAGAGATGTGAAGCCCATTCTGGGAACAAAGACATCACAGATTCCAGTGCGGGACGCTCCCTGTCCCAGATAAGAACTACTTTTGAAAAGTCAGGATCTCTGACTGCCTACAGTATATTTCTGCAATGTGCTAACCAGCCCATCGTTCACAGGCAGTGAGAATAAAGTGGCCAGTGCTGATCTCTATGCGTAGAATAGCACATCAGGGCATGCTGGGCTCAGTCCAAGGATCTGGAAGGAACAGACATTGTGGGCAGAGGAAGCCCAGTGTGAGTGCTGTGGTGGATCATGATGAGGTTATGAGACCCTTGGTCTGTGTGCTGGCCACAGTCCTCTGCTGTATGTGGGACCAGCCAATCCTGGCTTCTCACCTCGTGTGAGATTGCGAACAATTATGGTCCAACAAGAAACTGATGGAACTTCCATGTGAAGAGACAGAAGGAGAGGGGCTCCCAGCAGAGGGTAATGAGAAGGCGCGGGTAGCTTTGGGCTCCAGGATTCCTTCACTTGCAACACTTTTTAATGAGCTTTGTGGGTGGTGGGGTGGGGTGCTTTCAGACTGGGGTTTTGCATAGGCAGAACGAGATTATCACCTGACCTGGTGGGTGTCTCTTGAGTTCAAGTACACAAGGTCTTTGGTCACGAGACATAGTCTCGGGATGATGTGACTCAGCAACCTTGGACAGGTTTGGAATCAACATGTTGATGAATAGGTTATACAACTGGGGTGAGTAATATCCTATTTATAGGTGCAGGGTCTGGTATAAAGCTAACACACTTGTTGATAGCTTCACTCCTTCTTCTCCTCGTCTCGACTCGACATGTTTATTGTTCTGGACTTCACTTCATCTAGCCTTACCACTGGGGTATTGGATTTGTATCTGCAATGATGTAGTGAGTAAGAGATGCATTGCTTGCCTTAATCCCATGTAATTGGGTCTTACAAATAAACTCTTTAATCTTTATTAACTGCTGTTATCTCCTCCTTCCGCCTGCGTGACTGGGACTGAGGGTCACTGGCTAGGGAAGCTTTTGAACCCGGGTCAGTCCAGCTCTCACAGTGCCTTCCCAGGGAGATTCAGGACAGTGGAAAGGATGAACTTCTCCACACCAGACATCACATTTAGGGATGTGCGCGGAGCTCAATCGGGGGTGGTGGAAGCGGGACGAATTCGCCGGCCTCGACCCCCCCTGAGCTCCACGTGACTTACCTTTCCCCGGCTCGTCTCACGTCCTCGTGAGACGAGCCAGGGAAAGGAACTTCCGGTTTCCAGCACGACACTTCTGGGTCCCCGGCGCTACGTTTTTTACATAAAAAGCAGGATAAATTACCTTAAAACGGCTGCGATTTGCAAATCGTTTTAAGGTACTTTACCCTGTTTTTTAATGTTATAAACGTAGCACTGGGGACCCGGAAGTGTAGCGCCGGGGGCCCGGAAGTCCAGCGAGCACCTCGGCAAGCACCTCAGCTGGCGTTCATGGGGTGCTCGGGATGGATTGTGCAGCGGGAGCACTCACCAAGCGCCCCGTGAGTCGGGTGCCAGGCTCGGCACACACATCCTTAGTTAAACTATGTAATTCACTTCCACAAGATGTAGTGATGGCCACCGATCTGGATGGCGTTAAAAGGGGATTGGACAAATTCATCGAGGATAGAGCTACCAATGGCTACTAGTCCTGATGGCTAGATGCTACCTCCAGTATCAGAGGCAATATGCCTATGTACACCAGCTGCAGGGGAACATGGGCGGGAGGGTGCTCTTGCACTCCTGTCCTGCTCGTGGGTTTCCCATTGGGGCAGCTTGTTGGCCACTAAGTGAACAGAATGCTGGACTAGATGGACCCCTGGTCTGATCCAGCCGAGCTTTTCTTATGTTCTTATTCCCTGCCCAGGCTCCTTGCCCGTGTCAAGAATGTTTGGAAAGCTGTAGCTGTGGCGCAGAACTGGTCTCTCTCCCTCTCTCCCACCAGGAAAGATGCTACAAAAATCAGGATGGGGGAGGGAAATAGTAGGAGCAGGGAAAGGCTGATGAAGTTGAAGTCATGATGCAGACATCAAGTTAGCCATTTCCCCACTCCTTTCCCCCGTCTCCATCACACATACACACACACCTGTTTTTTGTAACATCTTGCCTGATGAAGAGATCTGGAGAGAGATCTCAGAGGCTTGCCCATTTTTTGTGACTTTTCAGTTGGCCTCATGAAGGTATTACACTAATATGGATTTTGGAATGTTTATGTTTGCCACTAGATAGAGCTGTATCACTACCCAATGTAGCTCCCTAGCACTCTTAGCTTGTTTCCAGCAGAGGGCAAGCTGCACCTTTGCAGAAGAGTACCAACAGCACGCAGATTGCACTGGAAACACAGACATATGAACACGATCCTCTGAAATATGTGCTTAACAACACAAGTTCATACTATGAGTATTTTTGGCCTCGGAAATGTGCCACCTTCCCTCGCCCTCACATTCTAATTTCCTAGGAAGCATTGCAAAGACACACATGTGTAATCATAAGAACACAAGAACGCAAGAAGAGCCCTGCTGGATCAGACCAAGGGCCCATCTAGTCCACCATTCTGTTCACACAGTGGCCAACCAGCTGCCCCAATGGGAAGCCCACAAGCAGTAACACTTGAATAAAAGCAATCCTTTTTTTCCCTTTTTTTTTAGAGGGCTCACTCGACACGGACCCTAGCAGGGTGTTGTGTGACCAAGTTATAAGTTGAGGGGAGCTCTTCCTTCAACAGCCAGGGTGAGTTGACGCTAGGAATGTGTGTGGAGCTCGATTGGGGGGGGTGGAAGACCGGTGAACTCGTCAGGCTCAAACCCCCCCCCAAGCTCCGCTCACCCTACCTTTTCCCTGGCTTGACTTGCGTTCTCGTGAGCTGAGCCGGGGAAAGTGACTTCCGGGTTCCGCCACTAGGTTGCTTATGTAGAAAACGGCCTAATTTGTGCAAATTAGGCCGTTTTCTATGTAAACAACATAGAGCTGGGGACCTGGAAGTCCGGCGAGCGCCTCAGCTGGTGCTCGCGCTCGGCTCAGCTTGGCTCGCATGGCAGGGGCGCTCGGCTTGCACGCCGCGAGTCGGGTGCCAGGAGGGTCGCCCATCCCTAGCTTGACGCGCTCCCTCATTTCTGCAGTCCAAGGCAAGCAGCCAAAAGAAGAACCTTATCAAGCCTGCGGTAGACTGCCATATGTAGTTAGCGGGTTGCATTCGGCTTGCTGGGTCAGAAACGATGTAGGCCTGTTTTAAACTAGGCAACCTCTTCGGGCAAGTAACTCTTCGGGCAAGAGTTATGGTGGACATAACTCCTGTGTGCGGGAGCCTGTGCTCTGTTTCCATACAACGAATAGCTCAGCCTGCTGACTTCTGCACCTCCGACTGCTATCAAAGGAGCAAGATCCCATCAATTGGTGTGTGTGTGTGGGGGGGGGGACTTGGCCGTTGTTTGAGCGAATGCCACCCATTTGTAATTCTGTCCAGAGCCATGATGGTTCCGTGCCACACAAACATTGTCTATGAATTCTACATACCGAGCCAGGTTTTAATAATGTTATAACTCACACACCTCGAAGCTGCCTGTTTCAGAGATGATGAAGTTGCTATTAAGAGACGACCGGGGAACAAAGAGCTCGGGTGACTCACATGCCTTACACACTTTTTCCTGTTTCTTTCATAACATGGTCTCTCTCTCTCTCTCTCTCTTTCTCTCTCTCTCCGCCTCCCTTGTGCGCCGCATTCCCCCATTCTGCAGGCAGCACTTTGCCTAATTAAAAAAATGACATCCGTGTGGGAGAGTGTAATTGTTCCATATCCCTGTTCAGAGTCGCACAATGAGGGAGTTGTGCAAATATTTGAGATGATCCGCGCTTAAACATATCCGCTCTGAACTTTCACCAGCAATAGTAGGACTGATCGTCAGAGATGGGCCGTGGGCAGTGGCTTGAGTTCAGCCAGGCAGGCATCATGGGATCAGCCAGTAGTCCAAGTCAAAGAACAAACCAGAAAGGCAGAATTGAGAAGCAAGCCAGAAGTTAGTTCTGAGGGATAATCAGGGTTACGGGAAGACATCAGGGTTCTGGAAGACCTTGTTGCTCAAGCCTCAACTGCAACAGGAAACCCTTTCATACTCCTTCCTGTCCAGGAGAGGATACAATGGCCAGCCTGGATGGGCAGAGCCTGTGAGACTGAAGGTATGGAGAAGGCCACCACCTGCAGTTCAGTGATTCAACACATGGGGGAGCTGCACACAGATCAACCAGCACTCATATCCTGGCAGTCCTGGGACCAGTAGTTTTTGTGACAGGTTATTTATTTATTTGTTTGTTTGTTTGTTGCTTTTATGAATCACCCATCTGGCCGGCAAACCAGCCACTCTGGGCAATGTACAGCATGATAAAATATAAAATACATTTAAAACAGTATAAATTTTTAAAATCTTAACCCACCCCATATTCCTGCCTGAATAGCCATGTTTTTAGTGAGCGGCGGAATCACAGCAGAGAGGGGGCATGGCGGAGGTCACTCGGGAGAGAGTTCCACAGTACGGGGGCTGCCACAGAAAAGGCCCTCTTCCTCGTGCCCCACCAGTCTAGCTGCTCTGGCTGAAGGGACAAGGAGAAGGCCGTCTGTGGCAGATCTTATATTTATACCCCACCTTTTTTCCTGCAAGGAACCCAAGGCGGCCGCCGGCTTACATAAGGGGCAGAGTCTGACACAGGAAGGCAAAGGTCAAATGGGCCAGAGGCATGAGAAGCGGTGGTGGACGGTCTGGGTGTCAGATATTGGATCAGGCCAGGGCAGAGAGTCTGTGTTACTACACCCCAGTATGGTGGGTTGCTCGGAATGAGGAACTGGATTGGCCGGGAAGATTTTATAGGGCCTGGTGTGTCTTCCTTGGTTCATCAGGTCAGCTGATTGTCTTGGAAGCTAGAGGGCGCTCTTGGGTGGGGAAAAAATAAAACCCAGCAGAGAAGATATTCCCAGGTGAAATGCTTTAATAAGCCCAAGGCATTTCGGAAAGGTATTTCCCTCCTTAAGGGCTGCAAATAAAATTTCATGGGAAAAACATTACTGGCATTTAAAACTACAAAGTGTAAAGGTATATGCATAGTTGCAACAATTAATTTTCACAACTTCCAAAATTCACTTCCAAAATTCCTATCAGTGACAACGAGGGATGTATCGATTTTGTTAAATCTGTTCCATCTGGGTCTCGCAGATTGTCGGGCCTCTTTCGCGCCATCATCTACTCATGGGTGGAATTGGATATTATTTTTTTTAGAGATGTATCAGAATTTAGTTCCACTTGTACTAATGTGCCTTAGCACTAATTCACACATTCACTAATGTGTATTACCAATTCATTCACACTTGCGTGAATGTGAGTACACATTAGCACAAATCCCACCCACCCCCCAAAGTGAAAAAAAATGGTCTGCAAGTACGTAGGGTTGTGTGCGCAGAGCTCGATAGGGGGATGGAAGCATGGCGAACTCTCTGGGCTCAACCCCCCTGAGCTCCACTCAACTTACCTTTCCCTGGCTTGGCTCACGTCCTTGCGAGCCGAGCCGGGGAAAGGAACTTCCCGTTTCCGGTGCTACATTTTTAACGTAAAAAGCCATCATCCATGAGTAGATGATGGCACGAAAGAGGCCCAACAATCTGCGAAACCCAGATGGAACAGATTTAACAAAATCGATACATCCCTCGTTGTCACTGATAGGAATTTTGGAAGTGAATTTAACATAAACTATGTTAAAATGGCTATGATTTGTGTAACCGGCATTACGTTTTTTACATTAAAAACTGTGTACAATACGCTAGAACCACCACAATTTGGATAGTTTGCATACGCCACGCAAATCACAGTTGCTCTAACATATTTTACACTGTTTTTAATGTGAAAAATGTAGTGCCGGTTACGCCAATCATGGCCATTTTAATGTAGTTTATGTTGCTTTTTTACATTAAAAACGTAGCACCAGGAACCCGGAAGTCCAGCGAGTGCCTCAGCTGGTGCTGCTCACCGGAGGCTCAGCTCACACAGCGGGGGCGCTCGCCAAGCACCGGGCTTGGTGCCCATCCCTATGACGTAGGGATGTCACCTTCCGCTCGCGCGGGCACGAGTGCGACCAAACTCGGTCCGGCTCGCGCATCCGTGTGAGGCTTGTGTGGGCTTACCGGCCTACCTTTTCCTGCAGCGGCTCACCTCTCTGCGGCTCGCCACCCACGCCGCCTGCGCCGGTCCCGTATCGTCACATCCGGCCCCAGAAGTGACGCGATGGGACCCTGCGCAGGTGCGCTGGACCCCCGCGTGCCGTATTGCGCCTGCGCAGGGTCCCCGTTGCGTCACTTCCGGGGCCGGATGTGACGATACGGGACCGGCGCAGGCGGCTCGAGCGGTGCAAAGAACTGCTCCGCGCCGCTCAGAGGATTGAGGCGGGGGGCTGCCCCCACGGAGAGACGAGCCACGGAGAGCCGCGAGCCCCCCCCCAAGGTTCGTGTATCCCCCTATCTGCAAGTCCATGGAATCCACACAACTCAGAAAAAGCCAGTCCACTGCGGAATCCACAGCTCGGAGTCATAGAAATCCAAACTCATTTGAATCCACTGTGGATTTCTTTGACATCCTTGGTAATAACTCATGACCATTAAGCAATACATTCTAATTTTTGTCTCCACCTACTAGTATATACAAAGAAGTTCTAGGGATGAGTGAGGATTTCGTTTGGGGGGTGGAAGTCCGGCAAACTTGCCAGGCTTGACTCACGTTCTCCTGAGCCGAGCTGGGGAAGCGACTTCCGGGCCCCCGGCAGGCCGCTTTTTATGTAGAAAATGCCGTAAGCTTTGCCAAAAAATGACCACAATTTGCGCGAGTTATGCAAATTTCGGCCACTTTGAACAGATCTTACGCCATTTCTTACGTAAAAAGTGGCCCGCCAGGAACCCGGAAGTTCGCCAACTGGCTCGGCACGCGTCCGCTTTTGGCTCAGCTCGGCGGGCACAGCAGCAGCGTCCGCCAAGCCAGAGGTGGGGCGGGTCCCTGGCGGGCCGCCCACCACTACAAAGAACTCACTGAAAGGTTAATATAAAGGACATCCATTAGTAAAACTGTTTACAAACATATATCAAAGTTAAATGTAATACACAATCAGCTCCCTTGGCTATTAAAAGAAACCATTCCATTAACCAAAAAACCTTTATAGCCTCATTTATCACATCCCTCTGCAAAACATTTTCGCCAATTATTTATATCCTCTTAGGGCCCAATCCAGTGGGGATGCCCGTAAGCCTCTGAACTCGGAGGATTATGGACACCCTATGCAAGGCAGGAGGAGCACGGAGGTGAAGGTCTCCTTCACGCTCCTCTGCCCTGCAAAACACTTAGATGGCCAATTTCAGCCGTCTGTCGTGACTCGGAGCGCGAGGGAAGGAGGCTGAGGCACCACCATGATACCTTGTATCCCCCTCCCCACCCCTAGCGTGCCCCCAAAAGACCATCTTCAAGGTTGCATTTGTGAGCTCAGAGAAGCAGTCGGCACTGTTCTTTCCCCACTGAGATGGGGAGGCAGGCAATCTGAGCTCGGAGTCCCAGCCCTTGCCTCAGAAACTAGCTCCGAGGTCGGAGTTGTGACTGTGAGGTCGGGGCTGTGACTGCGAGGTCGGGGCTGGGGCTGCGAGGTCGGGGCTGGGGCTGCGAGGTCGGGGCTGGGACTGCGAGGTCGGGGCTGGGACTGCGAGGTCGGAGCTGCATCTGCGAGGTCGGAGTTGTGACTGCGAGGTCGGGGCTGTGACTGCAAGGTCGGGGCTGGGACTGCGAGGTCGGAGCTGGGACTCCGAGCTCGGAGTGCCTGCCGTCCCCGTTGCAGTGTCTAGCAGCCATAGGATTGTGCTGTTATTCACCCACTCAGCTGTCTCCACGTATAATTTGAAAGATCTTACCGGTGTTTCCTCTGTTTCATGAAAAACAGGGAAGACTCACTCTGGTCTCATAATCTTAAGGAAGTTGCAGGTTAATTGGGGGGGGGACACAATACCATTTAATTGCAGGGGAGATTTCTTTGGGTTGTTTTTGCCTCCCCTGCTCATGAGTAGACCTACGGAATTCCCTCCCGCAACTTACAGCCGTGGTAGGTTTCGTGAACAGACTCGCGTGAGCTGAACAAGGCGAGTTTGCACTTGCTGGACGGTTCACGGGGAAAAAAAGTAACATCCATCATGGTAGGTATTCTCTAGATCTTGATTTGGACCCTTTAGAATGAGGTTTTCTAATTGCAGATTCCAGAACATCTCTCTTCTAAGAACAAGTTTGGCATCTGGTTTGTGTAATTTTCCTATCACCCAGAAAGTTAATTCTTCAATGGAATGTGTGTTTTTTTTTTGCTGTAAATAACGATTCATTAAAGGGGCTCCAGGCCTTTTATTCTCTGTGTTGCAGAAATGTTTGAATGCTCATGCATTTCTTGAGTGGTCTTTGGGTCTAGCCAGCACATATTTGATCACACAGACATCTAATTGTATATACAGTAATACCTTGGATTGCAAGTAACTTGGTTTGAGAGCGTTTTGCAAGACAAGCAAATTTTTAAATATTTATTTATTTATGTATTACTTGATATACACGCGACGTCTTGCAATACAAGTACTGTAGTGCGGCTTAAATTAAACATCTCTGTACAAATTTTTTTGGGGGGGGGATTTCGTTTTGATATAAGAGTGTTTTGGATTACAAGCATGTTTCCGGAACGAATTATGCTCTCAATCCAAGGCATGACTGTACCGCACGTGCACTGCTGCGAGTGGAAAATGTTGGATATTCTATTGTGCACTGTATCTATAAAAGTGTGGCATTTGGGGGGGGGTAAGTGTGCACTATATACAGCGACCACATGAGTGATGCCCTCTAGGTTCAGATGCCTCTTGAAGAATAAGGCTGAACTGTCTCCAATCAATAGTTTGTGTTGTTGCGTTCCAACCAGTCTTTTAGTTTTTTAGTTCTTCAGAAAATAATACAGAGTCTGCTGATTAAACCCAGAGAGGGCGCTCTTGGCCTATAGAGCCTAGACTGGCTGGCTAAAATCGGGATGCAAAATTGTCTCCAGTCATACACACTTCGAAGTGTTGGCAAAGTTCAAGGGTGGGGTGGGGCTGCAAAATGTCTGTACTGTGGGCTGCCCTTATAAAATCCCCAGCATGCCTTGCAAAGATGCTAGGTCACGAGGTAGCATCATTCCAAGCGGGGTGACAGGGAGATTAAAATGGCAGCTAATAGCATGGAGGACCACAACAATAGGTTGCACACCCATCTAGGAAGGACAAGTGTCCTACTTTACAGAGGACAAGAGAGAGAGAGTAATTCTCAGGTGCCTGGAAACAATATTTATTTTTTGCCCAATGCGTTTTGGAAGCAATCTTTTTTACTTCATCAGGGGCTGCAATTAAAATTCCGCCAGAAAACAATGATAGCATTTTGTCTTACTCCTAAAAGTCCAAACATTCTGGATCAGATGCATCACTTAAGGCACAATCCAATGCAAGTTTAGACGGGAAAAAGGCCTACAACTCCCAGCATGCTGGCAGAGGCATGCTGGGAGTTGTAGGCCTTTTTTCTGTCTAAACTTGCATAGGGTCGCACCCTTAATGTGGTCCACTAATTACACAGCTTGTAACATTTATCAGACATGCCCATTAACATTTTCATTTTATTAAATTCATTGTGAATGTGATTAAAAATTCATTATGTTGAAACTATTATTTAGTTTATATTATAGGGGGGGGTGTTTTGGGAGTGGGGGTTGTGCATCCATCCACTGGCGTATACAAAACCGAAATGTCAAGTTAAAAAAGCTTCTCATTGATAAGACGGGTCATACATTGGTCAAAGATAAAAACAACTAAAGCATCATTAAGTGGCCTTTATCTTTGACCAATATATGAACTGTCTTATCAATGAGAAGCTTTTTTAATGTAACATTTCAGTTTTGTATACACTGGTGGGTGGATGCAAAAAAAACCAACAACCCTATTAAAACAAAATAATAGTTTCAACATAATGAATTTTTAAATACATTCACAATTAATTTAATAAAATGAATCTGTTTATCTGTCTGATAAATGTTACAAGGTGGGTAATTAGTGCACCACATTAAGGGCGCAATCCTTTGCACGTTTATAGACAGAAAAAAAGGCCTACAACTCCCAGCATGCCCCGCCCCAGCCAGCATAGTGGTGCATCTGTTTGAGAATGTTTGGTCTTTTAGGAGTAAATAAATACAAAATGCTCCCAATGTTTTATGGCAGAATTTTAATGGCAGCTCCTGATGAAGGAAAAAGATTGTTTCTGAGACGTGTTGGGCAAAATAAATATTGTTTTCAGGCACCTGAGAATTTCTCTCTCTCTTTTCGTTTTTGCGATACACTATCATCATCATGGTCGTCGTCGTCGTCATCATCATCATAGATTTCATAGATCACAGAGTTGGAAGGAGCCTACAAGGCTATCGAGTCCAACCCCCTGCTTAATGCAGGAAACTAGAGGAGGGGGGGTCTCCCATACAAGTAATAACCAGGACTGATCCTGCTTAGCTTTCCATGCTCAGACAAGCTGAGCCAGCATGAGCCACAGGCCTGTATCATCATCATCATCATCATCATCATCATCATCATCATCATCATCATCTGTATCCCACCTTTTCCCCAACACTGGGACCCACCTTCTCGTTGTTCTGCTTTACATAAGATAATCCCCTATTTGGAGGGCCACTAGAGCACTGTTCTCCAACCTTGGGTCCCCAGATGTTTTTGGCCTACAACTCCCAGCATGCCCCAGCCAGCTACGCTGGCTGGGGCATGCTGGGAGTTGTAGGCCAAAACATCTGGGGACCCAAGGTTGGAGAACACTGCACTAGAGGACAGCCCTCTGTTTGAAGGTGTCCTCTACTTGAAGGGCTGTCCAAAACCAAGTTCAGCTTTAAGATATAAAAGAAGAGAGAACCACGGCCTTGAAGTTGCCCATCAACAGTTGTCACTCAGCGCCTGGACAGCAGACTGAGCAGTCACACAGGTGACCTGGGGGTAGTATTCTATTGTGCCCACTCTCTTAGGGCCGTATCCTATTGTGCTTGCTTGCGGGACCCCTTAGTCATGCACCGTGGCCTTGGCACTTCTAAAAAAAAACACAACCCGAAATGTGAAGAAATGCTCATTTCCCAAAAAGGGCAGATCGGTGGAGCTCACACAGAAGGGAGCTCCGCTGATCCTGATCCTGTCCTGATGCAGAAAAAAGAGCATCTCTGCTCATTTCCGGGGCTATTTTTTTTTTTTACAAGCGCCAAAGCCCCGTTGCACAAGTGGAGGTTCCCACGAGCACAGCACAACCAGCGGAAGCAGGGAAGCCCCACTGGATACTGCCCCCGGTCACAGTCTTTCCTACCACGGGGAGCCATATTTTATTTCTATTTCAATTATAGTGATTATTTCTAAATTTGCATCTCCACATATAAATTAGTATAGCCAGGGGAGGCTGGTGACGCCTATGTCAGTGGGGACTCCTTATCCATTGCAGCTGTTATTCTGCACTTTATAGGAGCTATCCATAGTGCTCCTTGGTGGTGAACCCATGTTGGGGATGGAGCACAGCACCCTGGGTAGCTCAGAATAAACGCTGCAATGGATGAGGAGCCCCAGCCGACATTGGAGTCAGCTGCCTCCCTTGAGAGCCAAACATCATGAAAATCAGTATACTCTGGTATTTTGGGCTGCACTAATAGAAGTATAGCTTCCAAATCGCGTGAAGTGATAATTCCCCTTTACTCGGCACTGGTTAGGCCTCATCTTGAGTACTGCGTCCAGTTCTGGGCACCACACTTTAAGAAGGACATAGACAAACTGGAGAGGGTTCAGAGGAGGGCAACAAGGATGATAAAGGGACTGGAAACAAGGCCCTATGAGGAGAGACTGAAAGAACTGGGCATGTTTAGCCTTCGGAAGAGGAGACTGAGGGGAGATGTGATCGCACTCTTCCAGTACTTGAAGGGGTGTCACACAGAGGAGGGCCAGGATCTACTTCTCCATCATCCCAGTTTGCAGGACACGGAATCATGGGCTCAAGTTACAGGAACCCTAGATTCCACCTGAACATCAGGAAAAAATTCCTGACTGTCAGAGCAATAAGACAATGGAACCAACTACCTAGGGGAGGCTGGTGGGCTCTCCCAATCTGCAGTCATTCAAGGTGCAGGCTGGACAGCCATCTGTCGGGGATGCTTTGACCTGGATTCCTGCATTGAGCAGGGGGTTGGACTCGATGGCCTTGTAGGCCCCTTCCAACTCTACTTTTCTATGATTCTATTATTCCTTTTTTCCTCTTTTTTGGCAATGTGTAAGTGTCTGCCCTATGCACCTACTCTTGAATTTTGCCCCATCCCCTGAAAATAGCCAACTGCCCCTCCCACAGATGCTTACACTTTGGCTGCTGCCAAATGGAGCAGAAAAAAATTGATGGGATGCATTTTGCTAGAGCACTCAAAATTTGTCTCTGGAGGAGGGAAACAAGATTATTACAGTAAGGAATCAAGCTAGTTCCCTTGCTGGCTGTTTTGCACAGTTCACACAATGGAAAACATTAATTTCTTTATTTAAAGGTTATGCTTGCTGCTCTCTACAGAGGAAAAGAAAAATAAGTGCCACCCTATAATTTTCGAGGCAATTGAGCAGTTTTGCACCTTTGCTGCTGACATGCTGTCTGAGAAACACAGCTCCTTGTAGCACATCATGGTCCATCAGATTGTCACCATAAATGCCAAAGCTGCCACATCTTTTTCATCTTCTGTCGGGTGACAAAGAATGGCTTCTTCTTCTACCGTGACTTATCAAGAGGTTCAGTTAGAAAATGGTGCTTTAATGGAACCGGTGTGTTACTGTCCAGAAGAAAGGGCATTGATAAATTGCTGGAATCAGTTCTGGTTTCCTTGGTGACCAACTGAGACGAGTGTTAAACCGCACTTCTGAAATAATCCCTAATTTCTATTCATGGGGCCATTTCCATTCAGGCCATCTTTCACATTTCCCGCACTGTGGTGACAGCTACGGAACCTACATCAAAACAAGCACAAAATGTGGGGTGATGCAAAATTTCTCAAGCAATCTGTTTGGTGAAAACAATTTCTGAGTTGACTAAAGGTTGCTAAACCATTCCTTATCGTGCAATGGGAAGGGGGCATCATTAATTGCTTGGTGAACTCACCACTGCTCCTCAATTATTTAATCATAGAATCATAGATATGGAGGGGGGGTTCCTAGAGGCTATTTAATCCAACCCCCTGCTCAATGCAGGAAATCCAGGCCTAGAGTGTCCCCAACAGATGGCTGTTCAATCTTATTTGTTTTATTTGACACATTTCTAACCCACCCAATCACTAATGCTCTCTTGGCAGATTACAACCAGTTAAAAAAAACCTAAAATGCCATTGTAAAACACAGTTAAAAATATAAAATACAATACAAATATGGAAAAGAATAAAATACAATATAGGTAATGCAAAATAATGAACAGCACAGGAATCGATAAAACAACTGTAATAACCTAGAACTAGGTCCCCAAAGTGCCTGGGAGAAGAGAAAGGTCTTTGCCTGGAGCCAAAAAAAGATAACAGTGTAGGTGCCAGGTGAACCTATTTGGGGAGTTTATTCCCTAAGTAGGGTGCCACCACTGAAAAGGACCTCTCTCTTGTAGCCACCCACCTAGCTTTGTTTGGAGGGGGCACATGGAGGAAAGCCTCTGAAGGTGTCGTAAGGGTCCGAGCAGGTACATGTGGAAGGAGACGTGTCTTTAGATACTCTGGTCCCAAGCCATCTAGGGCCATAAAGGTCAACACCAACACTTTGAATTGGGCCTGGAAATGGACTGGAAGTCAGTGAGTGCAGCTGACAGAGCAGTGGCATCACATTGTCAAATTTGGTCAGTCCCAACCTTTGCTTAAAGACATCCAGAGAGGGGAGAGCCCACCCAGCCCTCTAGGCCAGGGGTGTTGAACCTCTATCAACCCGGGGGATGAATTCAATTTTGAAGAAGCTCTTGGGGGCATGCATTCCAGTGGTGGGTGTGGCTGAAGGCAAAAGGGGGCGGGGCCAAAATACCAGTATATCTTAGCTTAAAGCTCTTGCTGTCAATAACTCAGCCTTAGGAGAGGCATTTCAAACTTTTAGGATGGAGTGGGGGGGAGAACATGCGAAAGCTGGGAAAACTACTAAATGAAAGGCCATCCAGGGAAAGCAATGGGGCCTGAGGAAGGATGTGTGACCACTTGGGGAATCTCAGAGGGCTGGATTGGGATGTGAGATGGGCCAGCTCTGCCCCAAAGGCTTGAGGTCCAACAACCCGCTCCGGATCACTGGTGCCATAGTCAAGCCGCTCTGACCGTTTTCCTAATGTTCAACTGAAATCTTCCCTCCTGTAATTTAAGCACATTGGATACAGTCCTGCCCTCTTGAACATAGAATCGGGACGGCATCTTCTATCCGATTCATGTGGCAGGAGCAATACTTCTCTCTTTGGGCTGCCCTAGAGAGAAGCAAGGCTGTGCAAAAACAACAATAACAACAACAAACCCCAATCCTTTCCCAGTCTGTGTTCATTAACACAGATATATATAATCCTCCTCCTCTGCATTTGATCCTCACAACAACCCTGTGAGGTAGGTTAGGCTGAGAGTCAGTGACTGGCCCAAAGTCACCCAGTGAGTTTCATGGCCGAGCGGGGACTAGAACCCAGATCTTCCGAGTCCCAGTTTCCTGCATTGAGCATGGGGTTGGACTTGATGGCCTTGTAGGCGCCTTCCAACTCTATGATCTATGAATCTATCCCACCCTCCCTCATGTCCCCAGGGTATATGCATCTGTGGAGCAATCCACAGTGGCAACATTTCAGCAAACTGTGCATCAGATTTAAATATATATAAAGCTCAAGGCGACCATATATGTCGCCTTGAGCTCCTTGGATGAAGGGTAGGATATAAATATTATATATATATATATATATATATATATATATATATATATATGCAAAATTGAATTTGGTTGTGTGTGTGGGGGGGTGTTTTGCAATGCAAAACCAAATTGTTAATATTGAGACTATGATATTAACTCAGTTGGCTAGGATACAGGGGCACTCCTAAATCCTGAGTCAGAATGCTTCAAGGCTGGAGCTTACAACATCGCTAAAGCCCTGCTGGATCCAACCCTAAATATGATTTTTTGAGCATTTGCGCCTGTGTGTGTGTGTGTGTGTGTGTATCACAATTTTTAATGTACAGTAATACCTTGGATTGCAAGCATAATTCATTCCGGAACCGTGCTTGTAATCCAAAACACTCTTATATCAAAGCGAGTCTCTGGCGGGCGTGAGCGGGGCCGATTTCGGCCCGCTACGCCCGCTTGAGGCGAGCGGTTACATCCCTACGGACTACTTGTCTTGCAAGACTTTGCTTGTTTATCAAGTCAAAAAAATTTAAATTTTTTTGCTTGTCTTGCAAAACGCTCTCAGACCAAGTTACTCGCGCAATCCAAGGTATTACTGTACTTATAAAAACTCCAGATGTACAACCGCCATCTTAAAAGAAGCAGCTCCCCCACTTTCTCCCATATCACAGAGGATGCCCCTTCTAAGTCGATTCCTACTATGACCTGTGCATGCATCTTCTAAAGACAAAGATGGCGCTTCTTGCTTCTAACTATTGTTTTGCCCATATGCAGATTGAATACATTAATCAGATTAAAACTGGCGACTTCTCCATGACAACATGACGGCAACGGTTTTGGACAACAACGGCTCTCATGGTGCTCCATTTAAAGTGGGATCAGGTGTTAAACAGGGATGTGTTATCGCCCCAACATTATTTGCTATTTTCATCGCCATGATTTTACATCTTGTCGAGGGGAAACTTCCCACTGGTGTGGGAATGATATATCGAACAGATGGAAAGCTTTTTAATCTCAGCAGGCTGAAAGCAAAAAGTAAGGTAATTACAACCTCCGTTGTGGAACTTCAGTATGCTGATGATAATGTGGCCTCCGCACATTCAGAGGATGATCTCCAAACTATCCTAAATGCTTTTGCAGAAGCATACGAAAAACTTGGTCTCTCACGTAACATCAAAAAAACCAAAGTGCTTCATCAGCAAGTGCAAGCTAACCCTTTGGTGATGCCATCTATCCAGCTTGGCGGGACAATACTGGAAAATGTTGATCATTTTCTCTATCTTGGCAGCTATCTTTCTGTTACAGCTAACATCGACAGTGAAATCCAGCATCGTTTGAGCTCTGCAAGTGCCGCGTTTTCTCGAATGAAACATAGAGTGTTCGAGGATCGGGATATTTGTAAGAAGATCTGACCAAAACACTGGTTTATGAAGCCATTGTATTACCAACCTTATTGTATGCCTGCGAAACATGGACTATCTATAAACGTCACTTCCACCTCCTTGAAAGATTTCATCAACGTTGCCTCCGGAAAATCCTGCAAATTACTTGGGAAGATAGGCGAACACATGTCAGTGTACTGGAAGAAGCAAAGACTACTAGCGTTGAAAAAATGACCCTTCAACGCCAACTTCAGTGGACCGGTCATGTTGTTCTAATTCCTGACTGCCGTCTCCCAAAGCAGTTACTTTATTCCCAACTCAAGGATGGAAAGCGGAATATCGGTGGTCAATATAAGAGGTTTAAAGATGTTCATAAGGCTAATCTAAAAAAATGCAATATAAACATCGAAAACTGGGAAGCTCTGGCCCATGAACGATCTAAATGGAGGTTGGTTGGCCTTTCACAAAGGTTCCATGGACTTTGAAGAAACCCGAGTGCAAGGTGAAAGGGGGAAACGTGCTAAGCGAAAAGCACGTCAAATGAATCCTTTACAGGACCATCTTCTATCTGGTAACCTGTGTCCTCACTGTGGGAAGCTGTGTGGATCTAGAATTGGCCTCCACAGTCACTTATGGACCCATCGCTAGAGTCTACACAATGTTCTTTAGAATTTCCTCCTTTTATCCTGGAAGACAATCTTACTCGGTCACGAGTGATCGCCTGATGATGATGAGGTATGATTAATTAAGATTTCTTAAATTGGGTGGCAGCCTTAGTTAATATGCAAGTATCCTTTCGATCTCCTTCCTTTACCGTGCTTCGAAAGTTGCCTGTGAATGATCTTGAAAGGGGTAGAGAAATAGTGCACGCGCATTGCACAAATATTATCTTCAATTGGCTTCAGCAGAATATGGATCAGAATCACTGCTCTGCACATCATAGTTGTCTCTCTTCATTGTCCCCACTTCCACGAGAGGTAGGAAGTTCTAGGGATACCCCTTTATGGAGTCAGTTCCCAGTGCTGGGTCAGAGATAATTCCAGGGTCCCCTAAGCAAGGCACCTTCAACAACTCCCTTGGCTTCATTCCTGGGCCCAATTCCAAGTTCTGCATACATAAATACACGGATCAGGAGAAATGCGCACAAACATACTAATGCATTTTCATGCTTTTTTTTTTTTTTTAGATAATTCTCCAAATTCAGGATTAACGGAACTTTAAAAATTCTCAAAGTTAGAGACAAAATAAACTTACGGTAATATTCTGAAAAATGAGAAACTGAGAGAAACCAAAATTGGCACATTCGTCCATACCTAGTTTTCACATCAAAACCAGGAAACTGCAAATAGTTGTGACATTTCTCATTTATTTATTTATTTAATATGATTTTTTGGGCTGCCTTCAAGGGTAAAGCCCTGTCACAGTGATGTGCAAGATTTAAAAACAACAAAACCCCAAACGCAAAACAAATAGAAAAGCAATAAATGTTCAATAAAGCAGTATAAAAAACAGTTAACACCAATCAAACCTGCTGCCAGCAAATTATGAAAAGGCCAGCAAAAACAGGTGGGTCTTTTGAGCCTTTCTGAAGGGAACAGTATGATGTCAGGAATATATGTTTGGTAGGAAGTATTTGTTGTGACATGTAGCACAAACACCAGCTGTGGCACATTGTTGACATTTGTAAGGTACAGAATGGCTGGTAAACAAGTCATGTTTAGTCTTCTACTTCCTGCCTGTTTCTCATGGGAAAAGTAGGTGTGAAAGAAATACGAGCTGGTCACATGGTTTGTACTTTCTGGTGACGTACTGATTTGTTAGCTTTCTGTTCTGTGGCCATTTTGGAGAGAGGTGGATTTGCTTGCTTCTTCTTCTCTCTGTTCTTCTGACTAGTGCTTGCTGGACTTAATGCAATCATGTAACGTCTAAAGCTGAGGTGGAGTGAAAAACAACTTGCTCCACTGGATTAATGCTTGCTATGCATTGTTCTCTGCACATGGACTGTAATTAGGGGATGTATGCTCTGTAGGATATACTTGCTATAGTAATAAACAGGTAGAATAATAACCTGTGGAGTCTACAGAGTTATTTCCTTATTACTGTGATCTGCAAGGAGGAGGCTGAACTGGCTGATATCCGATACACTTGGAATGCTGCATGGAGTGGGAGAGACAAGTCTGAACTTCTGTGTGTAGATTTATGGGCATTTGCACACAGGAGCAGGATTTTAAATCTTCCATCTCACACAAGTGAAGCGCTCTGCTTTTCCAGGAGGCTTGTGCGCCTTCAGGGTGGTGTGTGTCACAACACCTTCAGTATTTTCCAGAAAGGCCGAACCTGCAAGCTGGAGAGCAACTATGCTGGCTGACTGATCATCAGAAGAGAGCTTATGCTCATTAACGACTCAAGCTAGAATTTGATTTTAAAATATATTTTTTCATGGAATTAGAAGCTTTTTTTTTTTTTTGAAACTTGAAAAGGCCCTTATCTTGAAACGTATTTTTACCAGTGTTCCTTTGTTGATAGCATCTATTTTGTGTGGTTGACGGTAGCCATTGTAAGTATTGTAATTTAAGAATTGCATGTGCTGAAACATTTACATGTTTGTGGTTGTATACCTTAGTACAATACAGGTACACACGCGCACACGCACACACACACATCTATCTATCTATCTATCTATCTATCTATCTATCTATCTATCTATCAGTGTTTGTGTTGGTGGTGTTGACTATTCCTGGAGGGAAACCATGATGGTCCTGACCAGGGTGCAGTAGTGCCCCAGGCCAGCCTGACTAGGGACCCACTCTGGCCCTCTTGGGTTTTCCAAATTTCCACACACCCTTTCCTTGGAACAACCCCCCTTTCCCCGACCACAAATCGTTTGGTAGTTTCCCTTGCTTTTGTGCAGCTTTCCCCCCATTCTAAAAGGCTGAAATTCCTCTCCCAAAGCTACGTTACTGGCTGTAAGGACTCTAAGCTAAAATAGGCTGGTATTTTTGGAATTTTGGCCCCATTCCTTAAGGTGGGTCCAGATCCAGAATCTGAAGCTAGTGCAGAATTCAGCAGCTCAGCTGTTGTTAGGAGATGTCCCTTTTCAGCCTGCAACCCCATTGCTGAGGGAGGTGCACCAGCTGCCTTTTCGCTACCAGGCCAGGGTTCTGGTTCTGGTACTTGTGTACAAAGCTCTAAACAACTTGGGACCAAGATACCTGAGAGAGCAACTTCTCCCTCACCAACCTGCCCAGTCACTGAGGTCATCAGGTGGCATGCTCCTGGTGGTTCCACATGGACCCACGGCCCAACTGGAGTCCACCCATGGAAGAGCCTTCAGTGTGGTGGCTCCATTTCTGGGAGTTCCCTGCCTCTGGAGGTCAGGCAGGTACCAACATTGTGTTGTTTCCAGCACCTCCTGAAAACATCTTTACTTCAGGAAGCCTTTTTGTTTTTGTTTTTGTTTAGCCACTGTTTTTTATTGATACTCTCTGGTTTTTATCCTTTTTATCTTTTTTGTCTTTTTATTGTTCACCACTCCAGAATCATTGTAGATGTGGAGCAGGATATAAATGTTGTAAATAAATAAATAAATAAATAAATCCCTTTTGCCTTTTGCCCCGCCCCTTTGGCCTTCAGCCCCACCCACGACTGGAAGGAGGCCACCGAGATCTTCTCCAAAATGGAATTTGGCCCTCAGGCTGAAACACCCCTGGTCTAGACAGTTTCTGTAGGCTGACATGCCTTGAGTGAACATAATTTTAGGTCGCTGCCATAATGACCCTTCATTTCTTTCCCAATAATATTCCAAGTACAGCAGCATTTCCAGTGTCCTCTGGCACAGAATGCCGTGCTGGAACAATTTTTTTTTTTAGCTACTCTCTCCAACTATGAAAGTTGTGGCTAATTAGATCCCTCTGCACCTCCAACAGTTGCTAAATTCTCTTTCTTTCCCCACATTCCAGCTCCACACTGAGCCTGCACAGATCAAGCCCATAAAATACTGATGCATGCATCCTTTCCCCAATGGCCACGTTCACCCGGGTTGCAGAGTGTTCGGAAACTTTTAATTACTTTTCTTTTCCTGGGACTCTGTTCATATGTTTGGTTAATTGGGTCTCTGTTGTTTGTGGCTACATAATAGCAAGTTTCCTTTCCTTGGAGCATAATGGTAGGAACCAGCTGGATGTGTCATTTTTTCTCTGCAGCTGTCGGGCGCCTACCTCTGACCGTATATTGCTCTGCTTTGTCAAGGAATCCATCCACCGTGTAACAAGCTTGCAAAAAATATGGCACCGAGTTTTGGCTTTGGTTTTCTTTGTGTTTTAATTACAGTAATTCCTTGGATTGCAAGTAACTTGGTTTGAGAGCGTTTTGCAAGACAAGCAAATTTTTAAATATTTATTTATTTTATTTTTTTTACTTGATATACAAGCGACGTCTTGCAATACAAGTACTGTAGTACGGCTTAAATTAAAAATCTCTGTACAGATTTTTTTGGGGGGGATTTCGTTTTGATATAAGAGTGTTTTGGATTACAAGCACGTTTCCGGAACAAATTATGCTCTCAATCCAAGGCATGACTGTACTTGGAACTTCCTTGATTGGCCCAGCCAGATTCCAAAACACAATATAAGGTTTCATTTATTTCAAATAGTTATACTCTAGGCTGGTTCACATGATCACCGCAGCCCACTGGGGCATATTTAAGCTACTGCCTGCTTGCTCACTAGCTCTCAGCCTATCAAGGAAGGAAACAAGTGGTAGCAATGATGAGAAGGAGGAGGAGGAGCAACTGGTGACAATGGCTGTGTGAAGGCAGACTCACCCATTGCGGGTGCCTTTTCCATGGGCCCTCCAAAACCTGGAGATGGCACCGATTCCAAATGTTTCCCGGTCTGGCCCATTGTTCCAGGAACCATTTGGAATGACATATCCCAGGATGCCCAGTGGCGATGGATGTTCTCAAGCATGCCTACTTGAAAACCTGGGTAATGAAGTTCTCAGTACCTCAATCATTCAGGCCAGCAAGAATTTGGAACTAGGTATCCTAGACTCATTTACTATGCCAAGCAAGAGGAGCATTTCATGCTGTGGGGGGAAGCATTGTATCTCAGCCAAGAATTATGAGCCAGCAAAGTTAATTTATGAATCAGGCAATTATAAACTTCACTCGCATGCCTGATTGTAATATGAAAACCAAAAGCTGATGTGTACTCCAAGTCGGAATATAAACCGGTGCCAAAAACACAGAAACCAGTGCATCAATATCTTCTAAATGAGGCCCTGCCGGCGTTGAGAAAAGATCCCTCTCCTATTATTGTGAACTGCCCTGAGATGATAACGTATTGGAAATCAATTTGGTCTCATAGTAACGGTATGATGGGGAAAGAGACACAATATGAGCCCACTGTGACATTTGAAAGATACAGTCAATTTAGAAGACTTGGAGATGATTGCACACTATTGACAGTAGACAGAACGGCAATTGACCCAAAGAGGGTCAACCGTAACAGAGGGGTTATTAAGGATGTGGGATGTGTTCTCTCTTATTAAACTACACACAGTGCAGATTTTCCTACCAAGTTTTCCAAATTCCACCTTGAACCTCGTTCTGACTCGTCGTGTCTGTATCAGATTGCGATCTTTAATTGCATTCTTTTCATATGAAAATTCATGCGTATTTTCCCAAATGAATGCATCAATGGTGCACATCTGTGAAATGTACACGTTCTTCTCCAATTGAATAAATAAAGCACGTTTGTAAACATTTTTTCATGCACATTTCCCCCCCACCCCCCAAACGTATGCATATGGTCGAACACATTTTTTGGGGGGGGGGGGGTTCTGCAACCACATTGCAAGCTTGCAAATGTAGGAACATTGGCCGCAGGTTGCGTTCAAGTCTGTGTTCAGTTCTGGAGGTGCAAACTGGGAAGATCCCAATCAAAAAAACAAACTGAAACATATTGTATTATTCACTAGTCAATAAAAGTTGTTTCCTTCTTTTAGATGAACTGAAATGAATTTCGCATACAAAATATAATCACAAACATGTAAATGTTTAGACACATACAGTTCTCAAACTACAAAACATACAACGAATACTGTCAACCACAAGCTGATATGATCATGACAGTCTTGACTGCAGATATTCAGGAATTGTATGTATCTACACATTTACATGTTTGTGATTGTACATATCTTAGTACAATACAGGTACCATTTATATATTATTGGGACTTCGTATTGGTGGTGTGTTCTATTATTAAACTGACTAAAGGTGCAATCCTATGCATATTTAGGTGGGGGGGGAAAGGGCCTACAGCTCCCAGCATGCCCCAACCAAAAAGGCTGGCTGGGGCATGCTGGGAGTTGTAGGCCTTTTTTTTTTCTGGCTAAACATGCATAGGATTGTGCCCTAAGATGATGGATTGGCGAAGGTGGGCAACTTGCCTATTAGAAAAGGGGAAACATTGTTCATGTGTTGCAATGTTAAGAATATGAGACAGCACCTAAATATTTTTATGGCATATGTTATTGTTCGCGTGCTTTTCCACCAGGAAGGAAGCTTGTGAAAAGTGTGACTGGTGGTGGCAACTTCAGTGGCCCCAGACTGTAAGAACATGCCAAACTCATTTCCTTTCTAACCCTGCTCAGTTGGGTAACCTCTCCGGCGTAAATCATTAAGCCCTGTGATGTTGAAGCAAAACCACAAGGCTCTTTGAAATGCACATTGGATTGGATCCAGATTTACTCTGGATCAACTGCGCTGTGGAGAGTGGACTCCCGCACCCCCTCTTTATTTATTTATTTATTTATTTATTATATTTATTACTCGCCCATCTGGCCGGTCACCCGGCCACCCTGGGCGATGTACAATTAAAATACAGTAAAACACAATAAAATATAATGATTAAAACAATATAAAAAATTCTTATCAAAAACCTAACCCACCCCATATTCCCGCCTGAACAGCCATGTTTTTAATGCACGGCGGAAGCTCATCACGGAGGGGGCATGGCGAAGGTCACTAGGGAGGGAGTTCCATAATGTGGGGGCCGCCACAGAGAAGGCCCTCTTCCTAGTCCCCACCAGCCTGGCTGCTCTGGCTGATGGGATAAGGAGAAGGCCGTCCGTGGCAGACCTTGTTGAGCGGCCTACTTGATGTTGCTGGAGGCGCTCCTTGAGATAAGCTGGGCCGGAGCCGTGTAGGGTTTTAAAGGTCAAAACCAACACCTTGAATTCGGCTCGGCAAGCAACTGGTAGCCAGTGCAACTCATTAAGCACTGGCGTGATGTGATCACGCCGGCGGCTGCCCTTAATCAGGCGAGCCGCCGCGTTCTGTACCAGCTGAAGCTTCCGGACCGTCTTCAAGGGTAACCCCACGTTACCCTTGAGAGTGAACCGATGAATTCTCGGTTCACTTTTGTTGCAGAATTGGATCACATTCTGAGCCTAGGCAGGATTACCAATCCGTTAGTAGCTTACTGGTCAGCGGGCTAGCTGACGGGGTGCAGGGCAAGCTGTGTGGCACACACAAAGATCTGTCCCTCCAAGGCCTCGACGCTGCTCACTCACCTCTCCGTCTGGCACCTGCGCGCTCAAGCGCTGCAATGCAGCAACAGCAGCTCTTACACACATTATATGCGCAGAGCAATGCGTGTTGACATACAATTCCTGCTGGAGTTTGTGGTCTGGTGGCTGCCTCTCTACTACTGCTCACTTCGTGGTGCGCCTTTCCCAGTGGCACAGCCTGTGATGCACTGGGAGAAGAAGACTAGGTGAGAGAGCCAGCCGGCCCATGCCAGCCACAAGCGAGCATCACTACCACTGGGTCACTGGCTCAGGAGGATGGGAAAGGCCAGGGAGAATTCTCAGGAAGAAAGGCCATAGGGGGACTACTGCCACCCCTAGCATATGCTGCCTGATGTAGCAAGCTCACTCTGCCTTATGGTAGGGCTAGCCCTAATAAGAATATTTACATCTCACTTTTGTTCTTCAAAGCTCGAGTAAAAAATTCAAAGCTTCTAAAATAGCCAATTAAAACAAACAAAGAAAGAAAGGACACTAAAATACAACAAAAGGAGTAGATAAAATCTACAACCTCCCCTCCCCAAAACACAGATTCTAATAATGGAGAGAAACCAGCAAAACAACAACAACCCAACCTATAGGGCAAAGATACATCTCAATAAAAAATTCAGCAGGCAAAGAGGAGGGAGATTCACAGAGTGGGTGACTCCTGCACCTTTTTTCCCTCTCTCACACAATTTTAAGTTAAACGCAAACTTTTCTCCCCTAACGATAAATGTATGTTCCTCTTTTCTTTTCTTTTCTTTTTTTTAATTTGACTTGGACAGCCCAGCGGGGTTCTCAGCACAAACTATCCGCACAGTTTATGCCCAGCCATTGCTTCTCTACTCAGACATTCTGATTAGGCCTAAAATAATGTTCCATGATCTGCAGCTATTTATCAGAACTGTAATTACATTGTGCCTTCTTGCTCACTGGCTCTCTGCCTGCCGAGCAAGCGACTGGTACCCAGGCCCGGTGCAAGGCAATTTGGTGCCCTAGGCAAGATCAGATATTTAGCGCCCCCCCCTTCCCACTTGAGCCCTCCCTCCCTCCAGCCCTATGCCCATTATGAAATAAATTTCCCTCCCTGGGAACTGCCGAGCCCCATAGAAAAACTTTGTGGACTTTGAGACTTTTCCTTTGTGTTCACGAGGAAAGCAAAGAGGCAACATCAGCCCAGCTATGCCAGGAACTCCCAAGGGCCTTCTCCTACTCCATATATATGTAAAAGCCTGTCTCCTCCTGCAGGCAGCACAAGGGATATGAAAAAAGGATGTGAGAGAGGTGTGGTGGCGCTACCTGTGAGGAATAGAGACAAAAGGGTGTCTTGCAGCCTGTCCTACCTCGCAGGGTGGAGGTGCAGAGACACCGGATTGACTCGTACACCTTCTGGGTTGCAGGGGGGGTGGGATGCATGTAGTAGAAACATAGCAAAGAGAGAGCCCGTGGATCATCTGGTTCAAATTTAGGAGGGGATTTACGAAACTTGCTGCTTCCCCTCCTCTCACTATCACTTTGTTGCAATATTTCTTTATCAGAATAATGTATATTATCCTGTCTTTCCCTTTACCAGCCTAGTGCTCAAGGCAGACAACAATATTCAAAGTACAGTAAAGAAAACATCAACAGCTCAGGGCACAATCCTAAACACGTTGAGGCAGAAAAAAGCCCCGCAACTCCCAGCATTCACCAGCCAGCATGGCTGGCTGTTGGAACGCTGGGAGTTGTGGGGCTTTTTTCTACCTCAACGTGCATAGGATTGCGCATGGCTGGCTGGGGAATGCTGGGAGTTGTAGGATTCCCCCCCCCTCCAAACACGCATAGGATTGCATCCTAAAACCATTTAAAACCAAAACACAGAAACAGCATGGTAAATAATTAAAACATTGGAGCCCCAGCTAGCTTAAAATACCTTTCCCTCCCTCCCTGGTTGCTGGAAATAACTGCTTTCAGGGGACCTTGAGCTGAGGAACCTGAGGCTCACGCGAGGGAGGGAAGGCGAAGGAGGTGTTTGCAGGTGCATCCTTGAGAGGGAAGGCGAAGGAGGTGCATCCTTCCAGCCGCCCACCAGCCTCCCATCATTGGCCCCTGCCCGCCTCCCCTCCTCCAGTCTGTAGCCTTCTCTGCCTCTTTTGATGCTGGTTGTGAGGAGGAGCCTGCCTGCTGCTGTTCCTGGTAACAAGCTGGAGGAGAGAGAGGGAGGGGTGCGCTTCTTTCGCCTTCCCTTCCCCGCCACAGGACATGATTGGTAAAACAAACTTGGTAAAATACGTGATGTATTTCCCCCCCCCCAAGGCATTTCTGGCGCCTCCTTTAGCCCAGCGCCCTAGGCAGCCGCCTAGTTGGCCTAATGGTAGCACCGGCCCTGCTGGTACCGATGAGGAGAAAAAGGATGGGGAACAAGAGCAGTTGGCGACAATGGCAGTGAGAAGGTAGATTCACCGAGGGAGGGGGCCCAAGGAGGGTGTCTTGCCCAAGGGCCCTCCAAATCTTGGAGCCAGCACTCTGGGGGAGGGTGCAAACCTTCCCATAGTGGAATGACATTATGCCACGATGTGGCATTGTGAGGAGAAATAGTGGCCACCGGAGGGTGGCTGCTGATAGGTGTTCTGCCACCAGTGGCTACACAACATTTTGGAAAGGGTGGTGTGGTTTTTTTGGTCCCCCTTGAACATCCCCGCCACTTCCAAAATTTGAGCTTAAATTTTTCATAGGAGACCTTTTTCTTTTTTTTTTACTCAGCTTTGTTTAAAACTAACCTCAACATTTCACTCA
This sequence comes from Shinisaurus crocodilurus, assembly GCA_021292165.1. Lineage (NCBI taxonomy): Eukaryota > Metazoa > Chordata > Lepidosauria > Squamata > Shinisauridae > Shinisaurus > Shinisaurus crocodilurus. The sequence continues at coordinate 8,014,108 of CM037880.1, read as the reverse complement.
GAGTGAAATTTGCTGGCAACTCGTCTAGTCCCAAATATTTTGTCTGGGGAGGCAGCACAAGGCTAGGTCTGATTTAGGGATCTAGGGAACTCCAATCCCCCAAGAAATGTCACTAGCCTTATTAAAGCTTCTGGGGGAAGCTTCCAGTGTTTTGTTGTTGTTGTTTTCTGAGAAGGAGGTCCTCAATTCATGTTCAGTTTTGTTTAAACATAAACTTGGTGTAGGGATTTCAGAGAAATCCACAACAGATTCAAGTGAGTTTGGATTTCTATGAATCCAACCTATGGATTCTGCAGCAGACTGCCTTTTTTAAAGTCAAATGACTTGCGAACCATTTCCTCCCCCCCCCACACTTTTGGGGGAGATTTGCACAAACGTGCACTTGTGCAGGTGTGCATTTGCAGTAGTGCACATTAGTACAGCTGTACATTTGCAGGTGAAAAAAAATTATCATACAAAAACTCTGATTCCATCAATGGGATGGAATGAAAGGTGCCTGACAATCTGCAAACAGATGGAATGGATTTAACAAAATCCATACATCCGTAACTTGGTGACCACCTAAGAATATGCAGAAGAACTCCACCTCAGTGATCTTATGAAAACTCTTATGGCTTTCCTTGAAAATCCTCAGAATATTTGCTCCAGAGGAGAAAGCTTCAAATCCATTCTGAATTTCACTGTAGGCCACACTCAGTCAGTTAATGAGAGAACAACTCTTGTGTTGAGTGTCTTTGCACCTGACCTGAGTATTTATCAGAAATCGGCACAATTCTGTTCATCTTTCTTCTGGTCTCCCTGTTTCTTAGGGGGGGAAATGCTTTCTTCCAACCTTCCCCAACCTGCTGCCCTTCAGATGTGCTGGACTAACCCCCATCATCCCCAGCCAGCCTAATGACCTGGCTGGGGATGATGGGAGTTGTAGGCCAGAACATCTGGAGGGCACCAGGTTGGGACCGTATGGAAGGTCTTTTGACTGGTGAGCTGGTGTCGTTATAAATGGTCATAATTATCGAAGAGACGGAGGGACATCATTAAAGTCCCATATGAGGGCCATATTCCTACCCGGCATCGAGAGACATTTGCTGCAGTGTGTTCTATCCAAGACAATTACCATTACACAGCATGCCCTGCTTTGCTTGATCAAAGGACAGAAGCTTCAATGTCGCCTTGGTACATCTGAAATGCTGCTTTTCGAAGAATTGCTCTACTTTGCTTCCCTTTCATTTAGCTCTGCAATTCCCAACCGTAATTTTTCATACTGCTCCAATTTGTTTGCAAGCAGACAGTAGCGACTGTCGGTCTCCTGTTGTCGTGTGCATGCAGAGATTGTGTGTGTGTGCGTGGGGGGGGGGGAAGCAAATAACTCGGGCTCAAAATTGTTCCCAGGGTGTGACACTGCGCAGGCATTCATCAGAGCATCTCTTCTGGCATCTACTTATGAGCATGAGAGACATGGCCGGATTAAGATAGGGGCTGTGGGAGCGGCCGCTCCAGGCCCTTAACAGATAATCGACCCGCAATTATAGGGACACACGGCGATTTTTCCCCCTTTGGAGTTAGCTCTGATCGTTATCATTCAGCATAATTAATGATTTTTTCAAGATTAGAAAGGTGTTCTAAGCACATCTGCATTACAGGCTTGAGGCAAGACCTAGCAAGAACTGTTGTTCTCAAATTAGCATTTCAGTATCTTTGCATTTCAATCACTGTTACTACATTTCTTTGTGAGAACGTCTAGCACATGGGGGGCTTGCTAGGGTCTGTAATATTCAGATTTAGAAGGGACCTCTCTCTCCAGCCTCGAGCAAAAGATCTTTCTGATTCGCAGCTCAATTGTCCAAATGCTAGTTTAACACACACAAAAAAAAAAGCAACAAGAACAACACAATTATTCTTGTTCAAGCAAAGCTGGCTTTTTGTTGTGGCTGCTTTTTTTTTTTTTAATAAATAATTTGGGGGAAATTGGGAAGACCCTTACTGATGAGCTGCAGGAGTTTTTGAGTTTTTGCTCCGGCTGGTCCTGATGGCCCTCCTCTGCACAGGTAAGGTTCAAAAGTTTGACTCTTTTGATCTGCAAGTTCTCCTTCTCCTTCTCCTTCTTTTCTGTAAAAGGGCTTTCCCTCTTTTGTGAGCCAAACTGAACGTAAGGGCTGTGTGTTTGTGGGTGTGGGTGTCTGCCTTTTGGGGGTGTTGATCCTCCTGCCGCCTGCAAAATGTCACCTGCTTGGCTAATACTGTGTGTGTGTGTGTGCATGTGCGCTTTCATGGGGAATTGTGTGGCATTTTTTTAAGTTTTATTTTGAAAAACCCCAGAGAACAGAGTTCACCAAATATCCCTCTTGGATATTTTGGACTACAGTTCTCATTTGCCTCAGGCAGCATGGCCAGTGGCTGGGGAAGATGGGAGCTGGGGCCCCAAACATTTGGAAGGGCCCCGGTTGGGGAAGACTGCCCTAGAGGTTAAAAAATGTGGAGGTACTTATCATCAACGATATATGATGAATGGTTTTATTGAGTTAACAAGCTTATTGTTTACAAAAAAAGAAATATTTTCAATATGTTTCTGTTTTGGCACTTTAATGGTAATTAAAATATTTAATTTGTTTTAATATAAAATTGCGTCTTCATTTTATTTATTTCCATAAAAAGGCCCACCAAAATCCTCAGCACCAGGCCCATAATGCTCTTAATCCGGCCCTGATGAGAGAGCCAGGATGAGACTGAAGGACAGGAGCCAGAAGGAGGAAAATCCCTGGGTCCTATTGCCCTACATGCAGAGTTTCAGGCACACTACTGCTACGCTGCATTACATTACCGAAGAAGAAGAATAAAGAAACTCAGCTCCAAATAACATGAAAACCAGAGAGGGTGGCCATCTTTTTGCGGCAGGCCTCCTAATACTATAGACAAGTGGGACCTGCGATAAAATGTTGCCGCATAGAGGGCTTTTGTTCAGGGTTCCAGCCAGCCATGCCCTCTTCGTTCCATCTCCGTTCCATCCCCACCACCAAGTTACTCTTCCCTCCCAAAAGGCCACTCAGTGTTCTGTACCCATGACTCAGCATTGCTCACTCATCACCGGGCTGAGCTTTTGGCGGTGGGGAGGGGGGAGGAGTTGCTCCTGTAGCCTATTTTTCCGTAATTATTTTTGAACTTCTGAAGGCCTTGCGGGTTCTCACGGTCATGCGAATCATTCCCCCTTGTTTCTCAGTGGACCCATGTTGACGGTCATTCTCTCAGCACTCACCAGCTGAGTTTGCTATTAGATGGCGTGATAATAAGAACTTAAAGTGGTGGAACAGGAGGTTTGACCTTCCAAATACATGCCATTATAATTAGGAATGGAGAAATGTGCCTATTTCTCACATTTCTCCATTTCTCACTTTTCCGTTCTCAAATTCCATTCATGCCAAACTTTGAGAACCGTGTTTTCAAAAATTGCATGAGAATTCTAAACATTTTTCTCCATGTTTTCCCTAATACATGCATGTTGGTGTGGATTTTGCCTAAGATATGTATTTTGCAAGAAAATTCCTAATATAATGCATTTTCCTCTGTTATTATTATTTTTTTCCTAATGCACTTATTCTTCGCTGGAGAACTCCACTGCAAGATTCAGAGGCGATTGAATTTCAAAGGATAACTAAGTTCTCATGGTGTCCAGAACATGCAAAATTAGGACGGTTTGCCTCAAAACAAGAACTGAATAAATTTAGTCCCCCCAGCCTTAGTACTGACCACAAGATTTGCTTTGGACCCCAATTCGGCAATTCGGAAAACAGCCTGATTTGGCTTGAACCAGATCAGAGGCTGGCTGCATCAACTTAGGTCTGAATCTGAATACGGAAATCGAAATCTTCATGCCTCCCATTGACTCTCATTAAACATCAACAAATGGCTCTCATGTCCCTCCCTCTTTGTCAGAATTGAATGATGTTTACAGAAATACGGTAGTAGTTCCTTATGGGTGGGGGGACGCCTGCCAGATTTCAGAGATAGAGGTTTAGCCATTTTTGTGCTAGGTTATAAAAGCCAACAGGCTATCCTGGCACGTATGTGCTTGGGTTTTGATCCTTATATGGATATAGACTTGATATTTAGGTGGTATCATGAGATCAAAATGAAGAGCTGATGTGGAATTTATTTAGTTTCGAAACATTGGGTGTTGATGATCTTGTCGCTGTCTCAACAAATGGGTCTGGATGACAATTTCAAGATATTTGACCATTTGCAAACAGTCTTGCTTCTCAATATGGTCCCGGAGCTTGCAGAACCCTTCAGAATTCCCTTTCCCCCACTGTTATTCCTAGGAATGTCACAGAAGATAAGAGCAGGGCCACCCCACACCACCAGTTCTGCTCGCAATTAGGTCATTATGGCAAGTTTTATTTTTGATTCCTTTCATATCCCTGTTCTACAACTGTTCTAGCTCCACAATATCGTTTCTGAGATGTGGCAAACACAACTGTACACCATAGATTTGTATAAAGGCATTAGGTCATTATGGCAAGTTTTATTTTATTTTTATTTTTTTTCAACTTTTATTTTTTATTCATAATAAAACAAACAAACAAACACAAACACAATAATGGACTTCCAATCTTCTCCACAGCTTAATCAACCACAGTTAATCTTAAAATCTTTTCTGTTAACAAAAAATCACTTCCAGTTATGGCAAAAAAGAACCCTAAAAGGAACAAACACCAGAGGTCTCCACTCTCCCCCAATAAACATCAACTATTTAATCTATTAAATTCAACATTTATGGATACTCCAAAAAAGAAAACCTATAGTTTCATTAAATATTGTTTTCAATTCCAAAATACAGTGTATTAAGAATCCCAAAAGTAAAAAGTAACTATAAACTAATTAGCAAATGACCACATACCAAAAGCATTTTGTATTTCCACCGCTCCCGCACTCTCTAGTACCTAACCATCGAATCAACACATTTGTATTATTACAATTACTCATTATTCCTTTCTATCTAAACAGAAATTCCTTCACTTTTAATCTCCAAGATATGGCAAGTTTTATTTTTGATTCCTTTCTAATCATCTGCAACATGGAATTAGCCTTTTTCACACCAGCCACACCTTTGGTTGAGTTTCATCACGGCATGTACCACAAATCCAAGATCACTTTCCTGGTAATGTTCTTTTAATGGGTTTGGATCCAGACTTACAGTATTTATAATTAGAGTAGACCCATTTCAATCAATGTCACTGAAGTCAGTCATCATGACAAAGTCTGGGTCCAACCCTAAAGACCGTATTGTTCAATTTCCAAACTCAAATTACTAACCTCAGGTATCCAATTTAAGCTACAGCAACAATGCAATCAAGAATAATCTTTCATCATATGGTTCAGGCAACTAACAGTGAGAAAGGAATTGAAGATGACAACATTTGCCCTCCCCCCACCAATACATTTTAATGATTGCGGCAATTACACCATAAAACCTTTGTCTGAAAGCAGGGATGTTGAAGAGTCCTTGGTCTTGAGTCCCGAGTCGAGTCACGAGTCTTTGGACCTGAGTCTCGAGTCCGAGTCCAAGTCCTTCGTCCAAAATGGTGACTCACGAGTCCCGAGTCCCGAGTCACTCCCAAAGCTGACTCCACGAGTCCCTATTAAAATCAATGGGGGGTTTTCCCAACAAAATAAGGCTACTTCAGATGTGTGGCTTAAATAAATTCTAGGCACAAGTGTGCCTTTTTATCTCAAAACTCTGCCACTGATTTCGACAAGAACAGACCAGGCAGACAAACCCAAAATAACCAGGCAGGCAGAGAAGCGTTTGTCTTGGACAATTCAAACTGTGGAACTGGTTAAGAAGAGACCAGGCAGGCAGAGGAGGCAGGGAACCCCAAACAGGCAGGCAGAAGCAGCCAAACCCAAAATGTCTGAAAGGTTGCATTAGGAAAATGATTTAAAAAAATAAACTTGGATTGTTACTGCAACTAGGTCCAGACAGCACCTGCAGGTGGCATCAAGCAGGGATGTTGACGAGTCCTTGGTCTCGAGTCCCGAGTCGAGTCTCGAGTCCCAATAAAAATATTGGGACTCGAGTGCGACTCGAGTCAGAGGGGGGACTCAGTCCGACTCACGAGTCGAGTCCTGGAGTCCGAGTCCCCATCCCTGTCTGAAAGCACCCTAACTAACTGTTTGAAGAAAGAGGACACTGACTGCAGCTCTGAGGGGGTGACAGGAAAGAGGATACTGTAAAACAGATGCATAAGAGCAACGACGTCTCTCCTGCCAAGGCCTTCAGTTCTTCTGGGCCAGGGATTCTCACTTGTCTCCTCTGCTCACTCGAAGGCTGCGGGCAAACGCATATTGAGCTTTCACTGCCTTTCACAATGCGCAAACTCAGGGCCTTTTCAGGAGTTCACTTCCCTGGAAGCCCTGGGCAAGAAGCCGAGGTTGACTTTGCTGGAGTGGAGTCAGATATGGTCAACAAACTGTTTTCCCCAGAAGTTCATTTCAGGGGATGCCTGGCCCATCTCCACCGCTTCTTCAGTTCACTGCGTGCAAGGAGCCCAAAGCTTACTTTGCAGACACAAAACAGCAAAAGGAATCGCCAATCCTTCGTAGCCCTTCATCTGAAAGGACCGCTGAGCCGTGGGGGGCTGCTAGTGCTGTTTGGGTTGTCCGTGTTGCAAGCTGGGGCAGTGCTGGTGACTTGTTTGTTTCACTCCTTGGCCCAATCTGTCTAGAACAGGAAAGAGCCAACTGGGTTTTCTAGCCCTGGTAAGAAAATGATTTGCCAGAACCATAGCAAGATTTACCATCTTTGCAACCTTATATGATGATGATGATGATGATGATGATGATGATGACGACGATGACGACAACGACACCAGCATCAAAATTCCAATCTGGTCAGCTTATACCCTGAGTCCTCAATCTTGTCAAGAAAAAGGAGCAAGGAGGTCAAGAAAAGGAGCAAGTGGTTTATTGAGCCCCAGATAAGTGCCCCAAAGAGAACTGAAGGCACTCATTCATTCCCAAACTGTATAATGGAACACATTGTAGCGTCATAGGAAATCATTTTTTTGGGAAAAGCTTCTGCTTCTGTCCAACAATCTCTTTCACTGGTGCTGGGGGCAGGTCAGGGGTGTAATTCATGCTGCATCCCTTATAATTGGAGCATTCCTTCACTCCCAATGGGGCCTGTTAAACATTAAGACATTTGGTGTATTTTGGGTAGGCCTTGCTCTCCGTTTACCAGGCCATTGACTTCAGTGGAGGAATCTGGTGTTTTGTGCTGTTGTTTGACTGTCAGATTTCATCAAGATATAGTCCATGAACCCTTTTCCTCCTCCTCTCCCCAACACCAAGGGGCAGACCAGACATTTGGCCAATAGCATGTCTGCAGCACGAGGGGATGTGATGTAATCAGCACAGTCAATACTGGCAAGCCATCTTTTGTTTATTAGCCCAGACACGGACTTTTCACTCTGTATTTGGCGTTTACATCAGTTGATGCAACATGAAAAGAGGATCCCAGATGGAAGAAGAGTGCAGTAGTTTGCAACTGAATCTATATAAAGAATGTTGTGAATTTTGACTTTCTTTAAATAAGAAACGAACTGAACTGAAATTCTCAGCCATTCCTACTTCATGGCTCCTACTTCTATTAAAAATAATACATGCTCAGCGCATTCTTGCAATTAATGTCACAGCTAGTTTAGGGAGAGGATTGTCTGATGAAAAATACAATTAGGCTGATAAACTCAAGACCTCTGTGAATTCATTTGCATCCAACATGGTCAAGGGCATAAAGAAGTTGATTCCCGAAAGGCATTCTGGAGAATTGGAGAGGAGAAGCAAAGGAAGGAATGCATGATGGGATTTCTCATAGACCTCATAGATTCTAGAGTTGGAAGGGGCCTACAAGGCCATCGAGTCCAACCCCCTGCTCAGTGCAGGAAACTAGAGGAGGGTCTCCCATCCAAGTAATAACCAGGCCTGACCCTGCTTAGCTTTCCACGCTCAGACAAGCTGAACCAGCGTGAGCAGCAAGCATGGGTGATGCTATCTACAAACCGAAACATCCTCCAAAGAGATTCACATATCAACACCCAGAGCAATAGGAAAGGCACATAATGGGCAGTATCCAACTGTGTCATTCCGTTAGCACAAATGATGTTGCACTCGCAGAAACTAGGTTCTGAACTATGCGCAAGCGAAGAATTCAACTAAAGTTATGTTTGTGCAAGCAAACATGGTTGCACAAGTGGTTGTGCATTATGCTTGTGCAACCCATTGCACATTGTGCACAAGTATAATGCTCAACCAGTTATGCAACCATGCTTGTGCATGGAGAAGCAAAGGAAGGAATGCATGATGGGATTTCTCATAGACCTCATAGATTCTAGAGTTGGAAGGGGCCTACAAGGCCATCGAGTCCAACCCCCTGCTCAAATAGTGCTGGCAGAGCTCTGCGGAATCTTTCCGTTCTGCAAGCACTTGAGCAGGGGGTTGGACTCGATGGCCTTGTAGGCCCCTTCCAACTCTAGAATCTATGAGGTCTATTACAGTTGTGCAAGCGTAATGGGCAAGTGCTTGCAGAACGGAAAGATTCCGCAGAGCTCTGCCAGCACTATTTGAGCTTGCAGAATAACACTGCTGGATACTACCCAATATGACACCAGAAGAGGGTGGGGGACAACATCAGAAAACATGGAAGCCCTGGTCCCCCTCTCCACAGATTACTGTTAATTGGTGAATATATGTAAATATCTATATATGTAAATATATGTAAATATCTTAATTTAAACTAAGTTCAAATCTTAGTTTACACTAAGAGGGTCCCAGTTTAGAGCCAAATCAGAAACTGAAAAGTACTGTAGCTCCTCTCTTAGGGCCTACTCAGTTGTCAAGAGAGAATCCTGGGAACCTGTTGAAAGGTGGGGTATAAATTGAACAAACAAACAAAATTCCCAGGGCAATGAAAGAAACTCTCTATGCCTTATGACTTTTTATGCTTTATTGCTTTGATGGTCTTATTCCTCTATTTCCTGGCTTTCTAATTACCCCATTACTTTATTACCCATTTTCCTTTTGCCATTATGGACTTACAAGGTAATCCTTATTTATTTTATTTATTTTATTATATTTATACCCCACCTTTTTTTCCTGCAAGGAACCCAAGGTGGCTTACATAATCCGCCTCCTCCTCTCCATTTTATCCTCACAACAACCCTGTGAGGTAGGTTAGGCTGAGATTCAGTGAGTTTCACCCAGTGAGTTTCATGGCCAAGCGGGGACTCGAACCCGGATCTCCCGACTCCCAGACCAACACTCTCACCACTACGCCACACTGGCTCTAGATGCAAGTGCCCCTTTGTTCAATAGGGCTTACTCTTGATCATGTGCATTTGGAACTGCAGCTCTGATGTCTCAAGGCTACGTTAAGAAACACAGAGGCTGGGTTCTTCTGAGGGATGGTAATACTTACATTCCAAAAGCCAAGTTTTTCATGGTAAACGTGAAGGCTCATTCCAGTTTTAGTTCAGAAAGAAAAATATGCCTCAGCTCTCAGAGGAACCACACTCCTCCCTTCACAGATCTTTGATTGATTAATGTGGCCCTGATTTTATCACAGTAGAATTTTAATTATGCAAAAAAAAATATGTAAACACTTAAGGAAGTTTTTGTATGTGATAGTTTTAATGTATGTTCAGTATCCAATAGAATTTTAATTATGTAAAAAAAAATTAATACCTTAATGAGGTTTTTATATTTGATATTTTACTTGAGTGGTAAAGTGTTATAGCTGCACCAATATGGAAAACAAATAATTTTATTATGAAAAAGCTTGATTGTGTTGTGCAGGTTTATACATGGCACGTCGCACACTCTACTCCTAAATGGTTGCAACATTTACTGGTAATTTTGTTCTGTGTTATGAGATAAACGAAAGCATCTTGCACTTTCTCTCTCCACCAATTTCTACATAATATCAAGTTGACATTTTATGCATTATGATAGATTAGAGCATTTTTTTAATGTTATGCAAATATGTGTGTTAATGTTCTGTTTGCAAATACAGTAGTTAGAAATTTACAGTAGTTAGAAATTTCTCTGGATAACTGAAAAGTATTAACACAGAAGTATGTTTTATTTTGAATTACAGCCCCCGACGAAGGTGTAAACCAAAACGCATTGGGCAATAAACTGTTTTAATTGGCACCTGAGACTTCTTTCTCTTTTGTTTTTGTTTATACATTGGCGCCTTCTCCTCTTGTTCTGCTGTCATTCTTCCAACGCACCAGGCTTCACTATGAAAAAGTCTTAAAAAACTGGATTTCAGACATCATGACTTCCTAGCCCGGGCACCTATACTTCTGAAATTTTACAGGTTTCTTGCATGGAGACACCTCTATAATTTACACCATTTTCATGCAAATGGCCCCCCAAAAAACACACACAGGGAGAAGGAAGGGGAAGCAAATTATTCACACACACACACACACACCTGCAAATTTGAGGGCTCCGCTCTGCTTCCACATAAACTCCTGCTCTTATCCTTTTGCAGGTTTCTCAGTTATGGCCACCTGTATTCTGTCTGCAACTTTCTGAAAAATAGTCCACAATGAATATAGCGAGATATGCACACCATTTTTTGAATAATCTCAAAATATATAGGCACAACCATCCCTGCACCTGTCCATTTGAAACTTGGCAGGCTTGGTCCCCTTGGAAAAGCGAACTATCCTTCCGAATTTAATCCAATTCTTGCAAATTTCGCTAAATTTTACCAAGAGATTTAAAAAAAAAGTTATGGACAGTTGCATTAAAAACAAAAAAATCAAAATATCAAGGCAGGTAGCACATAAAACCTCTAAGACTTTTTTAGGAGAAATCTGGGAAGCATCATCCCCTCGTGATGGGATGCAGTGCATACAAATGTAATCTCTTGCTGGCACAGATAAAGACCTTTAAAGCCACTTTCTTATTTTCCATGAGAGTGGATGGCGTGAAGTGCTGGATTTCCAAATCGCAAATTCATTTTCCAAAGTGCCGAATCAGAGTCTTGGGTTGATTCTTGTGGTAGCTGCACATTTCTGTTATATGCTGATAGTTGTATAGTAGCAATTCTGCCATGAAATAATAATAAAAAAAAGCTACTGGCAGTTCCCTTCAAAGTTCATGTCAAAGGATTTCTCACCGATAAACTCGATTGTGCTGCAAATTCGGGGTTTGCTTTAATTTCGTAACCCTTGGCAAGGACCAAAGTTGAATTTGGAGATGGGAAAGAAGTTACAAATAGCCTGCTGCCAATATATATACAGAGGGATCTGAACAAGCTGGGTTATTTCGAAGCCAAGCCATGATGATGCTACCTTTGCTGTTAGGTTATTCGGTCTTGTTAGCATGGCCAGCCCTGGCGGAAGTGGTTGACGACTTCAGCAACTGTAACCAATTTTTCTACAAGGGGCAAGCGCCAACATGGTTTTCTCACGCAAATATGAAAAAGATTTGTCAGAAATACCAGGACAGCTACCGTTTTGCCACCCTGTACAATACAGGTTTCCGAATCCCATACTGGTCAGCCTACACCTTGAGTGCTGTCACCTGCCAAAAGAGGCCCACGAGAAGGAGTACATGGTTCATAGAGCCTCAGGTAAGTACCAAAAGATGGTTGCATGTATGAAATTGCATTGTGTAAGTCTCTGTGTGGCTCATTGCTTTTGGAGTAGCTCCTTCCAGTCAGGAAACATGCACAGATCCACAAGACCCAGGAAGAAACACAGAAGCTGGGGTTTCCTGCGGGAGAGTAATTCTTACATTCCAAAAAGAAAGTTACAGTAATACCTTGGATTGCAAGTAACTTGGTTTGAGAGCGTTTTGCAAGACAAGCACATTTTTAAATATTTATTTATTTATTTATTTTACTTGATATGCAAGCGACGTCTTGCAATACAAGTACTGTAGTATGGCTTAAATTTTGGGGGGATTTCGTTTTGATATAAGAGTGTTTTGGATTACAAGCACGTTTCCGGAACGAATTATGCTCTCAATCCAAGGGCATGACTGTATTCTGGGTCCCTCCAGTTTTAGTTCAGAACAAAAATGCCTCAGCTCTCAGAAATGTGGGCTCCAACTCTGATCTAAGAGTTTGTTCTCTAGAGTGTATTATCAGATATTTTGCATTAAGAACCGTCTTACTAACAATAGAGGCACATAGAATAATGTCAGGGGAGGAGGGAAGCAAAAGAAATTTAGGGATGTACAGATTGTGTTAACTCCATTCCGTCTGCGTTTCACGGATTGTCAGGTGCTTCCTGTTCTGCCATCTACTCATTGACAGAATCTATTTTTCCCCCGATTAACCAAACGTGCGTTTGTTCACAATTGTGCAAAATTGCACTTACACAAATTTGTGCTTCCAAAAATGTGCAAATCCCCTCAAAATGCTTATTTTCCATGCTTTAACCTATGGGGAGAGATGCACATTTCCTTTCCTTTTCTTTTTCATATTTTTCTATGACTAGATTTGCATAAAATTCAAGAAAGTTTTTTAAAAAGGGGTCTGCAAGTTTGCAGAATCCACATGACTCACGAAAAGCTGCGGAATCCGCAGGTCAGATTCATAAAAATCTGAAGTCATTTGAATCCCTTACAGATTTCCCTGACACGTCTAGGAATAAAGGAGAGCTGCAGAGCAGAACAATATTCATTATTTCCAACTCCCAAAACAAACATCACATATTTTGTAGCTTCAGGTGAAATAGCCCAGCGCTTGAGAAGTCCATCCGCAAAGGGTCCTCTGGTTGGTTCCCTCCTATGTCAGTGCGTCCAGGCCCCAGAGTCAGAGGCCTCACAATAGTGGAAGGCAGAAGCATTACTCCAGTGGAGCCACCATTTTAATTTCCCACAATGCCTCCAACATCATGCCATTCTGAGGGATTATGGGAAATTAAAATGGTGTCCGCCCAGACTGAGCTACCCAGAACTCAGATCAGAGGGCCGGTTAAAAGAGGGCCAAGGGCAAGGTTTAATTTAGGTGGGCATGCCAGGTCCTCAGCAGCTGTCCAAGGTCGCCATGTGTTAATGTAGAGCCTGTTATATTGGTTCCAGGGATGTTGAAGAGTCCTTGGTCTCGAGTCACGAGTCGAGTCACGAGTATTTGAACCCGAGTCTCAAGTCCGAGTCTGAGTCCTTGGTCCAAAATGGTGACTCACGAGTCCCGAGTCACTCCCAAACTGACTCCACGCGAGTCCCTATTAAAATCAATGGGGTTTTTCCCCAACAAAATAAGGCTACTTCAGATGTGTGCCTTAAATAAATTCTAGGCACAAGTGTGCCTTTTTATTTCAAAACTCTGCCACTGATTTTGGCAAGAACAGACCAGGCAGACAAACCCAAAATAACCAGGCAAGCAGAGGCCTTTGTCTTGGACAATTCAAACTGTGGAACTGGTTAAGAAGAGACCAGGCAGACTGCGCTCCTGGTAGCCATCCATAGTGGCCGAGCAGCGGCACGCCTCACTTCCATGCGCTCTTCGCTGGTGATCGTGGTGGATTGCGCTCCTCTCCACTCCTTCTGGCACAGCCCAGGGATGTTGAAGAGTCCTTGGTCTCGAGTCCCGAGTCGAGTCTCGAGTCCCATTAAAAATATTGGGACTCGAGTCAGACTCGAGTCAGAGGGGGGGACTCAGTCCGACTCACGAGTCGAGTCCTGGAGTCCGAGTCCCCATCCCTGACTGGTTCGTCCTGGAACGGGGAACAAGTTTGCATCATGTAGCCATGTGTGCAACATCTCATCAGCTAGGCAACAGCATGGAATGTCTCAGAAATTGCCTAGAGTTATCGCAAATCAGTGAATGCTTCAAAGTTGAGCCACGTCTCAGCAAATCCCCAAAGCAGCCTTTTTACACTGTTTCTAACATGGGGAAGGATTGTACCTGTGTGTTTCTATTAAAATGCTTTTAAAAACAGCCCTTTAATATAGACTCTTTAGTTGTACAGGGAACAACGAACACTAGAATTTAAAAGCGACAAGAAAATGAAGTGACAAACACTCAGTCACATGTTTGCACTTTTGAATGACTATAAGTTTGGGATGAAACAAATTTGAGGCTGAAAAACCAAGAGTCTGAGAGAAACTGAAATCGACAGATTTGTCCATCCCAGTCGGCAAGTACCTTGGGCAGGAGCTGGCAAACAAAGCATTTGTCAAAGAGGAAAGACTTGATGTCCTGCAGTGGCAGGTTGCTCAGAGTGTGGGAAGGCAGCAGGATTAGGTTGTGTTTTTTACCAGCCACTGACTAGAGTATTAGTAGGCGATTTGCCCACCACCCAGCCTGCCAGCCGCTCAGCGAACACTGCCGCTGCACCCGCCGAGCTGAGCCAAAAGCGGATACGCACCGAGCCACTCGGTGGGCTTCCGGGTTCCCGGCGGGCCGCTTTTTACGTAGGAAATGGCATAAGATGTGTTACAAGCAGCCACAATTTGCGTCACTTGTGCAAAATCGCAGCCGTTTTTGCTTTTATCTTATAGCATTTTCTACGTTAAAAGCAGCCTGCCAAGAACTCAGAAGAAGTCGCTTCCCCAGCTCGGCTCGAGAGAACGCAAGTCGAGTCGGGGAAACAGGTAGGAGGGATAGAATTCGGGGAGTCGAGCCTGGCGAGTTTGCTGGACTTCCACCCCCCGAACGAAATCCTCACACATCCCTAGGCTAGAGACTGGCCCTCTGTACTGGGGTCATCTGGATTCCCTGTCTATTTATTTATTTATTTATTTATTTATTTCTTATAATTATTAATCGCCCATCTGACTGGTCACCCGGACCACCCTTGGCGATGTACAATTAAAACAATACAATAAAATATGATAATTAAAACAGTACAAAAAATTCTTTTAAAATCCTAACCCACCCCAATATATTGATTTCATTTCGATTCATGTCTTATGTTTATATACCACCCAATAGCCAACTCTCTCTGTGTGGGTTATAAACATTAAAATCCTTAAAATACAGTATAATAACTGAATATGAAAGCAACAAACACAAATATGAAAATGTTAAAACAATCAACACATCACAAATGTGGTGGACCATAAATCGATCTTTGCAGCTAAACAGTCTGAGCATCTGAAGTCATTTTTTCATATGCAGATATACCTGGGGTGGGTGGGGGGGAAGAACACTAAAATAAAAATGGTGGTTCTAAATGCACCTGTGGAACCCTTTGCCTCCTAGTGGACAAACTGAAACTTCTAGTAACATTTGCAGAGTTGTGCTTTGTTTCTGAGAATGCTATTGCAGCAAGCAGGGCAAAGGTCTCCCTTCTAGAAAGGGTCGTAAAGCAGAGGGGTTGTTCAGCTGCTCTGGTCTCATTTATTGTATGCAGTGGTGACTATTAAGAATTCCCTTTTTTTTTGACAGCTCAGTAGTCCAACTGCATCAGCAAATATGATGACTGCAGAGGCATCTGGTCTGCAGGTACAACAACTTAAACAAAGCCAGGCCATCAGCATTGATTATGAGAACACAATTAACGACCGGGGACATCTGAGCCCTAACTTCTTCCAGTGTAACAGTTGGTCATGATGCCACCTTCACGCTGACCAATGCCGTGCCCATGGATCCTTGCTTCAACCGGAACCGGTGGTACAAAGTGAAGAGAACTCTCAAGGACCAGCTGTCAGCTTATTGTACTGCTCCAGGCGGGACTGCCTACCTAGTGACGGGATCTGTTCCCAGTGCTGAAAAGAAAATCCCTGACCCTTACCTTGACAAAGAAGGCGACCGCTCCAGAGAATACAGCAGGGTGTCTGTTCCCAGCTACATTTGGACCGCTGTTTGCTGTAACAACCCATATAATGAGACTCTCACATTTTCATTTGCATTTCTGGCTGAAAACGATGCAAAATCAGCGCTGCATATTATATCTGTCCAGGAGTTGGAAGCAGTCCTCAGAAATTATTACAACCTTCCCTCTAGTCAATCCTTGCAAGTGTTTGCTGATTACTGTAGTCCAGAGAGCAGCAGAGGGAAAGAAGTTTTAAATAGGATGAAAAATACCGTGTTTCAAGCCTTTCAGGAACGGATTGTAAACAATTATACGTGGTTGCTTCCTGAATCAGAAAGGAAAGGGTTGGACCGAGAGACTTTTCAGGTAACATCAAACATGAGTGTGTATCAGAACTCTGTTCGGCTGTTTTCGCTGGGCTTTCAAAACCAGCAAGAGTGGCACAGCCATCGTGAGAAGATCTACTCTGAAAGCAACATGACCTGTGTTCTCTCGTCTATTAATGGGAGCCGCATGTCCAGACACCAGAGGTCTACAGAGTCATCTCGGCTCAAGGTGTGCACAGTCCAGGAGCAGAAACACATTCCTGGCTCCCCCATCTCTGCCAAAGGATGGAGATGTGTTCAGAAAAACTGTGACCACCATGGAGAAAGCTACAAGTGGTGTTACACCTCATACAATAATGACAGGGAGTACTGCTGTACTGGCAAGTGCACCGTCGACCCAAATTCCAAAACGTATAAGTGTCCCTCTGGAAGTATACCATCAGTGCCTTGTTCACCTCAGTACTCAGCCGTGACCGTCTATGGGGTGCCATGTCGTCCAGATCACCCCTGTGCCCTTTATGATGATGACTATTATTGGTGCTACACAGACTATACAAATAACTGGGCGTACTGCTGCTCCCCACAGCACTACTGTGGTACTCATGGTTATTCTTACGATTGGTGTTACACTGCGGATGCATCTGGATCATACTCATATTGCACGCCTTAGCGAAGGAGTGGTGGTGATTAGGGCTGAACAGATTTTGATTAAGATTTTGGCTTTCTGTTTAATAGAAAAAGAGTAGTTGCTATCTATCTATCGATGTACAACTGCAGGGCCTCTGAACAGGGGAGGCTGGTGACTCCTTTTTTTGGTGGGGCTCCTAAACCATTGCAGGTTTTATCTGGAGCTTTATAGGAGCCATCCATGGTGCTGAACTGCACCCCCAAAATAGGTTCACCCACCATGGGTAGCTCATATAAAGCTCCAAATAAATGCTGCAAAGAATTAGGAGCCCATCCAAAATAGGAGTCACCAGCCTCCACAGCCTCTGAGATATCCAAAGCCCCCCTTTCCCCCCCTCCCCAAATCAATGAGAGAGAATTAATCTATGCCAACTCCGGTGCGAGGCTTGATTGTTGGCCAGTATGAGAGCAGGATTGCTGCGGGCCAGGGGAGCTGTGGATTCTTTGGATCCACAGACTCTCTCGGACATCCCCCCAACATCACCCCCTCAGCATACTTCCTTTCCCCATCTCTG
The DNA here is from genome assembly GCA_021292165.1 of Shinisaurus crocodilurus. Lineage (NCBI taxonomy): Eukaryota > Metazoa > Chordata > Lepidosauria > Squamata > Shinisauridae > Shinisaurus > Shinisaurus crocodilurus. The sequence continues at coordinate 7,996,810 of CM037880.1, read as the reverse complement.
ATATCAGAGTTCCAACCATGGAGGAGTTGGGGGAACTGATGTTTCCACAGGGGCTGGGAGGGGAGATACAAGGTATGGTTGTATTTCGAGCCTTACCGTGGCTCACCACTCTCCGTGGCTTGGTCCTCCGCGGCGGCAGTGGCCCGATCTTGCTCCTCTGAGTGGCACAGAGCGTTCTCCACGCCACTCGCGCCTCCGCCGATCGAGCCACCAGCGCCCAGCTTCCAGCTGCTCTGGCATGCTGGACCCCCATGCTATGGTTTTGGTGGGGGGAACCAGGGCAACAGGGCTTAAACAGCCCTGTTGCCCTGGTTTCCCCCACCAAAAACATAGCGCGGGGGTCCAGCGCGCCGGAGCAGGTCCCGTGCGTCATTTTTCCTCAGCCTCACCGAAAATACTCATGGGACACGAGTGGATGGCGTGGGCGGCTAGCCGCAGAGAGCCTCTCCAGGACCCAGTAAGTCCACCCGAGCCTCGCATGGGCGCAGGCGTGAGCCCATTCGGGTTCCCACCCTCTGTCTCACAGCCGTAGGAGCCCCTAAGTCGCAGATCTCCTCTCCCCGCTGAGTGCAACCTCCTTCTGCCCCTACAGGAGCTACCATACTGTCTGGGGATGCTGTCCCAGGGACCATAGGATTGCACCATTCAAGACAGAAGGCCTCCTAGTCCCCCAATCAGATCAAACCTAGATTTGAAATATAACTCTGAAGGCCTTGATGGGCTGGTTGTGAACTTTGGCTGGACATAGGTCTGCAGCTCCTGCTTTGCTGACTGCTTGTGTGCATTTGATTTAAAAAAAAGAAAAGAAAGAAAACCAACATGATGCATGTCATTACTTCTGCTTTACTTCAATCATACGCTGACAAGATGGAACTGGTGCGGATGGCCTGGGTTGGAATCAGTGCTATAGCCTTTTGATTCATGCTTTAGGGGGACTTACGCTTTCGCAAAGATGCTGACAAAGCCATTTAGGCAGGTACCTCTGATTCTATGTAACCAATATAGCGTGTAGTCAAAGCACTGCAAAAAGGTACAAATCAGATCATGAATCCATTTCTGCTACAAGGGCAAAGGGAGGCAAAGAAGGAAAAGGGGGAATCAGAATAGGGTTAATCAGTGGGGAAGCTACGCAAGTAAGAAGGCAAGACAAGAAAAAATAACTGAACACAATTAGCTCCAGGTGTGTTGAAGACAGCCATCAGTGATAGATATATCCCCTGTTCTGGTTTAGATCAAGTGGACGGTTGTCTTGTATGGAAACTTTGAGTGCAAATGGATTATACTTGTATTCAATAAAATAGAGCTGTACCTTTCCCCTCTTGTGGTGTGGATTTCTGTTCCTGTGTACATGGTCAGTTAAACCCTGGTAAACCTTTCTGCTCACCAGTGTCACTGCATACACCGCAGTCCATGGGCATTGTTTTATGTGGGGCACACCTGGGCATGAGCCCCAGATCTTTTGAGCTGCCCTGATAACATCATCTGCCTTAATACAAGCTTGCCTCTTCCTTCAGAGCTCAGCAGCATTGTGGTGATGACCAAGGAAGACTCACTTCCTTAGCAGACCTATAGGGTGTGTAGCATGAGGTGTTATTATGGCAGATGCCAGATAATCTAGGCGTTAGATTCCCTTAAAGAAGAGAGGGTAACCCCACACTATTGCAAAAGTGATTATCATACTGCTTCATACCTATGGTGTTACATCGATCATGGATGTCAATCAAATAATCTCTATATCATGACATGGAGCAAGTGCACACCTTAGACAGGGGATGGTAGTGATCAGTTTACATTCATTCCTGGGTCTGTCCACTCCCAGTGATTGAAAACAGGATAACGAGGATAATCTCTCTCTCTCTCTCTCTCTCTCTCTCTCTCTCTCTCTCAAATCACAATTTCCTCTTAGATAAGTAAAGCCTTCCTTTGTTTCCCTCCTGAAATCAATGGAAGATAATTAATCTATGCCATCTCCAGAACTGCCATAGATCTTGGGCCAGGAGCATGGCTGAAGGCCAGGAGAGCTGTGGATTCTTTGGACCCACAGCCTCTCTGGGACCTCTCCAACACCTCCCCCATGGGCATACTTTCTCTCCCCCTCCTCAATATGACAGTTCCAAACTCAAAGGAGTTAGGGGCACTGATGTTTCTGCAGGGTCTGTGCATGGGAATCCAAAGTTGGATCTCTAACTCTGAAGGCAGGCATCTCAATATCAGCTCAAGAGGGAGAACCGATATATTTTATGACCCATGGGACACTATCCCAAGGACCATAGGATCGCACCAATAATGAAATAAAGCCCTTGTAGCATCTCATCGGGTATAACCCAGATTTGAAATATGGATTGAAGGCCTTGATGTGCTGGTTGCACACTTTGGCTTGACATAATGTAACTACTGCTTTCCAGTCTAAGTGCCTCTGCTTGCATTGGTTATAAAATAAAGGAATGGGTGATATAATGGAGGTCATGACTCATATGTAACCTCAATCATATGGTGTTGACAAGGTGAAACTGGTGTTGACCTTTTTAAAGAGCCCACGCACACTTGACATGAGTTTTGAAGAGGTAAGAGAGAGAAGTATTATGCTGAAAGGTGAGGTGGGCAGGGGAGAGATGTATAGGAACACTAGAAATTCCTTTGTATTGGATGGCCCAGATTGGAACTGGTGCTATGGCCTTTTGATTCATGCTTTAGGGAGGCTTTCACTTTCACACAGATGCTGACAATGTCATTTATCCATGTATCTCTTATTCTACTTAACTAAGATAGCATGTACCCAAAAGCTTGCATAAAGGTAAAAAGAAAAAGGAAAAAAAGATCATGAATCGATTTTAATGACAGGGAAAGGGAGGCAGGATCTTGCACAAAGAGGAAAAACAGACTAGAAGTATACGGTTAAGTGAAAGGGAAGCAAAGCAAGTGACAAAGCAAGAGTTGGAGGAAGTCCCTGGAGACTGGTAGCTCCAATTGTGTTGAACAGAGCTATTATTCTGAAGTAAATATATCCCTTGCTGCAGTTGAGAATGAGTGCTTACTTATATTGAATGGTAGGCTTGAGAGCAAATGCATCATACTTGTATTCAATAAAATTGAGTTGTACCTTTGTGGTCTGGATTTCCGTGTCAAAGTACACAGTCTGTTAAAGCCTTGTAAACCTTTACATTGACCATTGTCAGTGCTTGTCGGTTTCTCTTGGACCACCCCATGACTGCTCCCCAGCACACCTCCATCCCCCCCTCCAGAACTCTGATCTCCGAGAGGGGGAAAGGAGATGTGCTGGGGGAGTGCTCAGCGGGTGGTCATAAGAACAGCTATGATGGCATCAGGCCAAAGTCAGATCCAGTCCAGCACTCTATACAAACAACGATACGCCTATCAGAAGTTCACATGGATGACATGAGTGCAATAAACACCCTCCTGCTCTTATTCCTGAGCAACCTGGTATTCAGAGGCATTCTGTCTCTGATACTAGAGGTAATATATAGCCATCATGACTAGTTGCTATTGATTGCCTTCTCCTCCAAGGATTGTTCTAATCACACCAGCCGCACCTTTGGTTGAGTTTAATCACGGCATGCACCACAAATCCAAGATCATTTTCATGGTAATGTTCTTTTAATGGGTTTGGATCCAGACTTACAGTATTTATAATTAGAGTAGACCCATGTCAATCAATGTCACTGAAGTTAGTCATGACAAAGTCTGAGTCCAACCCTAAAGACCGTATTGTTCAATTTCCAAACTCAAATTGCTAACCTCAGGTATCTAATTTAAGCTAAAGTAACATGCAATCAAAAATAATATTTCATCATATGGTTCAGGCAACTAACAGTGAGAAATGAATTGAAGATGACAACATCTGCCCTCCCCCCACCAATAAATTTTAATTATTGGGGCAATTACACCATAAAACTCTTGTCTGAAAGCACCCTAACTGTGTGAAGAAGGAGGACACTGACTGCAGCTCTGGGGAGACACAGAAAGGGGATGTTATAAGAACAGATGCGTAAGAGCAACGGCGCCTCTCCTGCCAAGGCCTTCGGTTCTTCTGGGCCAGGGATCAGGGCCGGTGCTACCATTAGGCCAACTAGGCGGCTGCCTAGGGCGCCAGGGCTGAAGGGGGCGCCAGAAACTCCAACTCCCTCCCGAAAACACTTCACATATATCTACGGAAGAAAAGCTTTAAAAAAAAAAAAAAAGACTTTCTGGGTTGTTTGAACTGCCCGTCCCTAGCTGCTCTCCTCTTCCTCTCCCCCCTGCGCATCTCTCTCTCTCTCGCTCTGCCTTCGCTTCCAAGGAACACACAAACTGACTCTCCCAAAGATTTCTTTTGTGATCACTTGAACTGAGGAGCAGCAGCGGCAGCAGCAGCAGCAGGAAGAGACGGAGCGGGAGAAGAAATAAGAGGGGAGGGTGGAGGGGAGTTTCTTTTTTTTTTTTTTAATCGACCAGCAGAAAGAAAAGAAAACGGAGTACTGAGTGGATGGCAGAGCATGTGCGTTTTTACATGACATCTCTCTGTGCTGGTTTTAGCAGATCCCCACTGCAATTTTTTCTTTCTTTTTCCTTTTCACTGTTCAGTTTTACAGGGAGGCGCAGCAAAACAAGAGAGGGAGAGATGTTGAGAGAGAAAGCTGCAAAGAGGCTTATAGAGGAGGGTGGGCTGCACGCTTACTTTGAGCTCCTCCTGCTGTCAGCGCCTCAGCCAATCAAAAGGCTCCAGAGTTGGGAGACGCTGGAGGAAGCGGCAGCGGAGGAGGAGGAGACGCTTTGTAAAGACAGGCTGGGGGCAGGGCAAAGGAGGCAATGCGCGCGCACACACACGCACACACGCACGCACACGCCTGCCTAGACAAGGCTCCAGTTTCCTCAGCGGCTCGGTGCTGGGCTTTCCTTCGTTCCTGCGCTCTAAAGACTTCCAGTATAAAAGTGTTTTCTCCACACTCGTTTCAAGCCAGCCTTCCCCCCACACCCCGTTTTCAAAATCCCGCCAAAAGACACCTACTTATATTAAAGTGATTCCTTTCATGGATAATTCACTCCCGCAGCCACTCATAATGCCTACTGTTTGGGGAAGTCCCCCCCCCTTCTAGTCCCCTTTGGTACCTTCACATGAAAGCGAAAATCTGTATAATGGATCTTTGCTTTATCCAACGGGATAACTGAGGATATCTTGATAGATTTCGAGAAATGTAGCAAATTGGTACTACATCGACATATATTTTATGTATGTTTGTCAATGTTTATGATAATAATTTTTTTAGGTTTTGCCAATTGACTTTTAATGGGCATAGGGGAGGGAGGGAGGGCTCAAGTGGGAAGGGGGGGCGCTAAATATCTGATCTTGCCTAGGGCACCAAACAGCCTTGCACCGGCCCTGCCAGGGATTCTCACTTGTCTCCTCTGCTCACTCGAAGGCTGCGGGCAAACGCATATTGAGCTTTCACTGCTTTTCACAATGTGCAAACTCAGGGCCTTTTCAGGAGTTCATTTCCCTGGAAGCCCTGGGCAAGAAGCCGAGGTTGACTTTGCTGGAGTGGAGTCAGGTATGGTCAACAAACTGTTTTCCCCAGAAGTTCATTTCAGGGGATGCCTGGCCCATCTCCCTGCTTGTTCAGTTCACTGCGTGCAAGGAGCCCAAAGCTTACTTTGCAGACACAAAACAGCAAAAGGAATCGCCAATCCTTCGTAGCCCTTCATCTGAAAGGACCGCTGAGCCGTGGGGGGCTGCTAGTGCTGTTTGGGTTGTCTGTGTTGCAAGCTGGGGCAGTGCTGGCCAAGTGGTGACTTGTTTGTTTCACTCCTTGGCCCAATCTGTCTAGAACAGGAAAGAGCCAACTGGGTTTTCTAGCCCTGGTAAGAAAATGATTTGCCAGAACCATAGCAAGATTTACCATCTTTGCAACCTATTATTATTATTATTATTATTATTATTATTATTATAAACATGAACATACAAATTACAATGAAACACACACCAAAAGCAGTAGCAGAGTCAGCAGCTAATGGTTTTCAAGCACCAAAATGCAGACGGGAATGCATTTCTCTTCATTTTAAAAAAAGTTGTTGAACTCCTGGTAGAATCTTGCCAGTGCCTCCTGTTCATGTTTCCAGATGATAAAGATGTCATCAATGGATCTGAAGTAGAAAAGAGGCTTTTGGGGAAAGGAGCTGAGAAAGATCTATGTTCTCTCCAAAGCTGAAACAATAATGCATTTTCGATAAACGTAACGTTTTGTTTTTCAAGCCTTGTTTTCTCTTCTTGTTGGGTTACCTACCCCACACCTAGAGGTCATCCCCACACTACCTTAAGAGTATGTATAAGAGACCCAGTTGTTGTTTCATGGAGGCAGCCCGGGAACATGAAAGAATTCTACCTGTTGGCTGTAGAACAGACACTGGAAGTGAGGACAAACATTGGAAGGAAGGGCAATCTATTTGGCCTGGTCTCCTTCCACCTATGGATCAGGGTGTAGCTCTTCCTATGACAGCTGCTATTAACCTTTAAAACACTAAATGGATTCATACCAGCTTCCCTGAAGGATTGTCTCCGCCTATATATATATATGTGTGCTCATGCCCTGAGAACATCTCCAGAGGCCTTTATCTAGGTGTCCCTGCCACATGAGATGAGGTAGGTGGCCACTAAGGAGACGTCTTTTTCCATGGTGATACCTGAGTTGATGCCCTCACCAAAGAAGCTCACCTTGTGGCTACCTTGTCTTTTCAGTGCCAGGTGTAAACTTTTGTATTCTGCCAGGCTTTTTAGTTTTAATACTGTAAACTCTTTGCACTATTATTGTTTCTGTTGCTGATTTTATTCTTGTGCTGTTTTAAGTGAGTAGAAAGTAGATTATCCATTGTCCATAGTCAGTGTCCCATAAAACACCATCCTGGTGATGATGGATGTTGAGCCCCTTTACACCAACATGCCCGATAAAGGTGGACTACAAGCCATTAGGAATATCATTCCAGATGGTCCCGCAGCACATCTAGCCACCAAACTCTGCCACTTTGTACTCATTCACAATGGTTTCAAAATTGTTTCTTTCATGTTCCCGGGCTGCCTCCATGAAACAACAACTGGGTCTCTTATATATACTCTTAAGGTAGTGTGGGGATGACCTCTAGGTGTGGGGTAGGTAACCCAACAAGAAGAGAAAACAAGGCTTGAAAAACAAAATGTTAAGTTTATCAAAAAATTATTATTATTATTATTATTATTATTATTATTATTAAAAAGGTTTCAAGATCTCATTGAGTAGAACACAGACTGAAAGTGTGTGTGTGTGTGTGTGTGTGTGTGTGTGTGTGTGAGAGAGAGAGAGAGAGAGAGAGAGAGAGAGAGAGAGAGAGCCATAAGAGCAAACGGGTAAAAAATTAAACAGGGTTAATTGTTCCCAGTTTATCCTAACTAGACCCTGTTTTTCTACGTTAAAGTTTGCCTATGCTCTTGTAGCTCTGACCAATCATGAGGGCTCACCTTTACCCTAAAGTCCAAACCCTCGGGTTCCTGTATCCTTCTTCTGTCTCTTTGCAAACATTTTTGCAGAACTGAAATTTCTTGCAAGCGATGGACTTTTTTCAGCCAGGTTCCTTATCTTGATGACCATCTGCTCAACCTCCTGCCCATTCCTTCACCTCCTCTACTTTTGTAGACTTGGTTGGACCAAGACCTGAATGTCTGACCATTTCGTTTTAGTATACAGAAAGGAAATCAATTCCATAACATCCAAGGGTGTGGCGCTTAACCACTGTCATTTCTTGGCAATCTGGAGCTTGAGTAAACATGGAAAGCCCTTAACACAACATGCTAAACTGAAAGGTTTTTGTTAATTGATAAAATTATGTATGGTGTGAAGAAACCATATGAGGAGATGTTTTTTATCCCTCTTTCATAATACTAGAACCTGGGGTCAGCTAATGATGCTGAGTGGTGCGTGATTCAGAACAGATAAAAGGAAGTGCTTCTTCATACAGTGCATAGTCAAACTGTGGAATCTGGTAAAGAGAATATGTACTGAGGTTCTCCAACCTGGGCAACCTTAAAACGGGAATAGACAAATTTAGCGGGGGGGGGGGGAGTTATCAATGGCTACTAGTCATGATGGCTATATATTCTATCCAGCATCTCTCAATACCAGTTGCTGGGGAACACGAGTGGCGGTGGGGACAGTGCTGTTACTCTCAGGTTCTGCTTGTGGGCTTCTCATAGGTTGCTGGTTGGCTACTATAGGAAACAGGATGCTGAACTAGAAAGGCCTTTGGTCGTCCAGCATGACTCTTCTTATGTTCTGCTGGCTTTTAAAGAACTGCCCCAATGCTGTTAAGGATGGCCTGGTAGCAATGTATTGAAACGTCATTTTGGACTCTTTGCTATGTGCCGAAGGACTGCATCAGAACCTGTACTAAGATGGAAGACCTGCTGGCAAATTGCACCCAAGCAAAACTGATAAGAAACACAATGGTAGTGAGGCTGTGTCCTTATTTTACAGAAGAGACTCGGTGCTTGGTCGGACATTTTCTTGGAAAGGCCTTATGCTCATATTATTAGCCGGGAGAATCCAGAACCCAGTCTCTTCCACTTGGGCTGAGCTGTAGGCAGTGATCTCAGATGAGCCAGGAACTAGGAGGTTTGGAGTTGAGGGATGAAGACAGTAGTCAGCACCAGAAAGCAAGTTAAAACGAGAGCAAGTTAGGAAGACAAACCAGGAGGCAGTACTGAAGAGCAAGCCAAAAGTCAGAAACTGAAATCAACATAAAAATATATAGCAACACACGAAAGCTCAGAAAGGCGACGTTGCTCACACAAGTCTCAACTGGAAGCCCCGCTGTAGTTCAATGGCGAATCTATGTGGGTGGAGTCAGCCCAGGGCTCGAGGGTACTTCACTGCCTAGATCAGGGTGAGCAACCTATTTTGGAATTGGGGCTGGATTGCAACCCTGTTTTTTCTCTCCATACACAGAGAGTCACAGGGCTCCCTGCTTCTCCCTGCATGGAAAAAGTGACTTGGTCAGCACTTGCAGGAACCATCCTGAATGTTGTGATTTTTCCTTTTTAAAAAACGTCACATGAAAATTCATAAGCATTTTTGTGCGCATTTGTTCTAATATATGCATGTTATTTCCCCGATTATACGTGTTTTTATACACATGTTTTGATTGGAGAATCATAGAATCATAGAAAAGTATAGTTGGAAGGGGCCTACCAGGCCATCAAGTCCAACCCACCGCTCAATGCAGGAGTCCAGGTCAAAGCATCCTGGACAGATGTCTGTCCAGCCGCACCTTGAATGCCTCCAGAGTGGGAGAGCCCACCACCTCCCTAGGTAGTCGATTCCATTGTCTTATTGCTCTGACAGTCAGGAATTTTTTCCTGATGTTTAGGTGGAATCTGGGTTCCTGTAACTTGAGCCCATTATTCCGTGTCCTGCAAACTAGGATGATCGAGAAGAGATCCTGGCCCTCTGTGTGACAACCCTTTACGGTAAGTATTTTATTTTTATTTTTTTTTACTTTCCTCTGCTGGTCCGGAAGAGTGGAGGACTCCTGGGCAGGGTGGGGGAAGCCCTCACCTCTCAGCTGATTCCCCGTGGAACAGCTATCATATCCCCTCAGTCTCCTCTTCTGAAGGCTAATCATGCCCAGTTCTTTCAGCCTCTCCTCATAGGGCCTTGTTTCCAGTCCCTTTATCATCCTTGTTACCCTCCTCTGAACCCTCTCCAGTTTGTCTACGTCCTTCTTAAAGTGTGGTGCCCAGAACTAGACGCAGTACTCAAGATGAGGCCTAACTCCACTGCAAAATTCAGAGAAGGATGAATTTCAAAGGGTAAGTGAGCTTCGTTCTGCATAGTGGTTTGAATGTGTGAAATCAGGTAAATTTGCGTGCGAATGTGAACTAAACAAATTTCTCCCACATTCCTATTTTGGACTGGGTGTTCTTCCTTTTCCTGTGAGATGCAGTGAGGAACTTAAAAGAAGTAAAGGAAAAAACCTGACAAGGCCACGTGTGACACGTAGCTCACATTTGGTGTATTTTGGGTAGGCCTTGCTCTCCGTTTACCAGGCCATTGACTTCAGTGGAGGAATCTGGTGTTTTGTGCTGTTGTTTGACTTTCAGATTTCATCAAGATATAGTCCATGAACCCTTTCCCTCCTCCTCTCCCCAACACCAAGGGGCAGACCAGACATTTGGCCAATAGCATGTCTGCAGCACGAGGGGATGTGATGTAATCAGCACAGTCAATACTGGCAAGCCATCTTTTGTTTATTAGCCCAGACACGGACTTTTCACTGTGTATTTGGCGTTTACATCAGTTGATGCAACATGAAAAGAGGATCCCAGATGGAAGAAGAGTGCAGCAGTTTGCAACTGAATCTGTATAAAGAATGTTTTGAATTTTGACTTTCTTTTAAATAAGAAACAAACTGAACTGACAAATTCTCAGCCATGGCTGAGAATTCATGGCTCCTACTTCTATTAAAAATAATACATCCTCAGTGCGCATTCATGCAATTAATGTCACAGCTAGTTTAGGGAGAGGATTGTCTGATGAAAAATACAATTAGGCTGGTAAACTCAAGACCCCTGTGAATTCACTTGCCTCCAACATGGACAAGGGCATAAAGAAGTTGATTCCCGAAAGGCATTCTGGAGAATTGGAGAAGGAGAAGCAAAAGGAAGGAATGCATGATGGGATTTAACAAGCAAGCATGGGTGAAGCTGTCTACAAACCAAAACATCCTCCAAAGAGATTCACATATCAACACCCAGAGCAATAGGAAAGGCACATAATGGGCAGTATCCAATGGTTTCATTCCGTTAGCACAAATGAGGTCGCACTACTGGAAACTAGGTTCTGAACTATGCGCAAGCGAAGGATCCAACTAAAGCTACGTTTGCGCAAGCTTGGTCGCACAAGTGTTATGCTTGTGCAAACCATTGCACATTGTGCTTGTGCAACTGGATGTGCAACCCATTGTGCGACCAGTTGCACAACAGGTTGCACAAGTATAATGCACAGCCAGTTATGCAACCATGCTTGCACGATTGTAACATTAGTTAAACTTACAACCAGTTGTGCAAGCGTAATGGGCAAGTGCCTGCAGAACGGAAAGATTCTGCAGAGCTCTGCCAGCACTATTTGAGCTTGCAGAATAACACTGTTGGATACTACCCAATATGACACCAGAAGAGGGAGGGGGACAACATCAGAAAACATGGAAGCCCTGGTCCCTCTCTCCACAGATTACTGTTAATTGGTGAATATATGTAAATATATATATATGTAAATATATGTAAATATCTTAGTTTAAACTAAGTTCAAATCTTATTTGATGCTAAGAGGGTCCCAGTTTAGAGCCAAATCAGATACTGAAAAGGCCTGTAGCTCCTCTCTTAGGGCCTACTCAGTTGTCAAGAGAGAATCCTGGAAACCTGTTGAAAGATGGGGTATAAATTGAAGAAACAAACAAAATTCCCAGGGTGATGAAAGAAACTTACTATGCCTTATAACTTTTTATGCTTTATTTATTCATTTTTTTATTTATTTAATATATTTGTTCACCGCCCATCAGCCAAAAGGCTCCCTGGGCGGTTTACAAAGAGAAACAAGATAAAAAACAGTCATCTTAAAAACAAAAGAACATAAAATAAAATGCAGAACAATATAAAAATCACACAATAAAACCAAACAGCCAAAAAGAATCAGTCCGGAGGTACAGTAGAATAATAAAAATGAATTAAAAAAATCAACCATTAAAATATTGGTCAAATAAAAAGGTTTTCACCTGGCGCCTAAAAGAATACAGAGTGGGCACCAGGCGCACCTCTTTGGGGAGCTGATTCCACAAATGGGGTGCCACAACTGAGAAGACCCTTCCCCTAGCAGCCACCCTCCTAGCTTCCTTTAGAGGGGGCTCTCTGAGAAGGACCTCCGAAGAGGATCTCAGGGTTTGGGCAGGCATGTATGGGACGTGCCTTTATTGCTTTATTGCTTTGATGGTCTTATTCCTCTATTTCCTTGCTTTCTAATTACCCCATTACCTCTGAACTGAGCTACAGAGAAAATCAATGGTAATTGTTAAATGCACCATTTAAAATATACGATTACGGCCATTGAAATGCCAAATAGTACTCCCACAATGAGCAGTACTGCAAAATAGCTGCAAAGGAGAGGAGGGGAACACATATCTACCTCCCCCTTTCTAATATGGAACCAGCAGGGAACAAAGTAGATCAAACTTAATGTTTCTAAGAATAAGTATTTATTTCCAATTGACTCTAGTTATAAGATCTAAGCAAAGAAAGAAGAAATACATAAAATATAGCAGTAGCCTTGAGACATCAGAGCTGCAGTTCCAAATACACATGATCAAGAGTAATCCCTATTGAACATAGGGGCATTTGCATCTAAGTAAACTTGTACAGGATTGCCCTGTAAGTCCATAATGGCAAAAGGAAAATGGGACTCCCCTTCAAGTATGGGGAGCAGAGATTTAAATCTTCTGGTCTGAGCTTATTCCTCATTCCTCCTCTCAAGTAGCTTTGAGGGAGGAGAAACCGAAGGATGCCAAATGGACACTGTCTTTCAGGTACTGGGCTAGGCTTTGCCATCGGCCCATTATTGCCTCTGCTCCTGAAGTCCTAGGGATGGTGCTGGAGACTGTCTGGAATCGTGGTGGGGTCCCATTAAGGCAGAAGTCCCTAAGCTCTTTAGGTGGGTGGGCACCCTTGGAATTTTTAAGGAGTGTCATTGGTGGTCTCACAAAATGGTTGTCATGGGGGGGGACTTGCCCATTCATGAAATGGTTGCCATTGTGGGCATAACCAGTCACGAAATACTCATTTCCCAGAAGGCAACTACAGTCATGCCTTGGATTGAGAGCATAATTCGTTCTGGAAATGTGCTTGTAATCCAAAACACTCTTATATCAAAACGAAATCCCCCCAAAAAAGTTTGTACAGAGATTTTTAATTTAAGCCGTACTACAGTACTTGTATTGCAAGACGTCGCTTGTATATCAAGTCAAATTTTTTAAAATAAATATTTAAAAATTTGCTTGTCTTGCAAAACGCTCTCAAACCAAGTTACTTGCAATCCAAGGTATTACTGTAGTAAGACTAAAAGAAAAGTAAGTTGCCCAAGAACCTAAGTACAAAGCAGAGATGGCCCTGAGCTCCAAAACATCCAAAACAAACAAACAAACAAACAAAAGGGTTCACTCTTTTGAACCCAAATAAAGATGGTACTGCACTTTGCTTTACAGAATGCCAGCCTCCCAGTTAAAAAATAATGTAAAGTAGTATTAAATGTAAAAAGGGACAATTAAAGAAAAATAATTTTAAGGATATATGGGGACCATTTTTAGATTATGTTTTAGTAAGGGGAAAAGGGAGTAAGCCATGTCATGATATGATGTATTTTTGGAACATAGATTAATAATGGATTATGTGGACAGAACTTGTTTTGGCCCCGGGGTGATGGGTGCACTTGGACTTTATGATTTGTAGGCTTATGTTGTTGTTGTTTTTTCTGTATGTGTGTTCATTTAAAAATATAAATAAAATTAAAAAAAAAATAATGATTTAAAAAATCTTAAGAAATAAAATTAAAATCAGGGGGCCAGGGAGCCTGGTGGGTGCCAAGATAGGGACCTGCAGGCGCATTGGAGCCCATGGGAACCATGTTGGAGACCCCGGTAATGTATGGCTTGAGGGAAAGGGCTGCCTTTCCCCCCTGGACAGAGACGCCAGCGCTACAGGCATTGGGTACCTCATGGTGGTGTTTGGTGTGTGTGTCAGGCCTCATGGTCACCAGCTGAACTGGAGGCCATAGTAAGGCACTTCTTAAGCTGAATCCTGGCAAAGACGGAAGTCCTGTGGATGAGTGGTTCCCAAGTCTGGGAGATAGGCTCATTGCCTGTTCTGGAGGGGGTTGCACTCAGGTTGAAAGATCAGGTTCGTAGTCTGGGGCTACTCCTAGATCCATCATTGTCGCTGGAGTCCCAGGTTTCTGCAGCAACTCGGAGTGCCTTTTACCAGCTTCAACTGATTCTCCAGCTACGGCCTCTCCTGGACAGGGATGGCTTGGCCACAGTGATACAGGCGCTAGTAACCTCAAGACTGGATTACTGCAATGCACTCTACGTGGGGCTGCCCTTAAGGCTGCTCCGGAAGCTGGAGCTAGTGCAGAATGCAGCAGCTCAACTGTTGTCGGAGGCTGCCCCTTTTCAGCACGCAACTCTTTTGCTGAAGGAACTGCGCTGGCTACCTGTTTGCTACTGGGCCAGGTTTAAGGTTCTGGTATCTGTGTACAAACCCCGAAACAACTTGGGACCAGGATACCTGAGAGAGCGCCTTCTCCCTTACCAAGCTGTCCGGTCACTGAGGTCATCAGAGGGCTTTCTCCTGGTGGTTCCTCGTGGACCTATGGCCCGATTGGAGTCCACCAGGAGAAGAGCCTTGAGTGTGGTGGCGCCACTTCTACGGAACTCCCTGCCTCTGGAGGTCAGACAGTCTCTGACACTGTGTTGCTTTCAGCGCCTGCTGAAGACCTCCTTGTTCCGGGAAGCCTTTCAAACACGCTCTTTCGACAAAAGAATAAGCTTAAAACATCATGGCAGCACCCACGGTCAAAGCACTGGCATCTTCTGGATTATGTAATTGTCCGTGTTAGAGATCGCCGCGATGTACTTCTTACTAGGGCCATGGTGAGTGCCGACGACTGCTGGACAGACCACCGACTAATCCGGTCCACAATGGTTATCAACATTGCTCCCCAACGTAGGCTTCAAGGAAGGAAACCAAGGCGTAAAATGAACATCCAAGTCCTTCAAGATCCTATTAAGCAAACTCGTCTTCAATCACTTCTTAAGGAACATCTACCTACGGAACCTCCTGACAACATTGAGGACCATTGGTCTAAGCTGAAAACCTCCATTACTGCAGCTTGTGAACAAACTATTGGATATGAAACTAAGAAACATCAGGATTGGTTTGATGAAAATGATAATGAGATTAAATATATAATTGACCAAAAAAGGAAAGCCTTCCAAATATGGCAAAATGATATTAACTGCGCTGCCAAGAAAAAAACCTATGCTAGCGCAAAGGCTGAGGTCCAAAGAAGAACAAGAGAACTTAAGAACGCTTGGTGGAAAAAGAAAGCTGAGGAAATTCAACAACTTGCAGAATCTCATGATGCACGGGGCTTTTTTAAGGCCACAAGGGCCATTTATGGACCAAAAACCTATGGTACAAACCCTTTACAATCAAAAGATGGCACCAAACTCTTAAAAGACAAAGAGTCTATTGCACTGCGTTGGAAAGAGCATTATTATGACCTTTTAAATCGTAAATCTAAGGTGGATAATGAGATTTTTTCGCAAATCCCACAAAAACAAATTAAAGAGGAACTTGCAATACTCCCCACTTTGGATGAAGTAAAAAAAGCCATTAATCAAATGAAGAACAACAAAGCTAGTGGACCAGATGGGATTCCTGCTGAAATCTTTAAAGAAGGGGGCCCCGAACTTGTACAACATCTTCATAAACTCATTGAAAAAATCTGGATAAGAGAAGAGATCCCAGAAGACTTCAGGGATGCCATAATTATCACCCTCTTTAAGAAGGGTGATAGAACAGACTGTGGAAACTATCGGGGCATTTCTCTCTTAGCAACCGCAGGTAAAATATTTGCTAGGATTCTCGCAAACCGTCTTCTATCTATTTCAGAAGAGATCCTCCCTGAAACTCAATATGGTTTCCGCCCCTCTAGAGGGACAGTAGACATGATTTTTACTGCACGTCAGCTCCAAGAAAAATGCCGGGAGCAAAATCAACCCCTTTATATGGCATTTATCGATTTGGCTAAGGCCTTTGATACTGTAGACCGTACAGCTCTCTGGACTATCCTTATGAAAATTGGATGCCCCAATAAATTTGTGAATATCTTGCGACTTCTCCATGACAACATGACGGCAACGGTTTTGGACAACAACGGCTCTCATGGTGCTCCATTTAAAGTGGGATCAGGTGTTAAACAGGGATGTGTTATCGCCCCAACATTATTTGCCATTTTCATCGCCATGGTTTTACATCTTGTCAAGGGGAAACTTCCCACTGGTGTGGGGATTATATATCGAACAGATGGAAAGCTTTTTAATCTCAGCAGGCTGAAAGCAAAAAGTAAGGTAATTACAACCTCCGTTGTGGAACTTCAGTATGCTGATGATAATGTGGTCTCCGCACATTCAGAGGATGATCTCCAAACTATCCTAAATGCTTTTGCAGAAGCATACGAAAAACTTGGTCTCTCACTTAACATCAAAAAGACCAAAGTGCTTCATCAGCAAGTGCAAGCTAACCCTTTGGTGATGCCATCTATCCAGCTTGGCGGGACAATACTGGAAAATGTCGATCATTTTCTCTATCTTGGCAGCTATCTTTCTGTTACAGCTAACATCGACAGTGAAATCCAGCATCGTTTGAGCTCCGCAAGTGCTGCATTTTCTCGAATGAAACATAGAGTGTTCGAGGATCGGGATATTTGTAAGAAGACCAAAACACTGGTTTATGAAGCCATTGTATTACCAACTTTATTGTATGCCTGCGAAACATGGACTATCTATAAACGTCACTTCCACCTCCTTGAAAGGTTTCATCAACGTTGCCTCCGGAAAATCCTGCGAATTACTTGGGAAGATAGACGAACAAATGTCAGTGTACTGGAAGAAGCAAAGACTACTAGCATTGAAAAAATGATCCTTCAACGCCAACTTCAGTGGACCGGTCATGTTGTTCGAATGCCTGACTGCCGTCTCCCAAAGCAGTTACTTTACTCCCAACTCAAGAATGGAAAGCGGAATATCGGTGGTCAATATAAGAGGTTTAAAGATGTTCATAAGGCTAATCTAAAAAAATGCAATATAAACATCGAAAACTGGGAAGCTCTGGCCCATGAACGATCTAAATGGAGGTTGGCCTTTCACAAAGGTTCCATGGACTTTGAAGAAGCCCGAGTGCAAGGTGAAAGGGAGAAACGTGCTAAGCGAAAAGCACGTCAAATGAATCCTTTACAGGACCATCTTCTATCTGGTAACCTGTGTCCTCACTGTGGGAAGCTGTGTGGATCTAGAATTGGCCTCCACAGTCACTTACGGACCCATCGCTAGAGTCTACACAATCTTCTTTAGAATTTCCTCCTTTTATCCCGGAAGACAATCTTACTCGGTCACGAGTGATCGCCTGATGATGATGATGTTGCTTTCAGCGCCTGCTGAAGACCTCCTTGTTCCGGGAAGCCTTCTCTGCTGTCCATCCACATGATACCTTAATGATACCTTGTTTTCAATGTATTGTTTTTGTTTCTTTTATCTCTTTTTATCCTTTTATTGTTCACTGCACTGGAATCTGCTTAGATATGGAGTGGCATACAAATACTGTAAATAAATACAGTATTCCTTGCAGGAAAAAAGGCGGGGTATAAATATAATAATAAATAAATAAATAAATAAATAAATAAAATAATAAATAAAGTGGTCCAAGAACAGGTAGCACAGGATATGATCCATTATCCATAAGACGCATCCAGAAGATCTCTCTGGTGCACTTGCACATGGCTGGCTACTGGCACTGGGTTTGCAACAGGCAGAGAGGGGCATCTGATTATGTGTTTCCTCATTAAGAGTGTACTGTGTGCATTGGCCAGAAGACACATGGTGCGCCAGTATATTGGGTCCTGAGATAACAACAACATGAAACAAAGGACAGTGATGCAGGCTGCGAATCTCCAACCACCTCCGCCACTGGACGTCCACTTGGGAGGCAAAGGATAGCGAAGAAAGTCTCCTGGCAATGGTCGAATCCAGACCTACTAAAGATGCACTAGATTTCACCTAAAGCAACATTTCAATTTCCATTTGGATAAAGAAACATTCGGGGAATTTTGAAGGAGGCCAAAGGGGGGGGGGGAAAGCTTTCTGCAATGCTGATTTTGATAGTGACTTTGAGCATGTCAAAAGCACCATAATCAACAACCACATCATCAGAATCCTAGAGTATCCACTGGGCCTTCCTCATTGAGTCAATCTTTGAATTTGGGGGATCCCTTTGAAAAGGAAAGGTGAGAGCATTCAATCCCCCACCCAAATGGAATATTATACTTTACTATTTGGTTTTTGCTTATTTAGAATATGAGTGAGACATAAAACGAAATATTGCAGTGTATTCTTACCTACTAAAAAGATTGCACCTGACCATGGTTCCAATCACCAAGACATGCCTTTCTCCATTCTTCTTTTCCAGCTGACACTCTGTGGCTACTTTCAGCATTCTGTGTTCAGTCTTTATTGGGCTTCTTTGCGAATTTTTTTCCCTTCTTCACAGTCCCCCAAAGCATTGCTGATACTTCCCTCTTGCTCTCAGTGGTTCTGCCTGGGCTCTGTTTCTGTTTCCCGCCCCTCACCACCTGAGTTTGCTTTCAGAGGGGCTGATTACAAAAGTTTTACCTCTCTCTTGGCAAATGTATGTTTCCTTTTTCTTATTTCTTCTTTGATTTGATATAAGCAAACACTTGAACTGACCGCTCGGTATCACACAAACTCAAAACCATAAGAGTTGTAGCTCTCCGCTATATGATATACGCCACTCAGCTGAGAGCAGCTTACATAAGATCAGTAGCAAGTAACCAAGATAGTTGCTGCCTGCAGGCGTACAATCTTTTAAAAAAATGATATAAAAGGAAAAAGGAATGGGGAGGGAAGAGGAAAACAATCAACTTCATATCGAGTGCTAC
Source organism: Shinisaurus crocodilurus (assembly GCA_021292165.1). Taxonomy (NCBI): domain Eukaryota; kingdom Metazoa; phylum Chordata; class Lepidosauria; order Squamata; family Shinisauridae; genus Shinisaurus; species Shinisaurus crocodilurus. The sequence continues at coordinate 7,978,013 of CM037880.1, read as the reverse complement.
ATGCCCCGCTGTGTCCTGAACTTTTATTTAATCATAATTAATCCTCCTTAGCACTTTTCTTACATATGCATAGCACTTCACATAGATTATCTTATTGACAACAGCCCTGTAAGGTTGCCCTGTAATATTACCCCTATGCATTCAGAGGTGAGGCTAAGGGACAAATTAGGCACGACATTTGTTATGTAGTTTGGTCATGAGTACGTGTTGATTATTTCTTCCACAGATCTCCACTGCATGGTGGGGGAGAGAACAACCCAGATCGGGACCATGGTTTGCAGGGAAGAGGCACTTTAAATTTTTGGCCTTGTTGCAGTCCCAGTTGGAATCAGGATCATGGAAGTGTTCTCCCTTTGTGAATATTAGACGTGTGTGTGTGTGTGTGTGTGTGTGTGTGTGTGTGTTTCCTATTGGGACCACAGTAGGGCAAAGGCTTACCCCCGCCCCATAACATTCCCAGTATGGCTCATTTTGCATGTGTTTTAATTTTGCTCTAAGTCACCCTGAGCTTTATTATTATTATTATTATTATTATTATTATTATTATTATTATTATTATTATTATTATTATTTTGATTTTTAAGTGTCTAGGGACAGAATCAACAGGAGGCTTCCAAGATTCCTATGGCCTTCCGAGCTGAAGCCAACAGGGCGGGAGGAGCGGCTGAGGCGATCTTAGCCTGCTCGTCTTTTGATGTTGTTGTTTTCTTCTCTACGCAGGCTTTTCAGCCTGTTTAGCAAGGGTGCTTCAGAGGGGGAGGGAAGGATGCTGGAGAAGGCTCAGGATATATCGTATCCTGGCCTCTCCAGATTCTTCCTCTTCCCACCCGCTGGAACGCTCCCTTTCCCTCCTCTCCAAGGTCGATTTTCCGACCTTGGAGAGGCAGCCAGCATGGTTCTCTCCATGCCGGCGGTGAGGGGGGCAGAGGGGGTGGATCTCCAACTCCCACTTCCAAGGTCGGAGTTGCTGTATCTGACCTCAGAGGGGGGATTCCGAGCCATCCTACGGTCCCTGGGACGCTTGCCCAGGGACCATTGGATTGCACTCTAAGGAATTTAATAAATAACAATCATAACAATAATTATTGGTCAGAACTCATGCTTTGAATACAGAAGATCCCAGGTTTGAGACCGTATATTCCAGTTAAAGGATGTCAAGAAGCAGCGCTGGCAATGACCAGAGGCCTTTGGGGGCTGCTATGAGCCAGGTGAACCAATGGTCCGTCTGACTCAACATAAGGCAGCTTTGGCTATCCATCTTTTACATTTGGCTTGTAATCTCAGCTCAGGGGTGGAGGGGATGGACGTCGTCACTTTAGAATTAGCTGGGCGTGAGTGCCTGTTTTTTTTTAAAAAAAAATAAATGTAATTACAGTACGCTGGAAACTGACAACAGAAGCATCGAGTGCCGCTCCTGCAAATTGAGTCGCGTAATAGATGTATCCCTCCAGAAGGCAAAATTGCTCCTCTTCCTACACAGGAGATGTACAGTGAGTCACAATTGTTTGGTGTATGTGTGTGTGTTTTCATTTGACAGCCAGTGGGAAGGAAAAGTTCATTTGCTTTAATATTTAATTCATTACATTTCCCCTCTGCTGAAAAATACACAGGCACTTCGTGTGTTGAAAAAAAACGTTCTGCGGCATTGGAATGAATATCTGCCGAGCCTTCCATCACCGGGAGTTTAGCAGAGAAACCCGCCTCAGTGGGAAGCATACACTTCGCTATGCGAGGCTTTCCCAGGCTGGTGCCCTCCAGAGATGTTGGATTGCAACTCCCATCATTCCCAGCCAGCATTTGGAGGGCACTCGTTCGGGGGGAAGGTGTCTCTACAGTGTAAGCCAAAGAAATAGGAGTTGAAGCTGCGCAGCAGGGAGAGACGTGGAAAGAAAGGCACCTCTTTCAAAGATGTCAGGTGCCCGGCCCCTGGCTCCCTTTGTAGTCAATCAGTTTGTATTTTCAGTCAATTACCTTTATTATGCAAACTACAAACAAGCCAGCATAGCTTCAGACTACCTACAGCTTCCCCATGAGATCAAAAGAAACAGTTAATTTAGGGATGAAACACGAACCTTGGGGGGGGTCTCGGCTCTCCGTGGCTCGCCTCTCCGCAGGGGCAGCCCCCCGCCTTGATCTTCTAAGTGGCGTGGAGCAGTTCTCCGTGCCGTTCGAGCCGCCGTCGCTGGTCCCGTCGCGTCACATCCGGCCCCGGAAATGACGCGATGGGGACCCTGCGCAGGCGCAATACAGCTCGTGGGGGTCCAGCGTGCCTGCGCAGGGTCCCCGTCGCGTCACTTCCAGGGCCGGATGTGATGCGACGGGACCGGCACGGGCGGCGCGGGCGGCTCGCCGCGGCGGGGGGGCAAGCCACCGCCGGAAAAGGTAGGCCCGTAGGCCCGCATGAGCCCCGCGCAGACGTGAGCGGGGCCGATTTCGGCCCACTACGCCCGCGCAGGGTGAACTGTTACATCCCTACGAGTTGTTTCAGGAAAGCTTTGCATAACACGGAACCTCGTTAGCTTCGGTTAGTTCCCTAGGTTAGGGCACCATGACAGAGAGTTGTTATGAAACTGACCATGTTTGCCGTGTCCTGCCCTTCTCAAGCTGAGCCAGCTATCAAGTCCCGCCCTCATGGTGGGTCTGTCCACAGGTTCAGCTCCCCGGCTGCAAGTCTCTTTGAGTGCCACGTGACCCTGTATTGTATTTGTATTTATTGTATTTTTAAATCGCCCATCTAGCCGGTACCCGGCCACTCTGGACCCTGCGTTGCCCCTCCCTTTTCATCTGACGCCTGACTCTTGGGTCTCGTATTCCAACCCCCCCTCCTCCTCCTCATTAGGAGCCTGCGTTCCCACGGGTTCAAAAGGTCCAGCTGGGCTGTCCTCCAAAAGCTGAGATGGCGACTGGGTTTCCTCCTCTCTGTCCTTGCGATTCTCCCCGCTCTCCTGCGCCCTCACCCGTGGCGCCTTCCCCCTCCCCCTCCTCGATCTGACTCAGAATCAGTTCCCATGTCACCTTGGGATGCATCTGCAGAGGGACTGGGCCTGATCCCTCCAGCGGATCAGTTATGAGCGCACTGAGTGAGGTAGTCATTGCTTTTTCCAAATCTCAGAGCTCATTACCATAATGATAGTATTATACTCACACAAATGTCAGTGTACTGGAAGAAGCAAAGACTACTAGCGTTGAAAAAATGATCCTTCAACGCCAACTTCAGTGGACTGGTCATGTTGTTCGAATGCCTGACTGCCGTCTCCCAAAGCAGTTACTTTATTCCCAACTCAAGGATGGAAAGCGGAATATCGGTGGTCAATATAAGAGGTTTGAAGAAGTTCATAAGGCTAATCTAATAAAATGCAATATAAACATCAAAAACTGGGAAGCTCTGGCCCATGAATGATCTAACTGGAGGTTGGCCTTTCACAAAGGTTCCATGGACTTTGAAGAAGCCCGAGTGCAAGGTGAAAGGGAGAAACGTGCTAAGCGAAAAGCACGTCAAATGAATCCTTTACAGGACCATCTTCCATCTGGTAACCTGTGTCCTCACTGTGGGAAGCTGTGTGGATCTAGAATTGGCCTCCACAGTCACTTACGGACCCATCGCTAGAGTCTACACAATGTTCTTTAGAATTTCCTCCTTTTATCCTGGAAGACAATCTTACTCGGTCACGAGTGATCGCCTGGTGATGATGACTCACACAGTGATCATGACGTAGGGATGTGAGAATCAGCTAAACTCGGGGTCACACCGACGTTCTCCGAAATTCCATGTCTACGCTCATTCCAACTCAGGTCCATTTCGGATTGGGAGCTTTGTTTGTTTTTTTCACAAGAAAATTCATGCATATTTTTTCATGCACGTTTTCCCAAATGTCCAAATCAATCGGACGGGCACATCTTTGAAATGTAAGGATTCTTCTCCCATTGATTAAAGCGTATTTCTGTGCATTTTTCCAAAGTACGCATGCTGTCAAATGCAATTTTTTTTTTGTTTTGCTCCACAAATCATATTGCAAGCTCAGAAATGCATAGACTTCGGCCACCAATTACATCCAACTCCGTGTTTGGTCTGGAAGGTGCAAACTGGGTAAATCCTGATAAAAAATCAACTGAAACAAATTTCTCATACATCCCTAGTAAGTAGGCCATCAATTAGGCAGCTGCATTTCTGAAAAACTCTAGGGGTTTCCAAAAGGAATGTATGAATAATGTATTCAGTTTTGCATGTATTCAGTTGTAGATCCATTCCATTTCATCTCATTTCTTTCTGCATCATTCTACCTTTATTTTTCTTTTTAAATGCATGAAAATTCGCATGGATTTATTTTCGTACACAACTTTCCCTAACATGAATTTGGTATGAATACTTCCCTAATAGACACATCTTTGTATATATGTACTGTATGTATTTATGTAACCCAAATATCTGCAGTTTTGTACACAACTTTCCTTAATAAATGAATGCAATATGTCTGCAATTTTTTTAAGCCAGGAACTGCATTGCAAAATTCAGAGAAATGCAGAAGCCAAAGGATAATTGTGGTCTGCTGTGCATATTAGTTTGGGAAATGAAAAATAGGTCAGTTTGCTTAAAAATGTAGATCAAGCAAAATTCTCCAGCATCCGTGATTAATAATCCTGCTTGGAAATGTCCCAAGGGCTCCAATGTTGGTGGGGCTGCATATCCACCCCAGATTTTAATCCAAGCTTTTAAGGAGCTACCCATGGTGCTGAACCTATTTTGGGGGATAGGGTCCAGCACCATGAATAGCTCCTTTAAAGTTCAGACTAAAATCCAGAGAGGATATGCAGCCCCGCTGACATTGGAGCTGCCAGCCTCCACTGAAATAGGGTGTGCAATCTCCACATGCCTTGCCTCCAAGTAATAACATTGGGATTCCCATACAACAGCCACTTGTGGCTTGACCACTGCCAATGCACCCCCAAATTCTCCAAAGCCCCCCACCCTGAGGTGGAGTGAGGTGGTTGCCTCAGGCAACAGATTTGTGGTGTCATGACAAGGCAACAAATTGTTAGTTCTTATTTCAGTACGATTAGCTTGGATCCAGCCTGAGTCATATTTAGAGCAAACCCACTGAAATCAATCCCATTCATTCCAATGGGACTTCTCTAGGTAAGACTGTCTTCATCCAGCTCATTGTATTTTGACTGCCAAGGCTAAGGGAAGGTGCTTATGGGATTCCCTCCCTCAGGCATCAAAATATCTTGACTGGCCATGGCTACTATGCATCTTGACTTGGGGAGAGGTGTGCCATTTGATGCACTTAGACCTGTGTTCTCCAACCTTGGGTCCCCAGATGTTTTTGGCCTACAACTCCCAGCATGCTGGGAGTTGTAGGCCAAAAACATCTGGGGACCCAAGGTTGGAGAACACTGACTTAGACAATATCCTGGTCTGGCCCAGTCAACATAGGCTTTATTTTGCAAAGAGTCATCTCCATAATAAAAATGAAAAATGGAATAATAAAAATTCACTCTATGAAATAAGCAAAGGGAAAGAAATCTCCAGGACAGCCTCTTGATGTTCCTCTTTTGCTGCAGAGTATGAACTTCAAGGCTTCTCCCATCACATTCTTCATGACTCAGTTGTAAAGAGACTTTTATTACACCAACAACAAACCATCATGTCCCCACCTGTTACGTTAGCAACCCGTTTTCTTGCACAAACACTCAACGCCTGCTGGTAAACTGCCATCTTCAGAGGTACACAAGGCATTCATCTCCTCAGTTCTCCCGGGGCTTTATTTACTCGAATTCACAAATTGCCTTGCTGCGTAAGCCCCTCAACTATTCCACCAAAAGGAGATCATTCTTAAGATTGCTTCAGTCTCTGTCAAAATTACATGTTTTCTTCTCAGATTCACAAAGGCCAACGGGAAAATGATACTTCTTCCCATTAGCTCACATGTAAACAGACATCCCAGGATCAACAAAGGTTCACAAAAATAACGTAAGGGTGGAAATCGAATAATAGCATCTGTTTGGTGGAGGGGCAATTCTTCCGAATGAAACTCGGTAAACAGTATTCTGGGAAAGGGATGGGCAGGGAGCTTGAGTTATCACTTCATTAGAGAGTGCTATAAACAGTATGATGCTTAGTTTGTTTCCAGTCCTGATTTGTCCTTTTCTTTTTTCATGCAGGACAGCCTAAACAGAGCTGACCTTGCCCTTGAAAAGGTTGAAGAAGAGACTACTACAAGGGCTGGCTAGCTACTGAGTCACCACGTATATAATTCAGGAAGTGGTTGAGCCTCTCCCACAGCTGGCATCAAGTGAACTGTAGGTTTTGGGTGGCGGGGTGGGTGGGTGAACTTGTTACAGTGGTGGACCTTTGGGCGCCCTTTTCAGCAGCTGCCAACATTTATTCCCCAGAATGCCTTCTCTGTTGTAATGCTAATATCACAAAGAAAGAGTGGCTTCTGGGAAATATAACTGTGCTTTCTAGGAGGGGCAACATTTTGTCCCAGAAGCCTGCTCTGTGCGATGCTTACATTGTGCACAAGGAGCATTCTGGGGAAATAAAATGGAGACTGCCACCTACTGGTCTCCAAGAAGAGCCCTCAAAGGATCGCTGCTACTGTGGTGAAATACTAGCAATGAAAAGGCAGAAGGAGCGGAGCAGTTTCTCAGACATCCTGTTGCCGATGAAATAGCTAGCCACCAAATTCAGTGGAATGTCTGACATGGAACATTTGGTCCAGCGCTAAGTGAAATAGCAGAGAGATTATGAGGTAAACTAAAAGGTTTGGTAAGACTAGTCAACGTCTTGGGCCAGGAGGTCTGCAATCCCCAAAAGGAAACTGATCCAGAGTACTTTACAGTGCAATGCTACTAGTAGTCATGTCTACTCAGAAGAAAGCCCCATTGAGTTCAATGAGACTTACTCCCAGGTAAATGGGTATGGGATAAGAACTTGTTGTAAGGAAGGAATTGGGTTAGACCAGCCCTCCCAACCTGGCTCCCTCTATATGTGTTGAACTACAAACCCCATAATCCCCAGCCCACATGGTAATTGGAAAATTATGAGAGTTGTAGTTTGACACTTCTGGGGAGTGACAGGTTGGAGAAGGTTGGGTTACGCTGTCCCTCTCAACTCTGTGATTCCAAAAGCTTTCTGTGCCTCGTGGGCACCCTTAATTCTGTACCTGATGGTTATTTCGGTTTTAAAAAAAACACCTAAATTTAAACAGAGGTAACTAAGCTGAGAGCTTCACACTTCCTCTTTCTAGATGAATTCTCCTGCAATTAGGAGCAGTCAGAGGGAGGAGGATAGAGGCAATTTGAGGTCTGATTAATACCGCAGCTGGAAATTGGATGTAATTCAGATAAATGTGCAAGCTTTTCTATTCCAGCCAATGCCAGCTAAACAAATCCATTAAGAAATACTAACGGGCTCATGCTTAAAGAACAACTGAGCCTCCAAAAATGTCTCCATGAGATTAGTTGTTAAATCCAGAGGCTTGAGAAACAATCATATAAGTTTCTGCCCATATGTTATATCCTCCAGACATTTTTTAAAATCATTTCCCTAAAATGCAACCTTTCAGACATTTTGGGTTTGTCTGCCTGGTCTGTTCTTGCCAAAATCAGTTGCAGAGTTTTGAAATAAAAAGGCACACTTGTGCCTAGAATTTATTTAAGCCACACATCTGAAATAGCCTTGGTTGGAAATACCCCACAAGCCGCACACAGCGGAGAAACGTTACAGCTCTGTTTGAAGTACGAACATACCTGGGCTCATTTATCAAGAGCTCTGCTCCAAAGGCTATATAATTAATATCGGGTAATTACTTTTCATGTGAAGTCTGACAGGTCTAAAGAAAAAGGAAGTTTTTATAGTTTTAATTAAAACTTGTCATGGGCCTACGGATTCATTATTGGATGCGACGTTTTGTTGTTTATTTGCTTATTTCCCTTCTTAACCCAGCCTGTCTAAGAGGCTCCAGATGAATAGCAAGATGCAAAATAAAGCAGTTCAAAGGCTACCTATCGCTCTAAACGGAATATACACTTTTATTTTATACTTTACTTCTTACTACGAAAATACTTGCAAGTCAGGCAACTATCCCCAACCATCACAACTGTTCTTCTCCAGCACTAGTAGGAAGGAAGCCTTCCAGTGCCATAGTTTGGATTAGGGTAGGCACGTATGGGTAAGAAGTACATTGGGTTCACATTTTTATGTAAGATTAGCCAATTCGCTCCTCTCGGACCCGAACACATACCCCAACTCAATTTGTGGTCAGAATGAAATCTGTACCATGCCGAGTTGTGGTTGTTTTAAATGTGCTCCCATTTCTGTCTGAATTTGGGGTTGCACGTTCCGATGAGATCCTCGTACATCCCGACCTGCTGTTGCCCATGGGTTAAGCATTGATGGACAACTTCAGAGCCCCTGTTCTCCCTTCTTATGATTCTTTAAGCCACACTGGGACTAGACAGCCCTTCAAATAGGGGACACCTTCAAATACAGGATGCTCTTCTGAGTCTGACCACCATTCAAACAGACGACTGTCTTCTATAATAATAAGAAACTATTATCATTATTATGAGTAATATTATTATTATTATTATTACATTTATATCCCGCCCTTTTTTTCCTCTTGCAAGGCAAGGTGGGTTGCATGGTGTTCCTCCACCTCTTCATTTTATCCACACTCATCATCATCATCATCAGGCGATCACTCATGACCGAGTAAGATTGTCTTCCAGGATAAAAATTTACAAAAAGAAAATTTTAAAAGGAGGAAATTCTAAAGAAAATTGTGTAGACTCTAGCAATGGGTCCGTAAGTGACTGTGGAGCAATTCTAGATCCACACAGCTTCCCACAGTGAGGACACAGGTTACCAGATGGAAGAAGGTCCTGTAAAGGATTCATTTGACGTGCTTTTCGCTTAGCACGTTTCTCCCTTTCACCTTGCACTCGGGCTTCTTCAAAGTCCATGGAACCTTTGTGAAAGGCCAACCTCCAGTTAGATCGTTCATGGGCCAGAGCTTCCCAGTTTTCGATGTTTATATTGCATTTTTTTAGATTAGCCTTATGAACATCTTTAAACCTCTTATATTGACCACCTATATTCCGCTTTCCATCCTTGAGTTGGGAATAGAGTAACTGCTTTGGGAAACGGCAGTCAGACTTTCGAACAACATGACCGGTCCATTATCCACACTACAACCCTGTGGGGTAGGTCAGGCTGAGAGTCTGTGACTGGCCCAAAGTGACCCAGTGAGCTTCATGGCCGAGCGGGGACCAGAATCCGGATCTCCAGTCCAACACTCTAACCACTACGCCACACCGGCTCTTCTTATGTGGAGAGCACATGGCCACCTTATGTGCAGTGTTTCCTATACAAGGTTCCAGTCTGCCAGCCACACCCTTTTCTAGATGACTCCATCCTGCCACTACCATTGTGCTCAGTCCTCATTGGGCTGTGGGATTTTATCCCCTTCACACTCATACACCTTAAAGGGTTTTTTTTTCACCTCTGCAAAACTTGGGGTTCTCCCAAGTTTGCTGATAACTCTCTCTTAAGAACATAAGAAGAGCCATGTTGGATCAGACCGAGGGTCCATCTAGTCCAGCGTTCTGTTCACACAGGGGCCAACCAGCTGCCCACGGGATCCCACAAGCAGGACATGATTGCAACAGTACCCTCCCGCCCATGTTCCCCAGCAACTGGTGTACATAGGCACACTGCTCCTTGTATGTGGATGATGCCGTTTAGTCTATATAAGGATCAGCACTCAGAGAGCATGTTCGCTATTAATATATAGGTCATGCCAAACTAAATATAAAAAAGAAATAAAACCGCAAGCAAAAAAAAAAAAGAAAAGAAAAGAAATAGAATGGCATTTGTTTTATCACCTCTACTTCCCATTTTATTGTGGATATCAAACATTTGTTTAATAAAGCCCAGGAATGTCACACCTAATGGCCGGGCCTGCTGAAGTTTCAACTGGCTTGTTTCCATGGAAACCTCAGCGCTTCTCCCATTTTTTTTAGGTATGCCTGATGCAGTTTCGTAGTACAGGGGGCGGGGAGGAGGAGAAGCCCTTGTCGAACGATGGGTGGAACCGCAGGCCTGGACTAAACACATGCAGCAGAATCAGGTGGCAGAGTCCTGGGGTGGGAGACTGGACTGTACCACTTCAGCATGGATCAGATGAGGGGGGCGGAGGCTAAGAAGGATGTGTATAAGAACATCAGAACGTGAGAAGAGCCCTGCTGGATCAGACCAAGCAAGGGTCCATCTAGCCCAGGATTCTGTCCACCCAGTGGCCAACCAGCTGCCCCAATGGGAAGCCCACAAGCAGGACATGGGTGCAACAGCACCCTCCCGCCCATGTTCCCCAGCAACTGGAGTACACAGGCATACTGCCTGTGATGCTGGCATCCAGGCACGCTCAGTTGGGGGCCCTCCCTCAGTGAGTCTACGTTCTCACCACCGTGGTCATCAGCTGCTCTTGCTCTTCACCCTCATCTTTCTCCTCATTGCTACTGCTTGATGGGCAGAGAGAGCCAGTGAGCAAGCAAGACAGAGGCATCTGCTGCTCCTCCTCCTCACCTTTCGCTGTTTCTGGGCCAGAGTGAGAGGCAGGTGAACATGGAGGATGCAGTGGCGAAGAGGAGGAGCAACTCCAGGAGGCTCCTGGGGTGTGTGGGCCTTCATCATGGTCTCCACCAGCTTGCCTCCCTATGATGCCAGACCTGTGTGTGTGTGTGTGTGTGTGTGCATGAGTGCGCACGCGTGCATACATGCATGTGTGTGTTAATGGGTATGGCATGGACAGTGCATCCCTATGTGAGAGAGACAGTAGGGCGGCTCTGCTCAATTTGGGCTCTGGCCATGCTGGAATGCACTCTGCCCCCAAGTGGTTTCTCATGTGGCAATCTGGCCCTTGGGCCAAAAAAGGTCCCCTGCCCCTGCTTTACGGGGAGAGACCATGACTCAGTGTTACCGCAGATGCTTTGCCTGCATCCGTCGGCGGCTTGCCTCTCCACGGTGAGCCGCCCGCGCCGCCCACTCCGGTCCCGTCGCGTCACTTCCGGCACCGGAAATGATGCGACGGGACCCTGCGCAGGTGCGCTGGACCCCCGTGCCACGTACTGCGCCTGCACAGGGTCCCGTCGCATCATTTCCTGTGCCGGAAGTGATACGACGGGACCGGCGAGGGCAGCTCGAGCGGCGCGGAGAACTGCTCCGTGCCGCTCAGAAGATTGAGGCGGGGGGGGGGGCGCCACCGCAGAGAGTCGAGGCGGCGGGGAACCGGGACCCCCCCAGGTTCGTTTACACCACTACAGTTTGTGGCTACTGTGAAAAAAGAAAACTCCATGTTGGGCGTACTTAGGAAAGGAATTGAAAAGAAAACAGCATAAATGAAATAAAACAGGATCTGCACCCTTCTTTCCTTAAATAGATGTTGAAAATCTTGTAAGTGCCTGTGCCTTCAATAAATGAAAATAGAAATTTATGGCTTGACCTCCTATCGGCCTGATGCTAATCAGAAATCCTCTTTTTTTGTTTACTTCCCCCCCCCCAAAAAAAATTGACCCATGAATTCCAGAAATTAATTGCGTTCATGCTGGACTGCAGTTCCAAGTACAGATAGAATAACTCACTAAAGCAAGGTCATGGAGTCCTGAGGGGGGCCAAGAAGAGGTGCATTCAAGTTCAGACCTGTAATTATAACCTTGAAGCAGATGGGTCAGACCTGAAAAACATCCCAGTGCTCCTGTCTCATAACTTGTTGATGCGAGCTTACTGTGCAAGGTCAAAACCAATGTAGCTAACAAGCTCAGAATGAATCCAGATTGTTCCCATTCCAGCCAGATAGAGAAGCCACATTTTTTAAAAAAGAGGAAGACAGCAGATAGCATTTCATCTTCACTTCTAGAGATGAAAAGGCCTGGGGGGGAAATCAATCTAAAAAGTCCCCATTTTCTTTTTCAAGGCCCACGGTTGCAAAATTGAGAAAGAAGCAAGCAAACAAACAAACAAACAAGAAACCTTCTCATCATGAGATAGTTTCTCTTTTGGGAAGATCCGTGAAATAGTGCATTGCTTAGGGTGAGTATACATGATGGTATTTTATAGGGAAGTCTCACACAGGGAGAAATCACTACGATTTTTCTGTGTTGATTTGTAGTAATTGTACACGCTTTTAATCAGGGGTGCAGAACCTCTCTCAGCCCGAAGGCTGAATTCAATTTCAGAGAAGCTCTCAGGGGGTGCATTCTAGAGGAGGGTGGGGCCAAGGGCAAAAGGGGCATGGCCAAAAATACAAAAAAAGGACCAGCATGTTGTAGCTTAAAGTTCTTACTACTAGCAACTAAGCCTTAGGAGAGGCATTTCAACCTTTTAGAATTGTCTAAGTCAGCTAACTGTTGGAGGTGTAATACTGTGAATGCTTCGTTTACCCACATGTTTTGGCAATGCCCAGTGGTTGCATCTTTTTGGGTAGAGGTCACAGTATGAATAAATCTAGTATTAGAATGCTCTTTAATATTTACCGATGCACATAGAATCATAGAATAGTAGAGTTGGAAGGGGCCTATAAGGCCATCGAGTCCAACCCCCTGCTCAATGCAGGAACCCAAGTCAAAGCATCCCTGACAGATGGCTGTCCAGCTGCACCTTGAATGCCTCCCGAGTGGGAGAGCCCGCCACCTCCCTAGGTAGTTGGTTCCATTGTCTTATTGCTCTTACAGTCAAGAAATTTTTCCTGATGTTTAGGTGGAACCTGGGTTCCTGTAACTTGAGCCCATTATTCCGTGTCCTGCAAACTGGGATGATCGATAAGAGATCCTGGCCCTCCTCTGTGTGACAACCCTTCAAGTACTGCAAGAGTGCTATCATATCTCCCCTCAGTCTCCTCTTCTGAAGGCTAAACATGCCCAGTTCTTTCAGTCTCTCTTCATAGGGCCTTGTTTCCAGTCCCTTTATCATCTTTGTTGCCCTCCTCTGAACCCTCTCCAGTGTGTCTACATCCTTCTAGTGTGGTGCCCAGAACTGGACGCAGTACTCAAGATGAGGCCTAACCAGCGCTGAGTAGAGGGGAATTACATGTTCTTTTAAATTATATACCTGCTGTATGGAATTTATCACAAGGACAACACATGTGGATTTTCCGCGCCCTCTTGACAGCCAAAAGACTGATATTACAACACTGGAAAGATAAGCGCTCACCTCCTATAACACAATGGATTGAGGACCTAATAACGCTTTCAACATTTGAGCGGGTGGCATTTAGACGCCACCTGCAGATGGATAAATACATGGATATTTGGTCTGCTCTTTCTGAAGTTTATGCATAACTATTTTTATGGACAATTGTATTACTATATACTTATTGATACTTATGGATATATATTTCATGCATATTTACTGTAAGTGATCCATTTAAAGTACTGAAAGAAAATTGTATTTGTTGTTGTTGTTGTTGTTGTTGTTTTTCCCTCTCTTCTTCTTTTTTTATGGTTTTTGTTTTGGTGTAATTCACATTTAAAAACCTAATAATAATTATTATTTTTTAAAAAAAACCTTTTAGAAGTGGAAGAGAAACTTCAGAAAAGCCAGGAAATCAGCAAATGATTGGTGGGACTGGGGGAAGGGGGGCATGGTGATGTCAGGCCAAATTGGGACCCCAGGCAGGCCAGATTTGCCCTCTGGGCCTGAGGTTCCCTACTCCTGCTTTAAATAACGATGCACCTGCACCCCTTTTAGCATTCCAAATGCATCCTAATAATAATAAGTAGAGCTGTCAGGCAATAGAAGTATTTTTAGCAGACTCATTAGTTGAATCAATCACAACTGCATTATGTCACTAGTCCTCATATGTGTGGGTGTTGTTGTTGTTTTTTTACCATGCAGACAGCGTCCAAGCTTCTGAGGGTGTAGCCTGCCCCACACTAATTATAATGGGTGTGTAATTTCTGTGGGCAGTTCACACATACCTGCATACTCTCATCCCAGCGTTTCTCATTCACTTGATTCCGCGGCACGCGTGACTAACTGGCGGCGAAACGTGTGAATTCGCTTTGTTAAACAGCATTGTGTTTAGAGTACTTTGGATGGTTTGGGATATAGCCCTAAACGATAAACTAACTTGTAGTATCAAATGCAAAAAAGGACTGTTAAAGAAGAATAATTTTATGGATATATGGAATCAATTACTAGATTATGTATTAATAAAGGGGAAGGGGAGTATGCCTTGTCAGGATATGTTATATTTTTGGAATTTGGAATTCATTTGATCAAGGGGATGGAAGTATATTAGTTGGTCCCTAGGCGGGTGGGGGTGTGCACCTTATGATTTATTGTATGATGTTTATGTTATATTTTGTGTTATTCTTGTATTTTGTTATATTTTGTTTTGAAAAGTAAATAATTTTTTTAAAAAATAGAGTACTTTGGATGATCTGAAAGTTCTGTCTGTGATTATGACTGTTGTTTCTTTAATCTTCCTTCTTTCTTTCCTTCCTTCATATATACAGTTCCATAAGTGTACATGGCGCCTTTCATATTTTACAGGCAAAAATAAACAGTCCCTTTCCTGAAGGAGCTTGCAATCTAAAATAGGCAAGGGGGACACAACTGAGGAAGAAGGAATGGTTGTGAGTAAATGCCATCATGCATACTTAAAATCTGGTTCCTGTTGGGAATTAGGACAGATGGGATAAGCCACATAGAGAAGAGATATTCTGAAAATGGACTTGAAGGAAGAGAGAGAAGTGGCTGCCTGCAATGCGTCACTTCGCGCTATGATCCACAAGTGACGAGCATGTAGGACAGTGCCTTATGCCACGTGAGACCACTTCTCCATCTAGCCCAGCATTGTCTACTAGGAAGGGAGGAGAAACTGGTTTGTTCCGAATTTTTTTTTAATGAACTTACTCCTCCCAAACCTATACATGAACTGGAACACACTTGTGTGCCAAAAGCCACACCCTTCAGAGTTTTGTGATGTGGTTTGCAACTCCAAAAATGTGCAAAAAGTGTGTATGAGAGGAAAAGTGCATGCAGTAATACCTTGGTTTGAGAGTAACATGGTTTGAGAGCGTTTTGCAAGACAAGCAAATTTTTAAATATTTATTTAATTTTATATTTTTTTACTTGATATACAAGCGACGCCTTGCAGTACAAGTACTGTAGTACAGCTTAAATTAAAAATCTCTGTACAAATTTTTTTGGGGGGATTTCATTTTGATATAAGAGTGTTTTGGATTGCAAGCACGTTTCCGGAACGAATTATGCTCTCAATCCAAGGCATGACTGTATATAGAGAGAGGGAGGGAGGGAGGGAGGGAGGGAGGGAGGGAGGGAGGGAGGGATACTCCCAACAATGCATATTTTTTTGTGCTGACTTCTTTCTTTTTGCTGAATTCACAAGCAAGCAGAAATTAGGTGAAACTGTGAAACTGAAGCCTTCTTCAGGTGTTCAGCATGTGTGTATGTTCAGCGTGTGAGGAGAGGGAGTGCTCTAGCCCCCCCCTTGCACATTACCATCACACTGCACTCACGGAGGGTGACAGTCTGAACAGGAAAGCCTCCTGTATCCATGGAGGCTCTCCATGGGATCAAGAACCTTGGAAAAATGGGGTTCTTAATTGCATGGAGTGCCTCCATGGATACAGGAGGCTCTCCTGTTCAGACTGTCACCCTCCGTGAGTACAGGATGGCAGAGATGAGAGAGGCGGGAGGCGGGGCTAGAGAGCTCCCTCTCCTCACACATTGATCATGCACACATCCTGAATGTCTGAACAGGGCTTGAGTGAAACTGAAAGTGATGGTTTCACCCATTCATTCTGTCTACTCTGGTCTCAGAGAGGAATCTTTCCCAGCCTGACCTCCTGAAGATGCTGGTGAATGAACCTGGGACCGACTAAGGCAGCTCCCAACCTATCCTCCCACCTTTGCTGGATCTTCATCCCCCACTGAAGGTCGGTGGAGAATTTTTGTGACCTTCATGGGCTTCCCACAAAGATTGCAACACTTTCATGGACAAGGGGGGCTTACTTTTTGAAGGGGTGGGCGAGTTGTCTCTTTTCTTCCTCTCCCTCCTCCTCCTTTAAACAAAAGAAAAGCCACGGTCCCCATCTTTTTTTCTGTACAATGTCACTGGGGAAACATGCTATATCATCATATATCGATATTCCCAATGCCATTCTTAAAATATATATTTCAACTAATAGGCAGCTGGCTCCTGAATTGCCCTTGTTAAGAGGAGGAGAAAATGGCAATGACAACACAATGACAGATGGAGAAGGAGAAGAAAAGATGGAGAAGAATAGATGGAGGAGTAGAAGAAAAGGTAGAGGAGGAGGAGGAGGAGGAGGAGGAGGAGGAGGAGGGAGGAGGAGAGGAGGAGGAGAGGAGGAGGAGGAGGAGGAAAGATGGAAGAAGGAATAGAAGAAGAAAAGATGGAGGAGTAGAGAAGTAGAAGAAGAAGAAAGGAGGTAGAGAAGGAGGAGGTGGAGAACAGATGGAGAAGGAATAGAAGAAGAAAAGATGGAGGAATAGAAGAAGAAAAGATGGAGGAGTAGAAGAAGAAGAGGTAGAGAAAGAGGAGGAGGAGAACAGATGGAGAAGGAATAGAAGAAGAAAAGATGGAGGAGTAGAAGAAGAAAAGATGGAGGAGGAGTAGAAGAAGAAAAGGTAGAGAAGGAGGAGGAGGAGAAACAGATGGAGAAGGAATAGAAGAAGAAAAGATGGAGGCGTGTAGAAGAAGAAAAGATAGAGAAGGAGGAGGAGAACAGATGGAGAAGGAATAGAAGAAGAAGAAAAGATGGAGGAGTAGAAGAAGAAAAGGTAGAGAAGGAGGAGGAGGAGAACAGACGGAGAAGGAATAGAAGAAGAAAAGATGGAGGCGTAGAAGAAGAAAAGGTAGGAAGGAGGAGGAGGAGAACAGATGGAGAAGGAATAGAAGAAGAAAAGATGGAGGAGTAGAAGAAGAAAAGATGGAGGAGTAGAAGAAGAAAAGATGGAGGAGGAGGAGGAGGAGGAGGAGGAGGAGGAGAGGAGGAGGAGGAGCAGATGGAGACCACTTGGCCATCTCATCAGAAAGTAAGCCCCCCACCCACCCAAAAGTGGCTTGCTCCCTCCCAACCCTCAGGAAGGGTTTCTCCCCCCACCCCTCAACTCACTCACAAAACCCACTGAATATTCTGCTCGCAGAATGGCAAGATCAGCCCTCCCTGGGTCCTTTTGCATGCAAAGCAATTATCCAGCATTGAAATGTCAAGGATTAAACATGCCTAAAGTGGCTTGTGTTGGGACTGCATTGTGCTGAGATGGAATTATATATAAATGCTCATCTTGTTAAGATGACTGGAGAAATCTGAACTTTTTAAAATTGCATCTTTTTCCTGCACATCAAGTTTTCTTCACAGTGGAGTATATAAGGCAGCTGAAATTAGATGGAGAGGCAGGGGAGACAGCTCTTGACCCCTCTTTGCTGAGTCATTATTTATAGCCGTACTGCTCATTCGCAAGAGGAAAATGAGATTGTGCAGTGAGTCCGCTTTTGCAGAAAAAGCCAGCAAAGGGAGCACTGAAATCCTGGCCATGAGAGGCCTGGAAGGCATTCATGGAATGTCCAGTGTTACAGTCCACTTGATCCCCGTGGATACATAAGAACGTCCATGGGGCTCTGGGAAGGTTAATGACACTGGATAACCTCACATATGGTGGACAGAGATGTAAGCACACAACCAGCTCCAGCTTTTCTTTTTTTTTTTACGGGATCCAAAAATATTCGAAATGTGTTGGGAAATGATTGTTGTCAAAGGCAGCATTTGCTCGACAGCCATTAGGCACAACTAATCTGTGTTAAGTGACTGTGTAAGTATAAACTCTTGCTTAAAAACATTGTATCCGGATTGAGTCATACCGAGAATAGATCCACTGAAATCAATGGGACTTCAGTTAGTCATGGCTAACTTGAATCCCATTAATTTCAGTCAGTCTACTCTAAGTATGACTAAATCTGGATCCAAACCAAAAAAAAGTGCCTTGCTGAGCCAGGCTGGGGTCTATCTAATCCAGCATTCTTTGAAAGAATCCCAGCAACCAGCTGGCTCTAGGTGGTCTCCTGAAAATGGGTCAATAGTTCACAGGTGGACCGTGGTCTACCTTTTACCCACCCCTGCTTTAGGTCACCTGACTCAGCAGAGCCATACCTCAGATCTCCAGATGTAATAATAATAATAATAATAATAATAATAATAATAATAATAATAATAATAATAATTTTTATTTCTTACCTGCCTCTCCGTCTAGATCGAGGCGGGGAACAGCAAAAATGTAAAATACACAATACATACTATTAAAACATCTTAAAACATCATTAAAACATCATTAAAACATCATTAAAACATCTTAAAATATCTTTAAAACATCTTAAAGGCAACCTAAAATTCTGCCAATTAGGCCTGCCGGAAGAGATCAGTCTTTATGGCTTTTTTAAATTCCAAAAGACTGGTGAGCTGACGAATCTCCTCCGGCAGGCCATTCCATAATCTGGGAGCAGCAGAAGAAAAGGTCCTCTGGGTAGTACCCGTCAGCCTAGTTTTGGCTGACTGAAGTAAATTCTTCCCAGAGGACCTGAGTGTGCGGGGTGGATTGTATGGGAGAAGGCGATCCCGTAGGTAGCCTGGACCCAAACCATGTAGGGCTTTAAAGGTAATAACCAACACTTTATACTTCGCCCGGAAACTGATTGGCAGCCAGTGGAGTGCTTTTAAAACTGGTGTGATGTGAGCACCCCTAGGTGTACCAGTAACCAGTCTGGCTTGTAGTTTTTGGCTGGTCTGGAATATCCAACACATAAATGAAATACCCTGTAGCTCTCATGGTGTCAGTTAAAGTGAGGGGATGGAAACCCTTCAGCTACATCATCTGTGTTGTTGGACTGTAACTCACTTCAATGCTTGACCATTGGTCATGCTGGCCAGGGCTGATGTGAGTTGGAGTACAACAACTTTTAGAGAGTCACAGGTTCCCCAGCCCTGAGTTACATGGTCCCAGCCCTCTTTTCTTTCAAATTAGGAATGTCATGACTCATGTGAAATCAAAGGGGTGCTAGTAACTGAACTGAACTAACTTAAATCCCATTGATTTCAATGGGCCTACTCTAGGTATAACTAAAGCTGGATCCACCCTGATGTCATTTTCACATGGTGAATTGTTCAATTGGGCACGCTCTTAGGTGTAGAAGCTACTTTGAAACACTGCATCAGTGGTGTCCATCATCACATGTAGGGTAGGGTAGGTCCACGTGATTTAACTATGGCCACCTAGTAGTGAGGTTCTTGGATTTTTTTTTTCATTTTTTTTTAATTGTGAATTTCACCAAAATGAAACAAAAACTAAATTTTAAAAAAACCCAAACATAAAATAACACAAACATTTTTTAAAAAACCTGAAATTAACTACTGATATGTAAATATCCATATCACAGCATAAATCCGGATGTATCAATTATACATAAGCTTCAACAAAGGCAGACCAAATATCTATATATATGGCCATCTCAGAGTGGCGACTGTATGTCATCTGTTCAAATATTGAAAGCATCATTAAGTCTTCACTCCACTGCGTTATAGGAGGTGAGCTTTTATCTTTCCAGTGTTGTAGTATCAGTCGTTTTCCTTTCAAAAGGGCATGGAAAATACATTTGTGTTGACCAAGCTTTAACTTCCAAGAAACAGGTAGATAATTTAAAAGAACGTGTACATCAGAAAATATCAAAAAGTGTTCTAGTACAAAGATTATCCATATTATAGCTTCCACCCAACTACTGGACATTGCCAAAACATATGATTAAAAGAAGCATTAGCCGTTAGCTGACTTAGACAAACCTTATTGATGAGACATTGTGGTGTCCAATAAACACAGAACACAAGTTTTTGTTGAATAAGGTGTGACCTGAAGTCCATTGAAATGCCAGATATAGACTCTAAAGCGGCAATCCACCGCTTGGACTGAATAGGACATTCCAATTCAGTATTCCATTCCTCCGTTAGACCCGATGTATCATATTTATTCACCGATAATAGATATTTATAAACATGGATCATGGGTCGATATAGTGAAGTTCTTGGATGAGCTGAAGTTTAATCCCAGTCCTCATACTTGGAGTGATTTAGAGTAGCTGCCACATAGTGATGCTGCCATGTAAATAAGCTCTTACAGAATATGATAAAAGAGAAGAAAGCAGGCCATCACTGAGGCATACAGGAGTCAAATCTCTTAGTGTTTACATCGGTGTCTTTCTTCATGTAGGTATGAATACTGTTGTTCAGTGCAGCTTAGATTTAGATCAATATAGCATCCAGTGCATCTTGAATGAGTCAAGTTTCACTTAGCAACTTAACTGAATTCAGCTTCGAAAGGGAGGGACCAATTCATTCACATCATTCTCTCGGAAAATGAACTGCCAGCATTTCGACTTCACTGTTAATCTGCTTCTCTCAACAAGCACAATCCATCTTCTTAAGTGACCTCCAAGAGCAGAAAGCCATTGAAGTTAATTACAAAATTAGCTCAATCATCATCCAGAAACCCAATACCAGCTGGATATGATGAAAATGTATGTTCTGGTGCCCTTTAAACACAGAGGAGACTGGCAGGGGTATTGTGAAAGCTCAACCTTTTCCTTGGCTTTGATGAAAAGAGCTACAGACACACTTAAAGTTCTATTTTTGATCTTTGTGACTTTCCAGAGGTCAGTTTTTATTAACAGATAGATTAGTCTAACCCAGGGCTCTCCAACCTTGGGTCCCCAGATGTTGCTTCCTGGCCTACAGCTCCCAGCATACCCAGCCAGCATGGCTAATGGCAAGGGATTCTGGGAGCTGTAGTCCAGCAACATCTGGGGACCCAAGGTTGGAGAGCCCTGGTCTAGCCTTCCCCAGCTGGTACCCTCCATAACTTTTGGTCTTCAACTCCCATCAGCCCCAGCCAGCATAGTCAATGGTCAGGAATTCTGGAAGTTGACCTACGAAGCCCTAAATGACTTGGCACCCAGAAAGAACACCTCTCCTTGTATCAGCCTGCACATGACCTTAGATCTGGGGAGAGGCCCATCTCAGTGTCCCACCACTAGGGGAAGTATACCGGGTGGTGACATGAGATTGAGATAGGGTCTTCTCCGTGGTGGCACCACCCAAACCTTAACTTTACTGGTATTTTGGTGCCCAGCCAGGTCCTATCTGTTTACCCAGGCAGTTATGAGTGGTCAATTAATATGGCTGGATCTTTGCTGTGTTTTTGTTCCTCTCTGCTGATTGTTATTGGTTTGATTAGATGTGCTGCATTTTACGGTTTAATATCGTTCATTGTATTTTGTTGTTTTAATATTGTTACCCACTCCGGGTACCTCTGACCTCGCTCTGAGCAGCATCACCTTATCTGAATCCTTAGGCAGTTGCTTGGGATGTGATGTGAGAGACTTTTGTGTTTGTTTAAGATGAGAACTTGCCCTGTTGGCACCCCCAAAAAGCAAAAGTGAGCATGTTTTGCAGGCAAAGCTAACACATTCCTGAGCTCGCGGTGCCCTCTCGCAAAACGTGTGCTTTAGGAAAATATGGACTTTTAAAATGTGCATTTTGGAAAAATGCACATTTTCATGCTTCAATCAATTGGCAGGGGGGGGTATGCATTTCGGGTGCACACTTTAAAAAAAAGGTGTACTCCGTGTGCTTCTCTCATTCCAATGGGGAGTGTGGGAGCTCACGATCAGGAATGGGATTGAAGCAGACTGAATGTCGAGGGGAACGCAGAGAACCTCTGTGTGGGCTGATTCTCCCGACCTTAGTTCTTGCCTGTGAAAGAAAGGTCATGTTATGGTAAATGAGTTCCTTGGTAAATGAGTTTCACAAGGCTCTGTCTTTGTTTGGTCTTGTAGCATAGCAGATGAACAGCTTCATATTGCTCACTGGCACATGCCAAAACTAAGATCCAGGAAATGGGAGAAGCTCTACTGTCTGTATTCATCCTCCCTTTCCCAACGCTGCAGCATTTCAAACATCACCACTCTTTCAAAAATTACTTCATCCTTAAGCAGTGGAGGCTGGTGTTCCTATTTTAGTGGGACTCCTATTCCATTGCAGGTTTTATTTGGAGCTTTATAAGAGCTATCCACGGCGGTGTTCCACGGTAGTGAACCTATTTGGGGGGTTGGAGTTCAGCACCATGGATAGCTCCTACAAAGCTCCAAATAAAACCTGTAATGGATTAGGAGTCCCACCAAAATAGGAGTTACCAGTCTCCCTTGATCCATAGCTTGTTACCCACTAAGTCCACCAGCCATGTTTTGTGGCCTGTAAGGTGCTTAATCCCACCCCACCCCTGTTTTTGCAGTCAGGCAGGCAGCAGAACCAGTACATCATGTCCCTAGTGGGCCACCGTCGTCATCATCATCATCATCATCATCATCATCATCATCATCATCAGGCGATCACTCGTGACCGAGTAAGATTGTCTTCCAGGATTTAAAAAAAAAAATTACAAAAAGGAAATTTTAAAAGGAGGAAATTCTAAAGAAAATTGTGTAGACTCTAGCGATGGGTCCGTAAGTGACTGTGGAGGCCAATTCTAGATCCACACAGCTTCCCACAGTGAGGACACAGGTTACCAGATGGAAGATGGTTCTGTAAAGGATTTGTTTGACGTGCTTTTCGCTTAGCACGTTTCTCCCTTTCACCTTGCACTCGGGCTTCTTCAAAGTCCATGGAACCTTTGTGAAAGGTCAACCTCCAGTTAGATCGTTCATGGGCCAGAGTTTCCCAGTTTTCGATGTTTATATTGCATTTTTTTAGATTAGCCTTATGAACATCTTTAAACCTCTTATATTGACCACCAATATTCCGCTTTCCATCCTTGAGTTGGGAATAAAGTAACTGCTTTGAGAGATGGCAGTCAGGCATTCGAACAACATGACCGGTCCACTGAAGTTGGCATTGAAGGATCATTTTTTCAATGCTAGTAGTCTTTGCTTCTTCCAGTACACTGACATTTGTTCGCCTATCTTCCCAAGTAATTCAGCAGGATTTTCCGGAGGCAACGTTGATTAAATCTTTCAAGGAGGTGGAAATGACGTTTATAGATAGTCCATGTTTCGCAGGCATACAATAAGGTTGGCAATACAATGGCTTCATAAACCAGTGTTTTGGTCTTCTTACAAATATCCCGATCCTCGAACACTCTATGTTTCATTCGAGAAAACGCAGCACTTGCGGAGCTCGAACGATGCTGGATTTCACTGTCAATGTTAGCTGTAACAGAAAGATAGCTGCCAAGATAGGGGAAATGATCGACATTTTCCAGTATTGTCCCACCAATACCACATAGTGGTACAACATACCACAGAGTGGTTTGTCTCAAGTTATACACAATCAGTCTTGGGTCTAGTAATTCAAGGTGCCTGTCATTCCAAGGAACAGCTTTAATAGTTTCTTATTTCATATTATGCTTTCTCTCTCCCCAGCCACCAATATACTGCAGGACAATCATCTTAAACAATGAAGGGATGTGAACAACAGAGGGAGAGTTAATCTGTTTTTTCCCCTGAAAGTTGCATAAAGGCATAATGGCCTTTGTCTATAAAAAAACAACAACAAGTCGATTCTACACAAAGAACATAAGAAGGGCCATGCTGGATCAGACCGACGGTCAACCTAGTCCAGCATTCTGTTCGCACAGTGGCCACTGCCCACAGGATCCCACAAGCAGGACAGGAGTGCAACAGCACCCTCCCACCCATGTTCCCCAGCAACTGGTGTACATCGGCATATTGCCTCTGCTCTGACACTGGAGATAATATCTCGCCATCCGGACTAGTAGCCACTGATAGCCTTGTTCTCCTGTGAATTTGTCCAATCCCCTTTTAAAGCCATCCAAAGTGGTGGACTTCACTACATCTTGTGGAAGTGAATTCCATAGTTTAAGTATGCACTGTGTGAAGAAATTCTTCCTTTTATCATCCTGAATCTCCCACCAAAATCAACTTCATGGGATGCCCCTCGATTCTAGTATTATGAGAGGTGGAGAAAAATGTCTGGAGTGAGCTGGAAAGCTCAGTTCAATGAAAAATAATGTGGGGTGGTAGAGTACTTCCACCTCACCCAAAAAGAGGACAACAGTGAACACAGTTTTGCATAAAATTTGCACGTGCTTATTTAGATGTATAGAGGCAAATTTGGAAATTATTTCTTTAATTCAAATACAAATACGATGCAGCTCACCATGCTGGGGAAGATTATGTCTTGATAGGTGACCTGTTTGCCAGCTCAATCCACTGTCCAGGCGTTAAGTGTTGATGGGTAGCATCAAGGCCCTTGGGTGCTCTCCCTTCTGATGGCTTAACATTTTAACAACAGAGATCCGCATGCTGGCTCAATTCGTGTCAGATCAAGTTGGTTCCAGAGCAAGGTTGACAGAATGGAATCCGCGGGGCCGAGGTGAGAAAATCCATCAGATTCCCCCCACCCCATTGCATTCCTCATACATCCCTTGGAGGGATTCCCTGAAAATTGGGCACAGGCACCTTTCATGAATCGGAGGCAGATCCTGGATCCAACCCCAGAAGTTGACTAGGCTTTCTTGCTTCCCATCTCTGCTCTCCACCCCCGCCGACACACACACATTTGAGTAATTCCAGAGGGGTAGTGTTGCAGCAAAAACAACAAAATGTCCTGCGGCACCTTAAAACAAACATCTTTGTCTTTAACGTGCCACAGGACTCATTTTTCTTGAGCAAGCTGCTTTTTGTGGAGTGACTCCTGTGACCATTGCAGACGAGGTAGTTTCACCCCAGCTGGCATGACTTTCTCTCTTGAATGGTTCCTTAGTAAGTGGCCTTGTGAAAGAGTCCACACTCAGATGCTAGGATGACAAGGTACAGCATCTGGGGGGGAGGATCCCGTAGGGAGGAGAAGCAGGGATGGGGACTCAGACTCCAGGACTCAACTCGTGATTCGGACTGAGTCCCCCCTCTGACTCGAGTCAGACTCGAGTCCCAATATTTTTAATGGGACTCGAGACTCGACTCGGGACTCGAGACCAAGGACTCGTGTTCCAAAACCGTGTTCCTCAAATGCAACATGGATAGGTTTTAGGAAGTACAGCAGCAAGTTTATTTTTTAAAATCATTTTCCTAAAATGCAACCTTTCAGACATTTTGGGTTTGGCTGCCTCTGCCTGCCTGTTTGGGGTTCCCAGCATCCTCTGCCTGCCTGGTCTCTTCTTAACCAGTCCCACAGCTTGAATTGTCCAAGACAAAGGCCTCTGCCTGCCTGCTTTGGGGTTCCCTGCCTCCTCTGCCTGCCTGGTTATTTTGGGTTTGTCTGCCTGGTCTGTTCTTGCCAAAATCAGTTGCAGAGTTTTGAAATAAAAAGGCACACTTGTGCCTAGAATTTATTTAAGCCACACATCTGAAATAGCCTTATTTTGTTGGGGGAAAAAACCCATTGATTTTAATAGGGACTCGTGGAGTCAGCTTTGGGAGTGACTCGTGAGTCACCATTTTGGACCAAGGACTCGGACTCGGACTCGAGACTCGGGTCCAAAGACTCGTGACTCAACTCGTGACTCGAAACCAAGGACTCTTCAACATCCCTGAGGAGAAGACAGGAGAAGGGACTTGAATTTGTCTCATGAGAAACGGAGCAGGATGTCGAAGGTAGAAAGGTTTGGAGCCCCATGAAACAGGCGACTGCAATTTAATAATGTAATAAAGTTGCAATTATGCTTTCATTGTTTAGGCAATTCAGGGGTGAGTTATGTGACAATTAAGATATCGTGCTAATGCCTAATAGCGAAATGATGGTGAGGGGTGTAAGCATTTGTATTAATGTTGCCAATGTTCTACGATAAGAAAAGTTAGTTGCTTTTCAGAATGGCTTTCTGGTTTGATTCTATAACATACAGGACAAATGAATGCGGATATAGCTAAAGCCATGGCTATTCACCTCCGGTTTTTGTTTTTGTTTTCTGATTACGTTAGCATCTTAAATGTTCGTTTATAACATTGGCATCTTTCCTGCATTCATCTCTTGTTAGGTTTCCCTCTCCCCCTCTCACTACTGATTTCCTTGTCTAAATTTTTAAATTGTAAACTGCCTAAAGGTGCGATCCTATGCAAGTTTAGACAGAAAAAAAAGGCCTACAACTCCCAGCATGCTGGGAGCTGTAGGCCTTTTTTCTGCCTAAACTTACATAGGATGGCAACCTAAGGCAGGGACATGTCTTTTCCTTGCATTACTCTATGAAGTGCCACAGGACACTGCTGGCACTGTTGAAATCCCCATCACCCAAGTTGGAAGTTAAGGCTCCTAGATTAACTTCCATTGCTATGTAAGCAGTAAAACACCTTCTACAGTCTCCCAACTTAGCTTCCACACTTTCCTTTGGTCTTTCAGTCAAATTTATTTTTATTTATTTATTTATTATCTTTATACCCTGCCTTTTTTCCTGCAAGGAACCCAAGGCGGCTTACATAATCTTCCTCCTCCTCCTCTCCATTTTATCCTCACAGCAACCCTGTGAGGTCGGTTAGGCTGAGAGTCAGTGACTGGCCCAAAGTCACCCAGTGAGTTTTATGGCCGACCGGGGACTAGAACCCAGATCTCCTGAGTCCCAGTCCAACACTCTCACCACTATGCCACACTGGCTCTCTTCTCTTCTCAAAGCCTTCTTCTGCTGAAGACTGGGCGAACACTAAAGTGTTGGACACCAGGGTGGGTTGGAGGGGTGCCAGTCGCCACTGCTAGGATGTGCGACTCAGCAAAACTCGAGCTCACTGAAGTTCTCCGAATTCCATCTCAAAGCTTGTTCCGACTAGAGTCTGTATCGGATTGCAAGCTTTGTTTTCTTTTTCCTTTCCGCATGCAAAATCCCGGTGTATTTTCATGCATATTTTTCCCAAATGTACACCTCAATTGTCCACATCTTTATGTATGCATTCTTCTCCCATTGATTAAGGCGCATGTGTGCACATTTTTCAAAAGTATGCATTTTTTTTCATGTGCGTTTTTCAAATGTACGCATGCTGTCAAACACATTTTTCTGGGTGGGGGTCCACAAATCACATTGCAAGCTTGGAAATGTACAGAGTTCAACCACTGTTTGTGTTCGAGTCCATGTTTGATCCAGAAGCTGTTATGAATGGTATAATAAACTCCTCTTTTGAAAGAGTGACAACAAGAATTCATAGAGGCTTGGAGTGTTGGTTTATGGGACGACATTGGTCAAGTATGACCTGGAGTAACCTCTGGACTGATAGTATGAGAGCCTGTGAGAGAGATTGCGAAAAGGAGGAATGTCTGAGTTGAAATGGAGATAATATGTAAATAACAATACAAACCGGAGAGGTTAGCCTGAAAGGATTAACACATGCCCAGCAGGGAATCGGACTGTAGGCCATTGTCAATATTCAGGGAGATGATGAGTTTATGGATTGAAGAAAAGCAGGAAGTAGACAGGAGGAAATATCGCAGAGAATAGGGTTAATATACATTTAGTTAGGAAGAAATGTCTAACTAGGGGAAAACACAATAGAACAACAGGGGGATTAGTTTCCAGCACCTCAGGAGTTACTTGCTCACAGGGGACCCTTCCCCTCTCCATAGGCCAGACAGGGAGGAAGGGGTATAAGAACTGAGGGTTCTGGAATGGAAGATAGCTCACAGCTCACCTTTGCCTACACGAGAGTTGCTGTCAGAGTCAACTGTGCAGGACAATGCCAGGGACAGGGATACACCCCTGAGGACCCTGGATTCTCTCTCTCTCTCTCTTTGTAGCATGGAGCTCTAGTCTCCAAGCTTATTTAATTGCTATCCCATAGGCTATTAGGTTAAGGTCTTCTATCTCTTAGAGTTTTAGAGTATGAGTATGAATGGTGAATGCCCGAGTGCAAGGTGAAAGGGAGAAACGTGCTAAGCGAAAAGCACGTCAAATGAATCCTTTACAGGACCATCTTCTATCTGGTAACCTGTGTCCTCACTGTGGGAAGCTGTGTGGATCTAGAATTGGCCTCCACAGTCACTTACAGGACTCATCGCTAGAGTCTACACAATCTTCTTTAGAATTTCCTCCTTTTATCCCGGAAGACAATCTTACTCGGTCACGAGTGATCGCCTGATGATGATGATGATTTAATGCTTGTAATTTTGAATCTAAGAAGGCAGTCTTTTTTCATAGGCTCATAGAGTTGGAAGGGGCCCACAAGGCCATCAGGTCCAACCCCCTGCTCAATGCAGGAAACTAGAGGAGGGGGGGTCTCCCAGTCCAAGTAACAACCAGGCCGGACTCTGCTTAGCTTTCCACGCTCAGACAAGCCGAGCCAGCGTGAGCCACAGGCCTGTATTAAGGAATCTGTATCTGTTCCATCTTTCATGTAATAAAAGTATTCTTCTCTTTTCTAAGTGTGTTTGTCTGCTTTAGTACAGGGGTAAGTAGGGAACTTGCTGCACTCACAAGCCATGCACATTAGATTCTAGCAAAAGATCCTAGCACCTCTCGGGGTGGCGTGGGGTTGATGCAACTAGTCATTGGGGGGGGGGGTTACCAACTCCAACTCTGTCCAGTTGTAGCAAAGGTGCGAAGTGGGCAAAACCTGATCAAAAAACAAACTGAGACAGATTCCTCATGCATCCCTGCTTGCAGCTTCTGCGCTCTGTGTATGCTTGAATTTGAGTTGAAGAGCGAATGAGATACATTAGTAGTGAAGGGCAAGGACATTATCCAGGATGAGGTGGGGAACGAAGTTGACACAAGTGGATGAATGCAGAGGGAAGAGGCACAAGACTGGGGGCGGGGCATTGTTACCACTCGCTATATCAGTGGTGTTGAACCTCAGGCCCGTGGGCCCAGTCTGGCCAGCCTGGGGTTCCCCAAAGGGCCCCACCCCTTCCTCTGGCCCCACCCACTTTCCCCTGACTGGCCATTTTGGGGTGGTTTCCTGGCTTTTGTGCAGTGTTTCCCCCCCCCCATCCTGAAAGGGTGAAATGCCCCTCCTGAGGCTTAGCTGCTGTCAGTAAGAGAGTCAAGTATTTTGGGCCCGCCCACCACTGGAATTTGGCTCCTGAGAACTTCTCTGAAATTGATTTGGCCATCAGGCTGAATGAGGTATGGGTGTATCTGTTGTGATATGTATCACTTCACCAGCTGCAGCACATTGTTTACACATGGAAGGGACAGAATGGCTGTAAACAGGTTTGTTATGTCTTTCTGGATTCCCGTGTTGTTCGCATGGGAAACTAGACCGTGAGAGCAATATGAGCTAGTCACATGGTTTGTATGTTCTGATGACGTGCTAACTTGTTTTCTGTCTGAAGCCATCTTAGAGAGAAGCTGGACTGCTTTCTCTCTTCTCCTTTGTTTCTTCTTGCTGGACTTTGTTACTGCAACAATGTAACGTCTTTGCTGAGGTGGAGTGAAGCTCAACTTACTCCACTGGATGTAATGCTTGCTATGCATTTATACTCTGCACATGGACTGTAACTAGGAAATGTATACTCTGTAGAAATTTACTTGCTAAGTGAATAAACAGGTAGAATTAGACCTGTGGTGTTCCAGAGTGTTTCCTGACTCCATGGATTAATCTGCAACGGGGAAGCTGGAAACAGTCTGACAACAAGGCTGACTGGGCTGGAGAAACTGGCACAACACGCTGCACGCTGCACGCTGCACGGGGGGAGGTGAGATCTGGAAGATCTGTGTGTGGAATTTCAGGCCTCTGCTAGTACACAGAGACAGGATTATAAATCTCCCAACTCGCACACACTCTGCTCAGAGATAACACCAACAGTATCACGTACCTTGGGGGGGCTCACTGCTCTCTGCGGCTCAGGTCTCCGCACTGGCGGCGGCCCAATCTTGCTCTTCTGAGCGGCGCGGAGCGTTCTCCGCACCGCTCGAGCCGCTGGCGCCAGTCGAGCCGCAGTCCTCCGGAGCATCACTATGTTTTTGGCGGGGGGGAACCAGGGCAACAGGGCTTAAACAGCCCTGTTGCCCTGGTTTCCACCGCCAAAAACATAGCGCGGGGGTCCAGCGCACCAGAGCCGGAAGTGACGTGACGGGACAAGCGCGGACGGCTCTCTGCAGAGAGCCGAGCTGAGGAGCAACAGGACGCCCGAAGGTAGGTCCGCGAAGAGCCTCGCGCAGGCGCAAGTGGTGCCGAATTCAGCCCCACTCAGCCGCACGAGCCAAACAGTAACATCCCTAGAATGAGGTTTGACACTCCTGGCCTATATAACCTGGAGGCAATATATAAGTCAATAAAGGTGCAATCCTATTGTGATAATCGTAAGCTCCCGAACTCGGAGGCTTATGCTCATCCTATGCAGGGTGGCAGAAGCGCTGGAAGTGATCTTCTCTTCTCCATCCTCGCACCCTGCATTTTCCTTTCCTGCTTTTCCACTACATAACCTCTAGGTGGCACTGTGGTATAGCAGAACAGCACAATTACACAAGTAGAAAAAGCATTTTCTTTCGCTTTTATAAATAATACCGCATTTTTCCTGCTCTAAAAAAACTCGCCAAACATGCTGTGTAAAAACAGAAGTGAAGATGGAGGGGCACAATGTTGTCTAAAGAACCCGTAAACATCCATGAGTAGAGAATGACGAGCGTGCAATAAATTGCTTCATGTAGAAAAGCTCATTGTGAGATACAAACACCAGTGCTTATCTCTACGCCCACCCACTCCCTATGCTGAAGTGTCCCTAATTGACTGGAAGTGTTTAAAGGCATCACTTGTAGCTTTGCTCTTACTGTAATTACCTGGAAGTTTGCTTTTTGAATGGGGGAACAAGTGGCTTAAAGTCCTCACTCTTTTGTTCGGCTTGCTTTCTGCCAAAGCTCCTATTTATCTCATGCAAACTTCAGATAGCAATTCATGTTTCAGATTTTAAAAAAAGAGGCATGCATTACCATTGGAATGCTTAAGTGACCATTTGATATTCCTTTGAGGCATTGTTCCACACATTAAGTTCCGTCCAGAGCCCTTTCATCATAACTGCAGCTGTGCGGGGGAAGCTTTTTGAAGAGCAGAAACCGGCACCGCATTTATTTACAACATTTTCAACCTGGGTGGAAACATTGGGTTTCACCCCAAGAATGATGCAATCCCACAGCACGGGTTGAGCCTTCCCGATGGGATCAACATCCAAGGTGGCCAATTCTGTAGGAAAGGAACCCACACCCACACAACACTTAATCATAGAATCATAGAATCATAGAAAAGTAGAGTTGGAAGGGGCCTACAAGGTCATCGAGTCCAACCCCCTGCTCAATGCAGGAATCTAGGTCAAAGCATCTCTGACAGATGTCTGTCCAGCTGCACCTTGAATGCCTCCAGAGTGGGAGAGCCCACAACCTCCCTAGGTAGTTGATTCCATTGTCTTATTGCTCTGACAGTCAGGAAATTTTTCCTGATGTTTAGGTGGAATCTAGGTTCCTGTAACTTGAGGCCATTATTCCGTGTCCTGCAAACTGGGATGATCGAGAAGAGATCTTTGCCCTCCTCTGTGTGACATCCCTTCAAATACTGGAAGAGTGCAATCATATCTCCCCTCAGTCTCCTCTTCTGAAGGCTAAACATGCCCAGTTCTTTCAGTCTCTCCTCATAGGGCCTTGTTTCCAGTCCCTTTATCATCCTTGTTGCCCTCCTCTGAACCCTCTCCAGTTTGTCTATGTCCTTCTTAAAGTGAGGTGCCCAGAACTGGACGCAGTACTCAAGATGAGGCCTAACCAGTGCTGAGTAAAGGGGAATTATCACTTCCCGCGATTTGGAAGCTATACTTCTATTAATACAGCCCAAAATTGCATTTGCCTTCTTTGCAGCCACATCGCCGGCTAACAGTTGTGATCTACACAATACAAGATCTTCTACATGTAGTATTGTGCAGTGATCCCCATCTGTAAACTGCTTTGGTCCTTCCTAGTGCGCATTGCATTTATCCCTATAAATTCATTCTTTAGGCCAGCGCTCCACATCGACACTTGATTTGTTCTGTCTCTACTATAGCTAGCCCTAAGTGGCCTTCACAGATTCATAACCCTATTCACAGTGGACAAACGGGGAGCATGTGAACTATCTGGGGAAATGTGCAAATTTCAACAGAGGGAGGTGGGCTGCAAAACTCACTGGTATGCCTCCTGGCCCCCGGCCGCCATTTTAGTGTCCCGGAGGCCCTATCGTTAGCATGAGTGTCTGAATGACCGAGGGCACACAGTGAAGGCTTGGCAAAGCACACTTTACCTCACGGGGGCTGAAACTCTTTCAGCCCAAGGGCCAAATTCCTTTTCGGAGAAGCCCTCGGGGACGGGGGGCCACATTACATTGGTGGGTGGACCTGAAGGCAAAAAGGGGCAGGCCCAAAGGCAAAAGGAGGTGGGGCCAAGACACCCAAAATATTTTAGCTTCAAGCTGTTACTGTCAGTAACTAAGCCTTCGGACATTTCAGCCGTTCAGAATTGAGGGGGCGGCGCACAAAAGCTGGGAAACCACCAGGGATGGGGACTCGGACTCGAGGACTCGACTCGTGAGTTGGACTGAGTCCCCCCTCTGACTCGACTCGGACTCGAGTCCCAATATTTTTAATGGGACTCGAGACTCGACTCGGGACTCAGGACCAAGGACTTGTCAACATCCCTGGGCTGTTGACGAGTCTTCTGGCTGTGCCAGGAGCGCGATCACCGGTGAAGAGTGCATGGAAGCAAGGAGTGCCGCTGCTCGGCCACTATGGACAGCTACCAGGAGCGCAGCGCAGCCCCAACGATGTGTTGAGATTTATTTTGATGTGTTGTTGTGGGGGGTTATGGTTAGGGTCAGACATTTTGGGTTTGGCTGCCTCCGCCTGCCTGTCTGGGGTTTCCTGCCTCCTCTGCCTGCCTGGTCTCTTCTTAACCAGTTCCACAGTTTGAATTGTCCAAGACAAAGCTCCTGCTTGGGTCCCCTGCCTGCCTGCTGTTATTGGGTTGTCTTAGGGTTCTGCCAATCATTGCAGGTTTTGAAATAAGGCACCTGCCGAATTATTTAGCCGCCTGGTTATTTTGGGGGTGATTTTTGGTCGTCATTTTGGAGGACTAGTCTGTTCTTGACCAAAATCAGTTGCAGAGTTTTGAAATAAAAAGGCTCTTCACATTGTGCCAGCGTTGTCGTGGATCAGGGCTTGCATCTAGACTTCTCTTATGAGACGAACATCTTGGCTGAGCGAAGCGAGAGAGAAAACATATAGCTAACTTATAACCACCGATGGCATCAGCAGGGAGCCACAGGTGTGAGCAGAACAGCCACAAGGCTGAAGAACATCAGCCATCATATGGTATTGCTGAAGATCTAAATCCTGAATGGGGAACCTGTGGCACTCCAGATGTCATTGGACTACAATTCCCATCACCCCCCAGTCTGCGTGGCCAGTGTATATAAGCACACACATGCACACGCTAGCAGGAGCGCGGAAAAGAGCGATTTGCATGAGGAAATCAGCAGGAGGGCAATTCAGTAGCAGCGAGGCACAGTTATGGCCTTGGGGGCCCACATGTGACCCACGGGCTATGGGGCCTACACCTGCGGTCTGTTCAAGGCCAGCCTTGCCATGAAACTACACATGGTTCCATGGCTTCGGACAGTAGGTTCCAGAAGGAACGTCCATTTCTGTAGGCCTCTGGTCTCATAGCTCCGTTATTCAGACAACTGTCTCCTCTTCCATGCCTGCAACATCCATATGCCCCACTGGCCATGCTTCTTCCACCCCATATCCATACATTCACTTGACAGTGTGGAAGCTGTACATGTGTAGAGAGCCCATGCAAGCATAAAACCAACATGATCAGGGTTTCTGGAAGCCCGTATGCACATACAGGGCTGGTTCGCAAGACACGACAGCTCACTGTGGGTTATTTAACCCACGGTGAGGATGCGGCATGTGCAGGGCATATGCGGCTGCCATTTTGCATATCCAACCCCTGCTCAGGGGTTGTCGCAGCGTGCAAACCCAACGAGCTAACCACCATTACCTAACTGTAGAATAGTTGCTTAACTCTTGCATAACCCACACTCACCGGGTTAAATCACCCACAACGAGCCATGCTGTGTCACCTGAATCAGGAGGTCCCAGAGTTCAACTTTCAATGGGCCCACATACAGGCCTGTGGCTCACGCTGGCTCAGCTTGTCTGAGTGTGGAAAACTAAGCAGGGTCAGGCCTGGTTATTACTTGGATGGGAGACCCCTCCTATAGTTTCCTGCATCGAGCAGGGGGTTGGGGGACTCGATGGCCTTGTAGGCCCCTTCCAACTCTATGATCTATGAATCTCTGGAATGGGTTGCCATCAGGGCTCCATCAAGCCCCTCCATGGCAACTTTTTAGGAAGGCCCCGAAGACTTGCTTGTTTTCTCTGGCCTTCCCCTTTTTTATGTTTTATTGGAGTGTTCTGGTTCACAGCTGCAAGTGAGTCGGCAAATTTAGTAGGCTCTAGGCCAAGGGTTTTATTGCTAGTGCTTGTTGTCTTTATGAATTTTTGCTCTTTTTTTTTTTTTTTTATCATTGTATGGGTTTGGGCTATATGGGGTTTTATTATCATAAGCTGCCTTGTGAGGGTTCTTGCCCTGAAGGGTGGCTTAGAAAGATTTTAAATGAATTACTTAATACAATGAAATAATATGTCGGTGTTTGGGCACAGGAAGAGAGATGCACTGATATTGGGGATGGCCAGATAGCATGGTCCTTCTCCTCCCTCATACATTCCATTAACACATGGGGGGGGGGGCTGAAGAGCCTTAATTAATTACTTAATTAGGTTTGTATACCACCCAACTGGCAAATGCCCTCAGGACAGTTTACAGGGGTAAACATACACCCACAAAATGCACAATGAAATAACAAAACCAGAAAGTACAGCAATAAAAATATCCAAGGAATACACTGTTAATCAAATGCTTTAAAAAATATATTTTAAAATATTAAAGAGCCAGCAGTAAAATGAATAACCAAAGCTAAAGGTTAAGGGAGTGATTGTATGGCCCCTAGACATCATCTGGGAGGCCGTAGAATATTCCGGATCCCCAGACCCGAGGCTGGAAACAGAGCTCTAGCCTCTGAGCTGGGAATCTGCGTTCCAAAACCACCACCGCCCTGCAGCTGGCATGGAAAGAACCGGGCTGGCTGCCTCTCCGAGGTTAGGGACTCGATCTCAGAGAGGGGGTAAAGGGGGCATTCTGGGGGACAGGGAAGGGGAGGAAACTGCAGAGGCCAAGCTCCAATGTATCCTGTGTCCTCTGCACCCTCCTTCCCTCTGCCTCCAAAGGGCCCCGGCTAGACGGCCGAAAAGGGCGGTCTGGCAAAAATCAGGGATGGGGACTCGGACTCGAGGACTCGACTCGTGAGTCGGACTGAGTCCCCCCTCTGACTCGACTCGGACTCGAGTCCCAATATTTTTAATGGGACTCGAGACTCGACTCGGGACTCGAGGCCAAGGACTCTTCAACATCCCTGGGCTGTGCCAGAAGGAGTGGAGAGGAGCGCGATCACCGGTGAAGAGCGCATGGAAGCGAGGCGCGCCGCTGCTCAGCCACTATGGACAGCTATCAGGAGCGCAGCCCCAACGATGTGTTGAGATTTATTTTGATTGATGTGTTGTTGTGGGGGCTTAGGGTCAGACATTTTGGGTTTGGCTGCCTCTGCCTGCCTGTCTGGGGTTCCCAGCCTCCTCTGCCTGCCTGGTCTCTTCTTAACCAGTTCCACAGTTTGAATTGTCCAAGACAAAGGCCTCTGCCTGCCTGCTTTGGGGTTCCCTGCCTCCTCTGCCTGCCTGGTTATTTTGGGTTTGTCTGCCTGGTCTGTTCTTGCCAAAATCAGTTGCAGAGTGTTGAAATAAAAAGGCACACTTGTGCCTAGAATTTATTTAAGCCACACATCTGAAGCAGCCTTATTTTGTTGGAGGGAAAACCCCATTGATTTTAATAGGGACTCGTGGAGTCAGTTTTGGGAGTAACTCGGGACTCGTGACTCGTGAGTCACCATTTTGGACCAAGGACTCGGACTCGGACTCGAGACTCGAGTCCAAAGACTCGTGACTCGACTCGTGACTCGAGACCAAGGACTCTTCAACATCCCTGGCAAAAATGCAGAGCGGGACTGGTGGGGAGGCAGAGATCGGCACCTCCGCTCCTCCCGCTCTGCTGAGGATGCCCGTAAATCCTCCGCGTTCGGCGGCTTACGGGCATCCCGATTGGATTGCACCCTAAAGATTAAATGCCTGCTTAAATAAGAAGGTCCTCACCTGGCATCTCAATACAGTAATACCTCGGATTGCAAGTAACTTGGTCTGAGAGCGTTTTGCAAGACGAGCAAAAAAAAATTGAAATTTTTTTTTGACTTGATAAACGACCAAGGTCTTGCAAGACAAGTAGTCGTAGGGATGTAACCGCTCGCCTCAAGTGGGCCGAAATCGGCCCCGCTCACGCCCGCCAGAGACTTGCTTTGATATAAGAGTGTTTTGGATTACAAGCACGGTTTCCGGAACGAATTAGGCTCGCAATCCAAGGTATTACTGTACAGTCATGCCTTGGATTGAGAGCATAATTTGTTCTGGAAACGCGCTTGTAATCCAAGCAACACTCTTATATCAAAACGAAATCCCCCCCCCAAAAAAATTTGTACAGAGATTTTTAATTTAAGCCGTACTACAGTACTTGCATTGCAAGACGTCGCTTGTATATCAAGTCAAAAAAAATTAAATAAATATTTAAAAATTTGCTTGTCTTGCAAAACGCTCTCAAACCAAGTTACTTGCAATCCAAGGTATTACTGTATATGCAATGAAGACACCCGGCAGATCGCCCTGGGCAGGGCATTCCACAAATGGAACGCTTCAGAGAAGGCCCATCACTTGGTAGCCACTTGTCACAACATTTTGGGTGGCAGCACCCAGAGAAGAGCCTCCGAAGTTGCCCTTAGAAATCAGGCAGGATCATAAGGGAGAAGGCACTCCTTCCCGCGTGAATTTCAAAACCAGCTGCAGGTCCGAGCCAGAGGGTGCCATTTTAGTGTGCAACTGTTTCTAGGGCTGGTATTATCACACCGGGCTCCACTGACAAGGCAAGATGAGAGCCAAGGAGGAAAACATTTACTAACTTGGTGGTGGAGCATGGAAGAGATGCAAATGGGGTTTCTAGTCACATCCAGGGTGTGTGCCAGTTCTTGAAGAATAGCCCTGGAATGAGTCATTACAGAAAATTTCAGCTATAAAACATTAGTGGGCATAAAAATGTGTGTAGATCACACACACACACACACACACACACACACACACACACACACACACACAGAGCCCAGACGTATATTTTCAATAAAACACACTGAGATCCCTTGTAAACAGAGTTTAATTTATACTGGTGAAGGAACAGAGGGTGAGTGGAAAGATTTCTTGCAAAAGCCATTTACAGGAACGAGGTGCAGAGAAGCAGAGAGGACAATACAAAATGTTCTCTTTCAGAGATAGGAGGTGGGGAAGCCCTGTAGGGTCAGGTGGTTGGCATCATAGCTATCCTAGCTGCCTCTTGCCTTCATTCATCTCTGCAGCCATCCCACTCTCTGTGGGTGGAGCTCAAAGTATGCAAAAGTTAACGAGGAAATTTTAAGGGGAGCCATGTTGGAGCTCACTTGCCATCATACTACATCGAGGGTGGGTAACACGGGGCCCACGAGCAGGATAAGGCTGGTTATGCAAAAAAACCCCAAAAAACACCCAACACTGCCACGTCACCAAAAATCAATCCAGCGATTCTGTCGGTTGGACGGCTCCTGGCAGGACCTGCCTTACCATTCGGCACAGTGAGATGGCTACCCCAGGCAACTGATTTCAGGTGGCATCAGAGGGCAGCAAACCCGTTAATTATTTCATGTATTATTGTTGTATTTTTACTGCCAGTGAGGACGAGAGGGGTTGGAGGTTTTTTCTGCCTCAGGTGCCAACACAACCTGGCTGGTCTGGGGTACTATGGGTCTTGACGGGGTGAGTGGGTGGGATTTACTTCTCCACCTCTGGCAATGAGAAGATGCTTTAGTTGGCTGGAGGTACAATGTTTCCATCAGAGGCAGTGTTAGGGGGCTAGAGCCCCAAATCTTTCATTTGGAGCCCCAAGTCTCTGGGAAGTCTTCTTAGAGGTGTTCACGAACCTGGGAGGGGGGGGGTCCTGGATCTCCGCCACCTCGACTCTCTGTGGCAGCAGACCCCCCACCTCGATCTTCTGAGCGGCACAGAGCTATCATCATCATCATCATCATCATCATCATCATCATCATCATCATCATCATCATCATCATCATTTCTATACCACCCAATAGCTGAAGCTCTCTGGGCAGTTTACAACAATCGATTTAAAATACAATACAATATAAAATATACACAATAAAAACATTATTAAAAAATGTAAAACCAAATTTTAAATGACACAAATTGTGAGACAAGTTAATGCTTGTATAAAAGTTAAAAATGACCACCCCACCATGCACTATCTAGAGTTGTTAAAAGCCTCGACATGGAGGGCAGTCTTCATCCGGTGCCGAGAAGATAGCAGAGTTGGCGCCAGGCGGGCCTCAGGGGGGGAGCTTGTTCCAGAGTTGGGGGGCTACCACAGAAAAGGCCCTCCCCCTTGTTGCCTCCCTCCGAGCCTCCCTTGGAGGTAGCAGTCGGAGGAAGGCCCCAGATGTTGAGCACAGTGTCCAGGTAGATTGTGTTTGGGAGAGGCATTCCGTCAAGTCCCAAGCCGTATAGGGCTTTAAAGGTTAAGACCAGCACCTCGAAGCTGCAGCTTCTGAACAGTCTTCAAGGGCAGCCCCAAGTAAAGTGCATTGCAGTAATCTAGTTTTGAGATTCCGCACTTGTGGATTTTTTTTTTTTTTTGTCATGTGGGCCTGAGCCCCGGGTCATTCCGGTACCGAGCACCACCCCTGGTTTCCATGCGCATGTTTTGGTTGGTGTCTGAGTGTGATTGGCGGGTAAGAGATTGTAGTGCGTAGGGTGTGCGTACATGGTGGCTGGCTGGCTGGTTGCAGTAGAATGCATACTTGGAGTGTACATTTTAGTGGAACATGGGTGGTTAATTGTGTGTATAAGTTGGTTGTTGCATGTATGACTGAGGAGTGAGTTCATTGGTGGTTGGGGTGGCTTAGGGCGCGCATGCATGCGCAGTGGGTGGCACACTGTCGGGAGCTGCGGGATCAAGTGGTACAGATAGGTAATTTTTTGGCCCTGGACTTGTGTGGGGCCCCTTCTATAGCCATGTGTATTACTACAGTTGTGAAGCACGCAACTATTATTATTAATAATAATAATTTTATTCATATACTGCCCAACAGCTGAAGCTATCTAACATGTTTCTTCTCCCCACACCTGTAAGGATTGGGCCCGTTAGTGCTGCAAAAGAGCCTCCTCGGGCTATGGGAATAGATTCTGATTCAGAAGAGGAGGAGGAGGAGGAGGAGGGGAAATAGATACTGTGATGCCAAGGACAGCCGAACTGCAGATAAGCAAAGAGGCGGGAGGAAGTCAGTCAGTCCCAGATACCACCGTGGGATACCAGGGCAACTCCGACGAGGAGGAGGAGGGAGGAATGGGCGTGACAGATCCAAGAGTCAGGCATCAATTAAGGAGGGAAGATCCAGGAAGAAGCATAAGATGCTCCAGGTGGTTGCCTCTGAAGCAACATGAACCGCCTTAGGGGGCAGCTTTTGGTGTTTTGAGTACGAGGGCGAGGGGGATGGTTGTGATGGACCCTCAGTCTGAAGACAGCATTCTTGCAACGAGGTCCCATTTCCTTAATGAAATGATTCTATAGACTTCTAACACAGCCTGTTCCTTTTGTTATCAATATCTGTATTGTGCTTATAATTTGTGCCTTAAAGCTGGCTTTGCTGGCCTGCATTAACAGAATAAAGCTGCTGATTAGATCAGCTTCTGTGTCTGCCTTCTGAAGGAGAGAGAGGGAGAGGCGGCCCACACACACACACACACACACACACACACACCACAACATACACTGCCATCCCATGCTTTAGAGCTGCGTCTACATTCCTAATGTGTTAGAGCAAAACAAAACGAAACAAATAATAATAATACTCTGAGCATGTGCAGTTTCCCATTTTAAATTCACTTACCTGATAGCACCATCATGGCTACAAGAATGAAACGGAGTTCGCTTCTGCTGCCTGCACTGATGCTAAGCCCATTTACTTGGGAATAATCACAATTTTGTTGTAGATGAGAGTAATATATTTTTAAAGTTTTAAAAAAAAATTGAGCATCTGTAACTATGTAGATGTCCAGTTGGCCAACCCCAACTATAACATGTTTTTAAAAATGAATAAGAAGAAAGGATGCTGCAGAAAGCCACATCAGTCC
This sequence comes from Shinisaurus crocodilurus, assembly GCA_021292165.1. NCBI lineage: Eukaryota > Metazoa > Chordata > Lepidosauria > Squamata > Shinisauridae > Shinisaurus > Shinisaurus crocodilurus. Next base: position 7,937,582 of record CM037880.1, on the reverse strand, counting down.
CAGTGGACCCCGATGTACCCATGGCCGGGAACCGCTGGTGCCAGGCTGTCCAACTCTAGCTACATCACTGGTTGGGTCTGTGTATGCAGCTGCCCCATGTGGTGAATCATGGAACTGCAGGTGTCAGCTTCTCCGTGAAGTACCTTGAGGACCGAGACTGACTCCGCCCACACAGGCTGGTCATTGGGCTGATCTTCTTTGGTAGGAAGGACTATAAAGGCTTCCTGTTTCAGTTGAGCTATGCTTAAGCAACCACTCATAGGACTGAGCGAAAATGGCCTCCATCCATGCCATTCACTGAATATTCGTGCGGGAGGGAACTGATGCTCTTCAAGATTTTCAGTGGCGGTGAATCTCATCTGAGAAATTTAGGCTTGCTAGCTGTTGAATATACAGGCCTGTGGCTTACGCTGGCTCAGCTTGTCTGAGTGTGGAAAGCTAAGCAGGGTCAGGCCTGGTTATTCCTTGGATGGGAGAGCCCTCCTCTTGTTTCCTGCATTGAGCAGGGGGTTGGACTCGATAGCCTTGTAGGCTCCTTCCAACTTGATGATCTATGAAATCTATGAATGAAACTCTAGTCTAGTGTTAATTCTTCTTGGTGGATGAAGGGAGCAATGGCCTAAGAGAGGAGGACGGGAAGGAGTTGGGGCCAAGCCAGATGCTTCCTTGAACAATGTGAAGAAAAATTAAACAGCATTAAAATTGGATCCACAGTTGCACCTGAAAACTCTCACCCTGCTCACGGTTGGCAAAACTAGAGAGAACGGTTTGCCAAATATTCTCCGGGAGAGCTTGAAAAATTATTTATTTATTTATTTATTTATTCATTCATTCATTCATTCATTCATCCATTCCATTCCATTTCTATACTGGCCAATAGCTGAAGCTCTCTGGGTGGTTCACAACAATTTATAAAATTACAAACCACAAAAAAAATAAAATACCACATAAAATTTCAGTATACAAAATTGAAAACAATTTGAATGGCTACAAAAATTTCAATAAAGATACTAGACATGTTAAAAAGACAGCTGACATAAATGGCCCATCAAATGCCATTAAATACTATTAAATGCCTGGGGGTAGAGGGCGGTCTAAAACCTGGTGCCGAAAAGATGACAGCATTGGTGCCAGGTGAGCCTCAGTGGGAAGATCGTTCCAGAATCATGGGGCCACCACTGAGAAGGCCCTCTCCTTTGTTGCCACCCTCTGGACCTCCCTCAGGGGTGGCACTCGGAGGAAGGCCTCAGATGTTGGGCATAGTGTCCGGGTAGTTTCAGGTCAGGAGAGGTGTTCCATCAGGTATTGCTGCCCCAAGTCATGTAAAGAACATTTTCAAACAGAAAAAGTATAATCTGGAAATTTTCAGCCTAGTCCTAGAAGGCCTTCCTGAGCTCTAGCGTATTCCTGTATCATTGCTTATTCCTCAGTCTTATCTTCTGGCTTGGTCCTTGATTCTTCTGCCTTCTGCTTTGCCCTTTGGTCCTGGCTGCTTCTTTGGTCCTGACTACTGGCTTTTTCCATGGCTCCTGGCCCAGTTCAGGCCACTGTCCACTGCCCATCCCTGATGTCATGCATGAGATTTCTTGTAGTTTGGTTTTGATAAAAATTTACCAAAATTTGCAAAGTTCTCCATATTTTGGACAAAAATAACTTGAGATTTTTAAAAAAAATGATTGGGGGAAGAAACCATAATTGACAGGTTCGGCCATCCAGGCCCAAGGCTTTGAGTGTTTAGCAATTATTCAACCATGTTAGTGCAAAATTAGGATTGCCACCTCTTTTTTTTTTTTCCCCTGACGGGCTCCTCACCTTTAACAGCTGTATGGCAGGCGGGTACGTCACGGTCCCCTCCATGCTGGGAATAGCTGTACATATTGAACTGAAATTCAGCTGGTGCAGATGGGTGAGCATTTCATTTCAGTTTGTTCTTGATAAGAAGTTCCCAAATTTCTCAAAGTTCTTCATATTCAGAAGATAAAGAACTTGAATTATTATTATTATTATTATTATTATTATTTAAAAAGAACTGTATATAAGAGAATGCAAACCTGACAGATTCACCCATTTGTATAAAGGGTAGCTCACATAACAACAGCTTCCTATGAAAAATAAACCCAATTTACAGAAAACCTGGCGGACTGAAATACTGAAAATCCTGGCAACATTATTTAACCCCACTGTTTACTTTACTTAGGGTGCAATCCTATGCATGTTTAGACATTAAAAAAAAGTCCTACAACTCCCAGCATTCTCCAGCCAGCAAAAAAAGTCCTACAACTCCCAGCATTGGTGGCTGGGGAATGCTGGGATTTGAAGGATTTTTTTTTCTGTCTAAACATGCACAGGTATTCATTTTCATGTCCAGCATGCAAACCAATTCCTTGAGACTGGTTTTAAATCTGCTGGTAATTAATGCACACTTACTAATTATATACTTTTCAATTAGCCTAGAAAAATCATCTTTTTTTTTTTACCCCTGCTGAAATTCCAATGAAGGTGACAAACTTCAAAGTGACTCCAGCTGGGATATCTAGTCGTTTATAGCAGCCCTTAATAATCGGTAGTTATGTCTGGTAATTAAATCCTAATTAAATTGACTGAATAATGTGTTTACTTCTGGGCATTCTCATGAATATAGATGCCTTTGGCGGAGAGAAATTAAAGTGCTCTAAGTAATTGCAAATATTTTAACATTCATTTTCACTTGGAAACAATATCTGAAATCTGTATAATATCTTATAAAGATGAAACTTTATAAGTTTAAAGCAACAACACATACGCACGCCCCCAAAAAACCCTCAAACCACCTTGCAAACATAAAGCAAATATATTTCTTTTGCTTTGTAGAGATCAAATTGAACATAAGTCATAATATTTGCTATTTTTGTTGCTAGGATCTCTGCTTTCATATTGAGTGTTGCTGGACCCTCCCTGATGCAGAAGCCCAAGAGCAAATGGACTCAGGGCGCAATCCAATGGGAATGCCCTTAAACCTCTGAACTCAGAGGATTACAGGCATCCTATGCAGGGCAGGAGGAGCGTAGAGGCAAAGGTTACCTCCGTGCTCCTCCCGCTACAGCACTTTGGACGGGGAAGGAAGGAGGTTGGGGCGCTGCTGGGATACATCTTATCTTGCTGGCCCCGGTCTCCTCCCCTCCTTGCCCCCTGGGACGCCCCCTTTACCCCTTCTCCGAGGTCAGTCTCGTGACCTCAGAGGTGCTGCTGGTGTGGTTCTTTCCGCACCGGCTGCGCGGGGGGAGAGGGCAATCCAAGCGCAGAATCCCAGCTCTGAGAGGTCAGAACTCTTTTCCGACCTTGGAGCTGGGACTCTGAAAAATCCAATGTCCCTCTAGAGCAGGGCTCGCCAACCTTGGGTCCCCCAGATGTCGCTGGCCCACAGCTCCCAGCATACCCAGCCAGCATGGCTAATGGCAGGGGATTCTGGGAGCTGTAGTCCAGCAGCATCTGGGGACCCAAGGTTGGAGAGCCCTGCTCTAGACGCTGCCTCGGGGCCATATAGGATCACTCTGTTAATGAGATTTTTATTTATTATATTTATTTATTACATTTATACCCTGCCTTTTTTCCTGCAAGGAACCCAGGGCGGCTTACATAATCCTCCTCCTCCTCCTCCTCTCCATTTTATCCTCACAACAACCCTGTGAGGTAGGTTAGGCTGAGAGTCAGTGACTGGCCCCAAGTCACCCAGTGAGTTTCATGGCCGAGCGGGGACTAGAACCCGGATCTCCCGAGTCCCAGCCCCAACACTCTCACCACTACGCCATACTGGCTCTAGAGATGGGGTTATTCTGCCCCTCTTAGAGCTACCCGTAACCACCTCTACGAAGTAGCCCTGCCCAGTTCAGCAAGTCCGGAAGTGGCGCATCCTACCCTTGGTCCTGGCTTCTCTCTCCACTCTGCCAGTTCTAAAATGGCTCAAATGGGATTCTGGCTAGGCAGACTGGGTCAAGGGCCATGGCAGATCAGTGGTATAGCACAGGCTTTGCATGCAGAAGGTCCCAGGTTCAATCTCCCCAACATTTCCAAATAGGCCTGCCTGAAGCCCTGCAGAGCTACGGCTGGTCAGCAGAGAGCAGGAATGGGGCACCTCTGGCAATTAACCTTTAAACACCCTGCCAAGAATCAAGCCATTGCGAAGATTTGCAGCTGTGCATTTTGCAGGCAGGAGAGCTGCTCATGCATGAGTAGACATGCACACGCCTGACATCTGGGATGCTATTTGAAAGTGCTGCTGAGTGACCCACTCCTCCTTACTTCTGAGTAGACATGCAGATGCTTTGTCCTGCTTACTTCTGAGTAGGCTTAAAACGGTAATACTATTTGGCCCCAGGCCCCCAGCCACTCTGCCTTTAGCTCTGCTCACAGATGGAATGTGCCCCCTCCTTGAGACCTTTTCCATTTTGCAACTGGGCCCTTGGAGGTTGGTGACTCCTATTTTGGTGGGGCTTCTAATCTGCTGCAGGTTTTATTTGGAGCTTTATAGGAGCTATCTGTGGTGCTCAATGGTGGTGAACCTATTTTGGGGGATGGAGTTCAGCACCGTGGATAGCTCCTATAAAGCTCCAAATAAATAGGAGTCACCCCTGGCCCTCAGGCTGAAAAAGGTTCCCCACCCCTGGTGTAGGTGTAACCTACCTCACAGGGTTGTTGTGAAGATAAAATGGAGAGGAGGATGAGGATAATGTAAGCCGCTTGGGTTCCTTGCGGGGGAAAAAGGCGGGGTATAAATATAACAAATAAATAAAATAAATAGACAAAACAGAGCTAGATGGATCAATGGCCTGACTTGGTATAAGGCAGCTTCCTATGTACTTTTCCTGTTCATATGTTCCTAAACAGCTACTAGTTACCCAAACTGGGCAATGTTGACCATGCATGGGGGGCCTTCCTTTTGGCCTGTGTTTGGGACGGAGGTCAATAACAGGTCTCAAGCAATGGCAATTTAGCCACAGGCGCCTCCCTCCTGTTGTCCATTAGGACAGTGTTCTCCAACCTTGGGTCCCCAGATGTTTTTGGCCTACAACTCCCAGCATGCCCCAGCCAGCTAGGCTGGCTGGGGCATGCTGGGAGTTGTAGGCCAAAAACATCTGGGGACCCAAGGTTGGAGAACACTGCATTAGGACATCTTCATTTGGTTCATGGACACCATTGCTCAGATGCTCTTCTGGATCAGGAAATGGTGCGCAGATGACTCCTATGCCCACGACCCCTTGTGACTGGATCGCCGCATCCAGGAAAAGTCACACCCTCTGTCAATGGACCCGGGAGAGTGAGTACATCACTATGTAGATCTGAGGTGGGGAACCTCCGACTTGCGGGCTGGATGTGGCCCACGGGCTCTCACCAACCGGCTCGCGGGGCCTTCTCTCTGCACTCCATTGGCATGACAGGAAGGATTTTTTCCAAGCTTAATTGCAGCATGGGGGGGGGGGCAATTTGGATCAGAGTTCGGGGGGGAGGGTCAACCCTTCCCACTCCAGCTGAGCAACCCACCCTGCCCGTGGTGCAATTAGTCTCGAAAAAGTCTTCCATTGGCTCCTATGGAGGCCTTTTCCCAAGCCTGTTTCCTGCAGAGGGGGGGGGGGGGATGAAAGAAAGGGGGTTGGCTCTGCCCACTTAGATTTGGCCCCAGATACTTTCTTCTTTGCCACACCCATTTTTTACAAGGCCGCCGCCCAACTCTGGCAGGCAGCCCCATGCAGGCTAGCCAGAAGGAAACGCAGCTCTCAGGCCAAGAAAGGTTCCTCACCTCGATATGCAGAGGTGCATGTTGTATCTGCTTGACCTATAGCTGTTAAAGATGAGGAACTTGTCAAAAGAAAGAGACTAAGAGAGGTGACAAGCCTAATTTTCAGTCCAAAAATTGCTCATTGCTATTCACCCCCCTTTCACTAATAATAAGTAATCATTGTGATCAAACCTGATCAGCAGGGAACCGCACACAGAGCAGCAGCCATGCATGTGAAGGGAGAGGCATGTCATTCTAGAGCTGTGTGCATCAACCATCTCAGTGATCTTCACAACATCCTTGTAAGGAAAGTCAGCACATTGTGACTGGGTTTGGACAACACGACGATAACCCACACTCAAGGGTTGAGTATGGGTTGAGTGTGGGGTTGTTGTTGAACCATGGGCTGTTGTTGAAACGTGGGTTATTGTGTTGTCTGATCCCAGCTGCGCAAACAAGCCATGGCTTGTTAACCACGAACAACCCATGAAGAGAACCCACGGTTTGTTGCTGGGTTGTGAAATGTGGGTTGCTCACCATGATTTGTTATCTCGGCTGGGTTCAGAGACAACATGATAACCCACAATTCAGCAACAATCCACAGTTCAACGACAACCCACACTCAACCATACTCAACCCTTGAGTGTGAGCTATCATGTCTGAACCCAGTCATTATCTCCATATTGCAAATGGCTGGATTAAGAGAATGCTTGGATGCTTCAAGCTACCTCATGACTCTATGTCTAAGGGGAGATTTGAAGTAGGGATTTGCTGGCTCAGAGCTTCACACTTCTAAGCATTACATGAAACAAGCTCCCTGCATATGTCTGATGGTGTATATCTCGGGGGAGGGGGTGTCAGCTGAAGTTAGCAGAGGGCCAATGCTCTGGCAAACATCATGAATTCATTGCATCCTGGTTCGAGAGAGCAGGAACATTTGTCAAGTTGATGAGAAACATCTCTGGTTCCAGGCACCTGAGCCCAATTCCCTTGCCTCCTCAGATTTGTTCACATCAGGAGATGGGTCCCAGCTCATCTCAAATTAGTGTCATTGCAGGCGTAACCTGTGTCCTCACTGTGGGAAGCTGTGTGGATCTAGAATTGGCCTCCACAGTCACTTACAGACCCATCGCTAGAGTCTACACAATTTTTTCGAATTTCCTCCTTTTATAATTTTCTTTTTGTAATTTTATCCTGGAAGACAATCTTACTCGGTCACGAGTGATCGCCTACTACTACTATCTCACCCTAGATTTAGAAAAATTAAGATATCTCACCCGTCACTTCCTGGTGCAGCCTTCCCCAATCCTCATGCCACCTTGGGTTTGTGGGACTTGTGGTCCAAGGCATCTGGAGAGCACCACATTAGAGAAGGCTGTCCTAGAGGCTTGGGAAAGATATAGAGCTGACCATGGCCAAATCCTACCCACCATGACCACATACCCAACTCAACTTGGAAATAATTGAGACAGAACATGTTATTTAACCGAACATCTAAACCAGGGGTCCAGAAATTCAGACACGAGGACCACATCTGGCCACTGGGGGTCCTAATGTGACCCCCCTATGGCTCCCAATATGGTCAACCCCTTTTCCCCTGGCCCCACCCCCTTTCCCTGGCCCCACCCCCTTTCCTCCAGCCACCGCTTGGTGGCTTCCCAGCTTTTGTATAGTTTGTTCCCCCAATCTGAAATGCCTTCCTCCGAAACGAAATCTGGCCCTCGGGCTGGAAGAGGTCCTGTACCCCTAATCTGAACAATACTTTTCTTGTAAACTTCCCAGAGGCTGGGAACTGCTGGAAAAGGAATGTGCAGTAGATAGGCCCTCATCCAATCCACCACGGCACTCCTTATACTGTATCACTTTAAATGGTATTATTGTAGCAAAACACACAGGTCCTATCTAAGACATTTTGCTGCCCAAAGTGGAACAGCCAATGGCACAGACACAAACACACCACAGTCAAGGTGTATAGTATTTATTTATTTATTTATTTAATACATTTTTATACCGCCCAATAGCCAAAGCTCTCTGGGTGGTTTACAACAGTTAAAATCATAAAATACAATATAAAATATAAAATTTAAAACCATAGATTAAAAACAAACAGCAGAGCTAGCAGCAGCAGTTACAATAACAGAATTAAAAACAATTACAAGATTAAGATGATTAAAATGATTAAATGCCTGGGAGAACAGAAAGGTCTTCACCTGGCGCCGGAAAGAATACAAAGTAGGCGCCAGGCGAACCTCTTTGGGGAGCTCATTCTGTAACCGGGGTGCCACAGCAGAAAAGGCCCTCCTCCTGGTAGTACCCAAGGCAAGCCAAGTTATTCTGACACCCAACCAGAAAATTCCACAATCTCCTTCTCCGTGGAAGTAAAAGCATAATAATGATAAGATTTGACAGCTAAATATTTGCTGCCCATTCACGGCACCTGAGATCAGCTGTTCGAAGTGGCTGCCTCGCTCTCACCCAACCGGATGTGCAGAAAGCTTCCATCAGCAGCACAAACCTTCTACCCATGGTAGTTCAGGTAGGTAGGGACGTGTGAAACCTGGCCCTTTATTTCTGGGGCTATTCCCACTTTTCTGCCCGCTGCCATTGCACATTAAGGCTACCGATCTGCCAAAGTGGATATGCCATTTTTCACACCGCGGCTCTGGATCATTATTGACAGCGCTGGATCCAGGTTTTGGAGGGGGGGCCTGGGCAAGGCACCCTCCAGGGGGCCCCTCCCTCCACGAGTCCACCTTCTCACCGCCATCATGGTCACCAGCCGCTATTGCCCCTCATCCTCTTCTTCCTTATCATTTGCTACCACTTGGTTGCTTGGCAGACAGGGAGCAAGAAGTGAGTAAGCAGGCAGTGGCATCTGCTGCCGTGATTTTTCACTCTCCCCCCATTGTCTGGGCTAAGGCGAGAGGCAGGTAAGCAAGCAGGTTGCAGTGGTGAAGAGGAGGAGCGACTCCAGGGTGCTCTTGTCTGTGGGTTCCTGCCTGGGGTACGGGCCCTCGGCAAGTGCCCAGCCATGCCTACCCATAATTCCAGCCCTGATCGTTGTACATCACAGGCATACTGCAACCTACAATCACATTTATTTATTTATTTATTATATTTATACCCCACCTTTTTTCCTCTTGCAAGGAACCCAAGGCGGCTTACATAATCCTCCTCCTCCTCTCCATTTTATCCTCACAACAACCTGTGAGGTAGGTTAGGCTGAGAGTCAGTGACTGGCCCAAAGTCACCCGGTGAGTTTCATGGCCGAGCGGGGGGACTAGAACCTTGAAGGGTTGTCACACAGAGGAGGGCCAGGATCTCTTCTCGATCATCCCAGTTTGCAGGACACGGAATAATGGGCTCAAGTTACAGGAACCTAGATTCCACCTAAAACATCAGGAAAAATTTCCTGACTGTCAGAGCAATAAGACAATGGAACCAACTACCTAGGGAGGTCGTGGGCTCTCCCGATCTGGAGGCATTCAAGGTGCAGCTGGACAGCCATCTGTCGGGGATGCTTTGACCTGGATTCCTGCATTGAGCAGGGGGTTGGACTCGATGGCCTTGTAGGCCCCTTCCAACTCTACTTTTCTATGATTCTATGAACCCGGATCTCCCGAGTCCCATGCCCAGCCCTACACTCTCACCACTACGCCACACTGGCTCTGATTTCATGTCATGTTCCCCTTTCAGCAACACAAATATTTCAGAAACCTCAAACGTTTTATTCTTTTACCTGTTTTATCTGTTATTGTTCACCACTCTGAAATCTCCATGCTGGGATATGGAGTGGTATATAAATCTTGTAAATAAATAAATATGACCTAAATAAGCAGTGTAATTTAGGTCTGAATCACCGGTGCACATTAATTGTGCAATTGGCTTCATTGCATATCATCTTGCACATCTAGTTGGTGCTTTCTTTTTTTCATGGATCTCATTATAACATTAACTGATCTTCTATTTGGCATCGTTAACCTGCACAGCAAAGGAGCAATTTTTCCATATACCTTTCCAGGCAGTGAACACAGCTGGGCTGGGGTGCAAAAGCTGAGCAAGGGTTCAGTCAGGAGTTCAGACAAGTCAGTAGGGATGGACAAATATTAGGTTTACTTTTTCCCACTTTCAAATTATTTTAATCTTAAATTCTTTCCATCCTGGTTTAAGAAGGAATGTCAGAATTTGGGTAAGTCCTTAGACAAAACAAACAAGCCAAACAAAATGATCACCCATTGCCACTAGCTAAATTCAATGGATTGGATCCAGATTTAGTCATACTTAAAGCAGAGCCGTTGAAATCAGTGGGAGTTAAGTCACGACCAATTTAAGTGGCATTGATTTCAATGGGTCTCCTCTATCGGTAGGACTAAATCTGGATCCAGTCCAAGAAGTAGAACTGTTCCTAGCATGCAGAGGTGCATGTTGTATCTGCTTGACCTATAGCTGTTAAAGATGAGGAACTTGTCAAAAGAAAGAGACTAAGAGAGGTGACACAACCCTAATTTTCAGTCCAAAAACATGGTTGAATATGCTGGGATTCAAACCAAGAGCTAACCCCACTGCCTGGATGGACAATTCAGTCCATTTCATTTACTCTCACACTCATTTTGGGGGTGGGAGGGGAAACACCTCAAGTTCTTTCCATCCTGTTTATGAAGAAGTTTGCAAAGTTTGGTAAATTCTTGTAAATAAATACATTTTAAGAAACCAAAGAATTCTCAGCCACCCCTAGACATTTAAAGGGGCCTTGTCTTAAATTCTAAGTGCTGTCTCCAATGGCATTGGGGGAAATCACAGCTCAACTGCCCATTCCAGAGTGGAGTCCTCTCTATCCAGGGATGATGGTGACACTACCTTCTCAGGCTGGGGAGGTTATGGAAGGATGAGCTTCAGGAGTGGAGGCGGAGGGCGCCAATGTCAGTGGGGCTGTTTATCCACTCCAGATTTCACGCTAAACCTTTAAATAGCTAGCCATGGTGCTGAACCTATTTTGCCCTAGCGTTCAGCACCATGGATAGCTCCTTTAAAGTTTAGAGTGGCTACACTGCCCCACTGACATTGGAGCTACCAGCCTCCACTGAGCTCCGGGGTTCATTGTGCTCCAGAGCCTTTTTTATTTATTCCAAACTGTTTTTTTGGGGGGGGCAGCTTTGAGTGTGGACCCCTTCCAAGGTACAAAAGTTAAAGAAACAGTACAAAACAATAACATTCAATTAAAAGAGCCTTGTGGAAAGTGGAACCATCTGGCGTCTGCCCTGAGGGCAAATCTCTTCCCCACCTTACCTCTTCACTGGGGTCTACAGTTTCATACCCTATGAATGGTTGAGCACAGCGCCGGGGGGCAAAACATTCCATCAACTGTCCCTTTTTCATCCGAAGTGATGGCTCTTGATTTCCAGTGAACTGCAAAACAGCAAGAGAGGCTTGCAAACAAAATAGACGGCATTTCAAAAGGAAGGACAAAATAAAAAACAATAAAAACTAAGACTCGGCTTGTCCAAGAGTCACACAATGCAAAATAAAGGAAGCAGAACCCAAAAGCAATGGTTTTAGCTTTTGATATAACTGGAATTTACTGACAAAGCAATCCAACGCTCTAACAGACTGGTGAGCTAGCAGCAACCAGAGATAAGGTTTGAGAATGAGAGAGAGACAAAGAGGAGGTATATAAAAATATTAACTCCACATTGTGTTATCTCTCTGCCATCCAACAAGGGAGCCAAGTTGGCAAAGCCAAGAGGAAGGACAATTAATACGCTCCCTAGGATGAAAAAGCTTTCCAGGATTGAACCAGAAAATGTTATCAAAGTGATTAGTACCAGTAGGCAATTCCCAATTAAGTAATTAGCTGGGTGTCGCTTTGCTCTCCCCATGCTTATTTGGATAATGCTAGCCTTCTCTTGCCATCTTCCGCTGATTTCTTCAAGAATTTCTGAGGGATTCAAAAGGGGAGGGAGAGATGGTGTGGCGTAGTGGTGAGAGTGTTGGACTGGGACTCGGGAGACCCGGGTCCTAGTCCCCACTCGGCCATGAAACTCACTGGGTAACTTTGGGCCACTCACTGACTCTCAGCCTAACCTACCTCACAGGGTTGTTGTGAGGATGAAATGGAGAGGAGAAGGAGGATTATGTAAGCCGCCTTGGGTTCCTTGCAGGGAAAAAGGCGGGGTATAAATATAACAAATAAATAAATAAAATAGTAACTTACAATTTCTAAAAAGGGAATCAATGGGTCCCAAGCTTTCTCAGAACACATACTTCTACCTCTAATTTCAAATTGGGGTGGGGGGGCGTGATCACCTGGTGGTCAGAGACATGAGCCCTATCCATGCTCAGCAATATTTTCTTGGCCACGTGAAATGTACAAAAGGTACTTCTTCACATAGTGCATAGTTAAACTATGGAATTCACTTGTAGTGATGTCCACCACTTTGGATGGCTTTAAAAGGGGATTGGACAAATTCATGGAGAATAAGGCTATCAATGGCTACTAGTGCAGATGGCTACATGCTACCTCCAGTATCAGAGGCACTATGTCTATGTACACCAGTTGCAGGGGAACATGGGTGGGAGGGTGCTGTGGCACTCCTGTCCTGCTTGTGGGCTTCCCATTGGGGCAGCTGGTTGGCCACTGTGTGAACAGAATGCTGGACTAGATGGACCCTTGGTCTGATCCAGCAGGGCTCTTCTTAAGAATGCATGAGAGTGTGTTTATTGTGCTCAAATCAGATAATCTGGAAAGACTGTCAGAACTAAAAGACAGAGGGACCATTGCTCAATGGTGGAGCATATGCTTCGCATGCATAGATAAGAAGTCCCTGGACTCAATTAAAAACCAAACGTCTGAGTAGGAAGGTCAAATTTGCAAAGTTCTTCATATTTGGGAGAGAAAGAACTTGGGATTTGGATAAATTCAAACGCATGAGAAAGTGAAACTGAGAGATTTGCCCTGCCCATCCCTAGCACAGGGCTAGGGAAGACCTGGAGAGCCTTTGTCAATCTAAGTAGACAACTTTGGAACCAGTAGCCTGACTCAGCATAAGGCAACTCACTGTGTGTGTTAAAAATGCCATTTTGTCACACGAGACAGCATCATTTGGGGATGGATTTATCTGTTATAAAGTGTTTAGAATCTGACTTCCTGCTTCTAAAGAAATTAGAAAAGTATCTCTGGCGTCCAAAAGGGAAATGGATCTGTCAGGATGAGAGAGTATGAGAGAGAAAAAGAGTATCAAACTTTGCGAACACAACATCCCCTGTCAGTCTTACAACTCTGTTTGTTTAGTCAAACCCATGTTGAACATAAATGCACAACTGTATCTCCCACTGGTTGCCAAACTGAGCTCCAACCATGTTTGTCAAAGTAGTCATTAAAAAGCCATGTTTGTCCTCTCTCCAGAGATTACTTCAGTCCTTGACAAGGCTTCGGATCTTATCTGCAATACCCCCACCAGCTGCAATTGGGCTACTGGTTTGCCAGAGATTATCAATTGTCAACTGCCAAGTCATGTAACTGATGTGTTGACCATGAATGTAGGTCAGCTGCCAAGCTGAGTTCTCTGCTTGACTTTGTTTCAACATCCAAAACGATTATGAAGAGCCATTGTGCGCAGGTAGTATCTTAGCGAGTAACATGACCCTTGAAGAGTTCAATATTAGAACTTGGTATTATGGGCTAGAGTTAGACTCCACCCCTTGGACTTTCATTTGCTCTGCTTTTCAGTTTCAGTTGTGTTCCCTACCCACTCATATTTGTTTGCCTGCAGTAAGAGTTTGTTTATTCTGCAGTTATTATGATGGGTGGAGCATGACTGGGTGATTCATAGATCATAGAGTTGGAAGGGGCCTACAAGGCTGTCGAGTCCAACCCCCTGCTCAATGCAGGAAACTAGAGGAGGGGTCTCCCATCCAAGTAACAACCAGGCCTGACCCTGCTTAGCTTTCCACGCTCAGACAAGTTGAGCCAGCGTGAGCCACAGGCCTGTAGGGAGAAATAAAGAGATAACTTAAAATAATCTAAAAAAAACACCCTACCTTAAATTATCCTTTACTCTTTTAAAGCACTCGCTCTACTCACAATCATAGTGGCTATTTCTTCTCCTTTTTCTTGAGTACTTGATGGCAAAGGATGGATACAGCCCTAGTAGAAACAATGCTGTGCAAACTGGGGTTAGCTGGCTGGCCACCTAGACTGTAACTCAGGCCTAATCTCTGATTTCCCGAATGTGTGCAGCTCAGCCTGAGGCCTTTTCAAGGTTTCCGAAAAATCAACCCAGCAACCAGTAAAGAACAAGCAGAACCACAACTACATCCAATTGCTTTCCACAATTACCGGTAGTATCCAATCGCTTAGTTAGTCCTTTATATAGCAACCAGTTAAAAAGTTTCCCCTTCATTGTTCAACAGAAAGGAAAATCTAAAGGTCAGGAACAAGACTAGAAGGAGGGACCCTCAAGGAGGAGTTAACAAACACACCCTAAAGTGTTTTATTTTCTCTCTGCCGTTCCCTAAACTTCTAGTATGGACAAGTTTGTTTTTTGGGTGGAATCTAAAACTGAGAGATACCCAACCCAGCATCAAAGCCAAGCTCAGGACTTCACTGTCATTACCAAAGTAGTGAAGGTGCAGATAACCCTGAAGGCGCGCAAGCCTCGTGGAAAAGCAGAGCGCTTCACTTGTGTGAGATGGAAGATTTAAAATCCTATTCCCGTGTGCAGACGCCCATAAATCTACACACAGAAGTTCAGACCTGTCTCTCCCACTCCACGCAGCATTCCAGCGTATCGGATGTCAGCCAACTCAGCTTCTTCTTGTTTGCAGATTCCAGTAATAAAGAAATAACTCTGTAAACTCCACAGGTCTATTCTACCTGTTTATTTATTTCAGCAAGTATATTCTACAGAGCATACATCTCCTAATTACAGTCCATGTGCAGAGAATAATGCATAGCAAGCATTCAATCCAGTGGAGTAAGTTGAGGTTTACTCCACTCAACACAGACGTTACATGATTGCTTTAAGTCCAGCAAGCACTAGTCAGAAGACAAGAGAGTGAAGAAGAAAACAGTCCTGTTCCTCTCTCACCAACAAAGAGAAAGACAAAGGCTACAGACAGCAAAACAAGACAGTACATCACCAGAAAGCATAAATCATGTGACAGGCTCATACTGTTTCCCATACCCTCTAGTAACCCCTGCGAAAGCACGAGATTCATAGAAAGACACAACAAACTTGTTTACCGCCAGTCTGTACCTTGCATGTGTAAACAATGTGATCCAGCTTGTGAATGTGATACATATCACAACAAGTAGTTCCGTGCATGAGGAATCGGAACACCGGGACAGACCACAGGCGAAAGAGGGCTGCAGCTATAGGCAAAAGTCAGGCTCTTGAGCCCCATATTCCTGCCTGGCAATCTCTCGAAAAATGGTGAGACAATTCAACAGATTAAACTTCATGCATACCTGAAGGGATGTAATTCCTGACAAGAAATTACTGCCTGGCCATCACACATCCTCTCCACCAGTATGTGTGTGGGGGTGTGTGGATTGGCTGGGTGGGTGACACTGAAGAACTCAACCCACTTATGCTCGGTGGACTTCGGTGCACCTCACCAACTCAAGAACTGAAAGCAGGTCAAGTCAGGGGGGGGGGGGGTGTTGTGGCTTCCGCTTTTAAAGCGGGCTGTGATTTGCTTCTTCTCTCTCTCTTTTTTTAAAGACAGGGAAATTTGCGTAAAATACAGTTGCAGTTTGTGCAAAATACGGCCACAATCTGTGCAAATTTGTGGCTGCATCTCCGCAAATTGCACACATTGTGGCTGCATTTCATGCAGATTGCACCTGTATTTGTGCACAAATTTCTCTGCCTTTAAAAAACAACAACAACAACACACACACACACACACATGGGATGGCAGCTCACTTTAAAAGTGGAAGACCGTGTGCTGGATCAAGTCTCATCGGAGCGAGTCGGTGCCAGCGCTGGGTAGACGGGCCGGATTCCAGGGGGCTGAGCTGGGCCAATCTGCTGGATTTTTTGACCCTCCGAGTGGATTCCTTGTACATCCCTAGCTGGCACTATGCACCTTCTCTCCCCACAACGCCCCAACTAGAAATATGGCTGCCCCACCTAAAAAGGAAAGGATGGCTACAGGGCTGAGTGCCCATTGCCATAGGAAACTGCTTTATACTGAATCAGACCATTGGTCCATCTAGCTCAGTACTACCAGAGATGTTGAAGAGTCCTTGGTCTCGAGTCACGAGTCGAGTCACGAGTCTTTGGACCCGAGTCTCGAGTTCGAGTCCGAGTCCTTGGTCCAAAATGGTGACTCACGAGTCACGAGTCACGAGTCACTCCCAAAGCTGACTCCACGAGTCCCTATTAAAATCAATGGGGGGTTTTCCCAACAAAATAAGGCTACTTCACACTCAGAGCAGCCACACAGAGTAATCTCAGATCCTTCCTCTGCCTCTCCCAAGTACGCAACACATCAATCAAAATAAATCTTGACACACTGTTGGGGCTGCACTCCTGGTAGCCGTCCATAGTGGCCGAGCAGCGGCACACCTCACTTCCATGCGCTCTTCGCCGGCAATCACGCTCCTCTCCACTCCTTCTGGCACAGCCCAGGGATGTTGAAGAGTCCTTGGTCTCGAGTCCCGAGTCGAGTCTCGAGTCCCATTAAAAATATTAGGACTCGAGTCCGAGTCGAGTCAGAGGAGGGACTCAGTCCGACTCACGAGTCGAGCCCTCGAGTCCGAGTCCCCATCCCTGAGTACTACTCGAATAGGCAGCAGTTCTCCGGGGTTTCAGGTAAAAGCCTTTCCTAGCCCTACCTGGAGCTGCCAGGAATTGAACCTGGGACCTTCTGCGTGGAAAGCAAGGGCTCTACCACTGAGCTACAGTTCTACCCATCCCCATTTGGGGGCAGCAATTCCGTATGCTAATTATGTGTGGCCTGAAGAAGGATTTTATTATGAGAACTTTTAAAGTGGTGTGCGTGCATGGGGGGGGGGGAGCATTCAAAAATGAGACACCCCACCTGCAATCTGAAATGGTACAGTCCAATCTACCACTTCCAAATTCTCCCGGCACATTCTACATTACTGATTTATTCGTTTATAATGCTTCTGCACTGCTTAATATAATAAAATCTCTAAGCAGTTCACAGTAAAATGCGTATTTTGTTGTAATGGCTTTGTTCTTTGCTGCTGGTTTTATCTTTGGGGAATTCCATCCACACAGCACTAACGTTCTGTAATTGTTACTCTGGGTGGCTGTGTTTCAGCTCTTATAGTAACTGTCACTGATGAAGCTCAAACATTTTATGGAAGCGAAAGAATATATATTTATCCCTCTTTTTCCAATTATTTTAGTGTGTGTGAGTGTGTGTTCTACACAGCTCTGTGACTTCCAGAATCTCCACAGTTTAACTGGGTGATGCCCAAGCTTTCTATCTCCCCATTGCATTGCCTGCCATGGAAGCCCTGCATTTTGCAGAGGATTCTGGGATGTGCCCAGGCCACTGGCCAGGCTGTTGGGCCTCCCTGTAACCTCACATGAACTGCCAATTTGATTTCAAACACACAACCCACTAGGCAAGATTGTGTCATGTAGACAGAGTCTGGTCAAGGTAAATGCATCAGGCACAGCAAGTTAGGTAAAGGTAGAAACCCTCTTGGGTTAGCTTAGTCTGAGCTATGAGCAGCATCCAGGACCTGGACAAAAAAATACACATAGATATAAACATGTGCATGGCCTACACTTCCTGGCAGGGAATCATAACACTACGGTGGAAGTATATGGGCCTCTACCAGGGGTGGTGCTAGGTAATGAAAAGATCCAGGGTCAGGCCCTCAGGACAAAAAAAAAAAAGAAGCACAAATTTGCATATGCTAATTTACATATGTTCTGAAGTCTCTCTCTGTGTGTCTGTAAAGGGCCCTGTCTCGTAAGGACATCCCTGTTTGTCAAAAGGGATGTATGAACAGGAGAGAGGAGGGCATTTGATTTCAGGAAAAAACCTCAGGCAGAAAGATTCAAGTAGGGGGCAGCAGGAGGGGAAGCACATGTGGGCAAAGAGCCAGCTAGTCCAGGGGGATCAGATGCAACGGAGATCCTCAGGGCCCCTGGACCTTGATTTCAGCAAGTTCCCCTGGACAGCAGGGTGGTGGGGCAGATGGCCTCCCAGAGATTCGGGGCTCCAGATGAAAGATCTGGGGCTCCAGCCCTAGTGGGCCGTCCCCTAACACCGCCTCTGGCCCCTGCTTCAGATGTTACAGGTGAAGCACAAAACAGGAAACTTGAATCATTGCCCTTTCTGATTCTCTCCCTGGTCCCTCCTGCTACCCAAAGTTCATCTCATATGGATCCAGCCGACCTCTTTAGACCAACTTCGGATACTACCTCTTTCAGGGGTGATCGGGAAGTGCAAACGATCTATGCTTCTTCTTTGTACTTACACTAGGTTAAGCAGAGGTTCTGCATGTGGGATGGTGCAGAGCCTCACATCCAGGTAGTGAGGAAGGAAGTAAGACCTGAACAAGAGCTGAAGATGGACATAGGAGTGAAGATGAGTGAAGTCGGAAGAGGGGAAATGGAGAAGGAGAGATCATGGTAGCAACAGCAGCAGGAAATCCTTTGCGGCGACACTGGTGTAACTGGGCATGTTTGCTCACCCCCTTCTTGGAGCATCTCCATTTGTCATCGTGTTTAAGCAATGTGTCATTCTTTCTCATCAACAAGGGTAGAGAAAAGACCCTATCTTATTCACAAAGGAAGCCGGGGGGGTGTGTGTGCTGAAATGATTACGGTTCTGAAGCACATTGGAAGCTGAGACTTCATCCCAACATTCTTTCATGAATGGGTTTGCCGAAGCACATTAAATCAAATGACTGCTAATGAAACTCTGATGAGATGGCAGCCAGGGTCTAATGAGCTCGGTGGGGTGTTGACTGAAGGTCGACCACAGGGAAACTGCAATCTCGCCTCCAGCTGAATATAGAATCAGAAGGGGCTGAAGGATGATCTCACTCAACCACTGATGGAAGAAGGCATGTCCAGCCATCCCCCAGCCCTTATGTCCCCACAAAACTGAACAGCGTGCTCCCAATATTGTTATCTCTTATTGGCCCTGATGGCTCTAAAGGGGAATTAGACCTGCTTTTCATGGAAGATAGGTCTATTCAAGGCTATTAGTCATGATGGCTATGTGGAGCTTCCAAGTTCAAAGGCAGTGTAACTCTTAATACCAGTAGCTGGGGGGGGGCAACAGCAGGAGAGGGCTGTAGACCTCTCCAGAGGCATCTGGAGACCACAAGAATAACCCAAGGGCCCATCTAATCCACTGTGGGAAGCAGGATACTGGATTAGACGGACCCTTGTGTTCTTAGCTAGCAAAAACTGAATGAAGGCCATCAAGTTATCTGTTGTTGTCTTCTCCCCAGATGGGGCATCTTTTATTATAGTTGACTTCAAAAGAACACTTACTATAGTGGACTTCAAAAGTGTATACAGCCATGACTATCTAACTTTCCCCAGGCCAGAGGGGTCTCAATGCGATAACCCATAGATGGTGTCTGAGGGGGCCATAGGATGCTTGGGATTTCCCCTCCCCCAAGGCCATAGACAAAGCTACCACCTTGGAAGGGGAATTCTGGGTGGGGATTTCCCCCTGTCCCCACCCTTCCCAGCCACCATGGAGGCTCCTCTCCCAAGCTCTGAACTCTGTAGTAAATCCCACCTTGCATGGCTCTTGCCGGCAGGGACACAGGGCTCCAAGATCAGAGCGCTCCATCCAATGGGTGTTGTTCCAGTAGGATTATACTCTTAGTAGCTAAATTCCCTGCATGTGTATGTGTAAGAAAGTCAAATCAATAAACCCATAGGGTTAGATCCAGAGTGTTAGGTGCACTTGCTTCTCCTTGAAATCAACAGGAATTAAGTTAAGTCATGACTAACTCGTCCTATTGATTGGAACTCAAGTTCAACTAACTTTCATCTGGATCCAACCCATAAATAAAATGTAATAGATACTTAGGACTAAAAAAAATGGCTTCCAGCCCCTTCCAAACTCCGGTTATCCGCAGGCTCGGCTTCTACCACAGCACTGAATATTCACCAGCATTCTAACTTCTGCAAGGAAAGGGTCAATCATGCAATGTGGAAATCAGTACAGTTGATAATTAAGAAGGGCAAGTTTGGTTTGGCAGGGAAAGAATCTTACCCAGGGGCCAAAGAGCTGGTGCGTGTGTTGAGCAATAACCCACCAGGTTTTCGACCACAGCTCTGTATTGTTAACATACTTCTGAAAGTCGGCCTGACACTAATGAAAGTATCTCAGTCATAAAGCATGTTTGGTACCTGGTGACATTTGAAGAGCATCGAGTTTCTGTGTGTGCTTAATAAACATTAGGTGGGAGGACTAATTTTAAGAGCTTTTCCCATGAGTTGTCATCCAATTTTTCATTAGTTTGTTCCAAATAGCACAATCGACTGATCTTTAAATCCACCTTGGGATAGATTTGAACCTCAATATAATCTATTAAACAAGCTTGTAATAAGTTCTACAAATTTAATAAAGCTTTATATTAACATTTCTTTGTCATGCTCTGGAGGACAATAGATTTAATTTAGGCAAATGTGAAAATCCAGTTGGTTAAGATAACACACTGAGTGTCAGTGTGGCGTAGTGGTGAGAGTGCTGAACCGGGACTCAGGAGATCCGGGTTCTAGTCCCCACTCGGCCATGAAGCTCACTAGGTGACTCTGAGCCTCTTGCTGACTCTGAGCCTAGCCTACCTCATAGGGTTGTTGTGAGGACAAAATGGAGAGGAAGAGGAGGACCATGTAAGCCGCCTTGCAAGAGGAAAACAGGCAGGATAGAAATGTAATAATAATAATAAATAACCCACAGTACACAGTTTTAATGACTGTATTATTTGGATATTAACCTTCGCATGTTGTAAGGGTTTTTTGCTGCTTTAACCTGGCAGCCTTGCACACTCTGTTATTTATTAATATCATTTTGGTGCCTCTTTTCTATTTAACTAAAAAAAAAAATCCATTCCAGTTTATAGTACAGATGTTTAAAAATATACCAAAAATCACATAAAGAGCAATAAAAATTGAACTACAATTTCAAAACAAAACAAAAAAATCTTAAAAAACTAACTCAGAGTTCAGCAGCAATAAAATCAGCCACTAAAAGCCTGAAAGAACGAAACAATCTTAATTGGTGGTAATCAATGGTAGAACACAGGCTTTGACCACTGCCAGCTAGGAGCTCAGCCATCATTCTGAGGGCATATCTGCACTACAGAGGTCAGGCTTAATAGACATTCCAAATAAATAAATAAATAAATAAATAAACTGCAGTTACCAGCATTCTTTGTAGAAAACCATCATCACTCCTGTCTCCTTCTAATAGCAAACCCAGGTAGTGAGTGCCAACGGGATTGTAGGCAAAACAGGGCCACTGAGAAACAAGAAGAAGGTATCAGCATGCTCAGGGTAACCCCAAGGTTTGCCATATATATATATGAATAAAAACCTAAGGAGACCAAACAAACCCCCCACACACACACACACACACACAAATATGGCTTACGCTGGCTCAGCTTGTCCGAGCGTGGAAAGCTAAGCAGGGTCAGGCCTGGTTGTTACTTGGATGGGAGACCCCTCCTCTAGTTTCCTGCATTGAGCAGGGGGTTAGACTCAATGGCCTTGTAGGCTCCTTCCAACTCTATGATCTATGAAATAGCCCTATTATTTATTTATTTATTCATTCATTCATTTCATTTCTATACCACCCAATAGCCAAAGTACAAAATGCTGAGTGCTGAGGCGGGTGGCAGAAAACAGGGGGAGAGGGGAATGGAATTATGTATCCTGCAAGCTAGCTGGCTTGAACCCTGAACAAGAGCACTCTGGTCTCACTTGTTCCCTCTAACATCAAAATCAGGCAGTGAGAGCTGACAGAAATGTAGGGGAAACAGGATCAGTGATAAACAAAGTAATGATGTGCAACGCTGGGAATTCTTTTCTGTTTAAGCCCAACGGGAAGTGCAGAAGTGGAGGATGAAACTGACAAGTTCTTTGACAAGTAGGGAATATGCCTCTCTTGGGCTAAACAAAGTAGTGCAGGGGAGAGGATGAAATTGACATGGATATTTACAATGGTAACAAGCCTCTGTGGGACTAAATAGCAGCAGGGCAGACTTGCGATTGTGCGCACTTGTGTAAGACTCCCCCCCTCGATAAAAAATATATATAAAAATTACAACCCCATTTGCACAATTGTGAAACAAGTGCAATGAACAACGAAAGGGTGCAATTTTCAGTATCCTATTTGTCACTCATTCAGGGTGGGTGTGGTCTTATCTTTTTTTCCCCGGCAGCATCAGCAGAACTGAGGCCACTCCTGGAAGCCATTGTTGCATTTTCCCAGAATGCCCCAGAGAGTGCATGGTTTTAGGACATTCCATGAAAATGTCCCATTATTGATGGCAGCCATTCCACACCACTGTTGAGGCCGTACTTCTGCTCCTCCTTCCAAGAAGATCCAAACAATGGCTTTAAAAATTTTATTTATTCATTTATTTATTTGTATTATATTTATACCCCGCCTTTTTTCCTGCAAGGAACCCAAGGCGGCTTACATAATCCTCCTCCTCCTCTCCATTTTATCCTCACAACAACCCTGTGAGGTAGGTTAGGCTGAAAGTCAGTGACTGGCCCAAAGTCACCCAGGGAGCTTCAAGGCCGAGCGGGGACTAGAACCCAGATCTCCCAAGTCCCAGTCCAGCACTCTCACCACTACGCCACCCTGGCTCTCAATAATTTAGTTATTATAAACTACATACAAGACTGTAAAACAAAAACATACAACAACAGTAAATCATAAGTTGCACCCCCCGACCCGCCTAGGGACAAACTAATGTACTTCCATCCCCTTAATCAATTGAATTCCACATTCCAAAAATATAATATGTCCTGACAAGGCATACTCTCCTTCCCCTTTATTAATACATAGTCTAATAATTGATTCCATATATCCATAAAATTCTTCTTCTTTAACTGTCCCTTTCTGCATTTAATACTACAAGTTAGTTTATCGTTTAGGGCTATATCCTAAACTTCCTTATACCAATCAGTTATTAGAAAAACATGTTGTACTTTCCATTTCCTCGCTATCATTAACCTAGCCGCAGTTAACAAGTTTACAATTAGTTCCTTCGTATTTTGCGCTCAAGTGACTTTATTGGTTATTGATAGCAATGCAAGTTTAGGACCTCTAAATTAATACCAATACCAAACAATGGCTTTTAACTAAAAAACTTTTATTAGAAAATGCAAGCCAAGCAAACTGGCTTAAAAGTACAAAGGAAGGCGATTGCAGAAATCAGTCACAAAAGAAACAAGCTTAGTTAGAAATCTAGCCATTAAGGAAGATTGCCCTACTGTTGAGAAGTTGATTCCAAACTGGAACCTTCTCCTACTCCCTTCCAGACTCAAATTACCCACACCCACACACCCAAGGCGGATCCTTATACTTAAGAGCCAATTTCTTGGAGCGCCTGTCTAGGGGTGTACCGCTCAGCCTCCAGGCGGGCATAGCGGGCCGAAATCGGCCCCGCTCATGCCCGCCGGAGGGTCATGGGGCCTTAATGGGCCCTGGCGCGGCTTGCCTCTCCACGGTGAGCCACCCGCGCCGGCCGCACTGGTCCCATCACTGGCCGGAAGTGACACGACGGGACCCTGTGCAGGCGTGCTGGGCCCCTGAGCTGCATATTTTGGCCCAGCGCACCTGCGCAGGGTCCCGTCGCGTCACTTCCAGGACCAGCATGGCCAGCGTGGCGGGCTCGAGCGGCAGCGAGAAATGCTCCGCGCCTCTCAGAAAATCAAGACGGGGGGGCGCTGCCGTGGAGAGACGAGGCGGCGGCAAGGCGCCCCCCCCGAAGGTACGTGAACACCACTACGCCTGACACTTCTCAGCTGGTCCATCCTCCTTAGCTGACGTCTGACCCTGGGGTTAGTGACTAGTGACGCTGGATTCGCCCTCCTCCCAATCAGAGAGCTCAGATGACTTTCCCACGGAATTTGACACCGATTGATCCTCACTGACTGTTTGGCTCATCTCTAAGTCCGTTGGCCTTCACAAACAGGCTGCAGTTTCCCTCCCTTCCATCTCCTCCTCCTCCCCATCAGACTCAGAATCTGTTCCCAGCTCTTCCTTTGTAGGAACAATGGGCCCAATCCCTGCAACCACCACTGCCAAAAATACCCCGGCATGATGCAGCATCCAGGGCATTCTGGGAAAATAAAATGGCAGCCGCCACCAAAACTGCCTCCGCTGTCACCACCATCACAAGCAGTTGCTGTAACAACAACAACTGACTAACAACAAAAATGAATGAATGACAAAACAAACATGTTTTTAATGAATGAATAGGAAATCGCGACATCCAAATAAACCTTGTCTTTGTGAAAACGATTCTTAAGAGTACAGTTCTTAATTGTACTTGCACAAACAGGCAGCTTGCTGAACAGAACACCAGGCTGACACAAACCCCACTGGAATAGCTCTGGAATAGCTCTGGGGTCCTGTTTGAGTTTGGGGTTATCTTGCAAAAGGAGAGTTCAGGCCAAGACTAGGAATTGGCTGAAATTGCACAACTAGTTTAATAGATAATCTCATGGGGATTTCCATGGAAACCACAAATTCTCTGAATTCCTGGTTTATTTTACCTGGGCTCATAGAGTGTTTTCGTGGTCTAAGGTATGAGTGCTGTTATCTCGGATTCTTCTCTAAACCTCACATGTTTAGAAGGAGCCAAGATAGTGGAAACTTTGCCTAAAATGGTCATGCTTATGAGTACATCCACCTCTGGATTGCCGATTCTCCTGAGCTCCATTTCAAAGGATTGGTTCCAAGAGGATGGGGTCCAGGGGAGAATGTGATCCGTTTCTATTTTAATGTGAGCATGCCTAATAATTCCACACTTTCAAACCAATGCATGAACCGAAACTCAATTATCCTTTGAAATGCGCACGTCTCCCAATTTTTGCAATGGAATAATGCTCCAATCAGAAAATGCATTAAAATGCACATATTCATGAAAAATAATGTTCAAAAAAGTGTTATATTTGGAAATCCTTTTAAAAAGCCTGCACAGCTTATGCACAATTGCATACAAAATGCGTGTATTTGGAGAAATGCACACAAAAATATGTACACATTTTCATGCAGACTTAAAAAAAAAAAACTCCAAGTTTTGGGACAAACCAAACTTAAGATTGGAAAAAGATGAGAAACCGAGAAAACCCAAAATTGGCACATTCATCCATGCCTAGTTGGCTCCCCGTATTTCTGCCCATGGCCTCAACAATCCCTTTGTTTGTATGAATAGGCCTTGAGTAACAGAGCAACCATCAACAAAGAGTAGAATCTCATCCTTCCTGTCATATCCTTTAAAATTATGGTATCTGTAAGGGACTTTTTAATGGACAACAAAATACTAACAACCTTCTGAAAACACCAGAAAACCTCTGAGTAGCACGTATGGTCATAGCAGTAAACTATATTTTATCTGGGTGTTTGAGATATGATAGGAATAAAGTGCATGTTTGTTTTATTGGGAGAGACAGCACATTTATTGGTTATCTACTAAAAGACACAGGATGCTGTATTATACTTTTAAGTTTTCTACATCGCTACAAGCACTGTAACAGAATCATCTGCCATCTTCAGCAGACAGATGGGTCCCATCACAAAAAGAAGGGACAGATTTCCTGCTTTGTGGGGTGAACAGGGTTGCAACCAAAAAGCATTCCATACAATTGTAAGAGCTCTGCTGGGTCAGACTGAAGATCCATCTAGGGTGCAATCCTATGCATGTTTAGACAGGAAAAAAAAGTCCTACAAGTCCCAGCATTCCCCAGTCAGCATGGGCACCCTTAGTCTAGCATTGTTTCCTTCCAGCAGTGGCCAATCAGATGCCTTTGGGTATGAAGGCAAGAACTTGTTTGCCCCCTGTATCTGGTATTCAAAGATAAACTACTTCTGAATGTGGAGGCTCTCTTGAAAAGTTATGAAGCTGCAAGAGATGATGAAGCCACAGTTCTTTGTTCCTCCACTGACTTCCTCCTTCACCCATTCTCCTCCCTCACCTGTTGTAGCAGGCAAAATTCCACTATTGCCCCAAGGCAGGATGGCAAGTGAGGGAAACTGACGGAGGAACAGGGCAGAGGAAACTGTGCTCAATCTCATTTCCCACGTCCTCATCGCACTGAAATGGAAAACACAAATCTCTGGTTGCAACCTGCACTCCTGCACCACTTTTTGCTCTGGGGCAAAAGTGGACTTCTGCTTGCTAGAGCTGGGAAAGAGTTCAGTGGCAGCTTAGTTCAGTGGCAGCAGAGCACATGTTTTGCATCCAGAAGTCCCCAGGTTCAATCCCTGATGTCTCCAGGTGAGGATAGGTCTAGGAAGAGACCCCTGTCTGGATACTGGGAGAGCCACTACCAGCTAGCATAAACCAGGTGTTTTGGAATACAGCTCCCATCTGCCCCAGCCAGCATGGCCAATGGTTGGGGATTATGGGCATTGTAGTCCAAATCATCTGGAGGGCACCAGATTGCCTGCCCCGGCCCTAGTGTAAACAGTGCTGAGCTAGATGCACTAGTAATCTAACTTGGCATAAGGCAGCTTCCTATGGGTGAAAAGTATATATCAATAAAAAGAAGCACCTATATTCAGCCACTCACACCGCTTTCACTGGTCGAAATGTTCCACTGCCTTTACTGGATGCTGGAATATACAGTTGCCCCATTCAAGTTAGTAGCTATATCTGCATGAAATGAGGTTTCCACATGAATATGCACGCTTAGAGGTGCTGCATGCACAATGGTTCCCAGCCCAGAGCCAGAATTGCGCATGGATAGCCCAATAAACAAAGCTGACATTCCACCAATTGGCTTTTTGGGGAAGGGGAGCAATGGAGGAGGCTGGGTCTTTTTTTTTTTTAAATTACATCAGGCTGCAGCCGGGGGAGATAAGAGCAGGGCCATTCCATCAGCATGGAAAGCCCAGCTCCATCGTGCTCCTCCTCTCCTTGGGGAGATTCCATTCCAACTGGTCATTGTAAGAACTTCTATTTAACTGTAAGAATTGGTGCCTGAGTTTGCTTTTTTCCACTTCCAGCCCTGTCCCTTTTTCCTTTGGTGTTGTGTCTTTTAGACTGTAAGCCTGCCAGCAGGGACTCTCTTGTTTTATTCATTGTTATATAAGCTACGCTGGGCCTTTTTTTTCCCCAGCTGAAAAGTGGGATGAAAATGCTTTAAAATAGACTAGATAAATAAATAAAGACAGGTATTTTATCTAGGCTCTCCCACATTCAAGGCAGCTCACAAAAAAATCAAAGAAGAAAACAGCAGATTCTTAAAACACGACAAAACCATCCTTAAAATGCAGTAATCCCAGTAGAGAAAACAGTCAGAACTCACAGGGACTTCCTTCAGGGTAAAGGCTCCTTGCCCAAGGCATCTTCAGAGTTCATGGAAACAAACACAGAGACAGAGATTCTAGTCTAGAAGACTGTAAATGTATTTTCCAGAAGACCCCATGGTTTATTGAGAGAAAAACATGCTGGAAAGGAGCAACTGGGAAATGCAAGATATTTATATTCTGGCAAAGGGCCATGACTTGATCGGTGTTACAACTTTGGTCTCTGCAGCACATGCTGGAAAGACAGATGTTAATTTCTGCTTAGCAAGACACGAGTCACCTTCCAGCCTCCAAGAGGACCACATGGCAAAAAGTCATATGGGCAACTCACAATTAACAGATGCTTTGTGTGTCATCTGCACCAATGTGACTCAGCATCAATGGAAAGTTTTCGTCTTTAAAAAAAAAAAAAGAAGAACTCTGCTGTCTTTCTTTGCAATCAATAGCCAATTTTGCTGAACATTACCTGGCTGTAGCCTGTAGCCCTTCCATTTTTGCTATCTGCACCATTAGCAATTAATGGGGTGCATACAATTGACAGAGGGGTGCACGTATTAGGGGAAACACGTGAAAATGTGCCTCTTAGACAAAATTGCAAATAAATCAGGAGAAATGCACACAAAAATGCATATGAATTTTCATGCAAACTCTTTTCTTTCTTTCTTTTAAATCTCAAAGTTCAGAATGAACAGAACTTAGGACTGGAGAAATGAGAAACTGAGAGAAACCAAAACGGACAGATTCATCCATCTCTAAATTCCTAACCAACCAGGGATCCCACTAAGAACTGAATCATCCCTCAGCACTTTTGCAGTGATTCCCAAAATGTCTTTCCCCATTCTGAATGATTGAAATGCCTCTCCTAAGGCTCAGTTACTGAAAGGAAGAGCTTCAAGCCAAAAATAATGCTGGTATTTTTTGGTATTTTAGCCTCACCCCCTTTCCCTTCAGTCCTGCCAGCCACTGGAATGCAGCCGCTGAGAACTCCTTCGGAATTAAATCCATCTTTCAGGGTCAAGAGGATGAACACCTGTGGGCAACAGGGTCCTTGCTTAGGGACGGGTTCCTCCCCCCCGAAGCCTTTTCAGTGGTGTGGCCTTCATTCTCTTCCTCTCCTCGCTGCAAGTCTATGGAAATAGCGCTGTCTCCATTGACTTGTATTGGGGGGGGGGGAATAAAGGTTCTGAAGAAGATGTATGTCAAGGCAGCTGTCAACGTTCTGATGCAAGGACCGCCCTGAAAGCACACGCTGGGGCTTTGACAGCTGCCCCAAAATTCTATGATGCTATGAAGCAAATATCGGTGGTCAATATAAGAGGTTTAAAGATGTTCATAAGGCTAATCTAAAAAAATGCAACATAAACATCGAAAACTGGGAAGCTCTGGCCCATGAACGATCTAAATGGAGGTTGGCCTCTCACAAAGGTTCCATGGACTTTGAAGAAGCCCGAGTGCAAGGTGAAAGGGAGAAACGTGCTAAGCGAAAAGCACGTCAAATGAATCCTTTACAGGACCATCTTCCATCTGGTAACCTGTGTCCTCACTGTGGGAAGCTGTGTGGATCTAGAATTGGCCTCCACAGTCACTTACGGACCCATCGCTAGAGTCTACACAATCTTCTTTAGAATTTCCTCCTTTTATCCCGGAAGACAATCTTACTCGGTCATGAGTGATCGCATGATGATGATGATGATGATGATGACGACTTCGGACCACTTCGGGGAAGATCCGATGCCTCTGAAGGAGCCTGCTTCAGTTCAGTATTCGGGCTTCATCTGAAGTGGATGCACTCCCCCTGTAGTGCAGCGTTCTAGTGAATTCTGGGATACGCCCAGCCATCAAGGGAAAGCATGATAGAGCACCTGCTAAGAGGCCACACCCAGCTGGGGTCCACTGACAAGAACCCCCTGGAGTTGCTCCTCCTCTTCAGCGTTGCACTTGCAACCATTGCTGCTTCACCTGCCTCTCGCTCTGGCCCAGACAACGGTGTTGGTGAGGAGGAGCAGCAGCAGATGCCATGGTCTACTTGCTCACTGGATCTCTTGCCCATCAAGCAAGCAAGTGGCAGCAACTATGAGAAGGTGCAGGAGGAGGAGGAGGAGCAGCAGCTGGTGACAATGGCCATGAGAAGATTTGGTATAGCTTCCAAATCACGTGAAGTACTAGTTCCCCTTTCCTCAGCACTGTTAGGCCTCATCTGAGTCCTGCATACAGTTCTGGGCACCGCACTTTAAGAAGGACGTAGACAAACTGGAGAGGGTTCAGAGGAGGACAACAAGGATGATAAAGGGACTGGAAACAAGGCCCTATGAGGAGAGACGGAAAGAACTGGGCATGTTTAGCCTTCAGAGGAGGAGTCTGAGGGGAGATATGATCGCACTCTTCCAGTACTTGAAGGGTTGTCACAAAGAGGAGGACCAGGATCTCTTCTCGATCATCCCAGTTTGCAGGACATGGAATAATGGGCTCAAGTTACCCAGATTCCATTTAAACATAGGGGGAAATTTCCTGACTGTCAGAGCAATAAGACAATGGAACCAATTACCTAGGGA
Source organism: Shinisaurus crocodilurus (assembly GCA_021292165.1). NCBI lineage: Eukaryota > Metazoa > Chordata > Lepidosauria > Squamata > Shinisauridae > Shinisaurus > Shinisaurus crocodilurus. The sequence goes on along the minus strand of CM037880.1, from coordinate 7,907,768 downwards.
GGTGGTGGGCTCTCCCACTCTGGAGGCATTCAAGGTGCAGCTGGATAATCATCTGTCAGGGATGCTTTGACTCGTATTCCTGCATTAAGCAGGAGGTTGGACTCGATGACCTCATAGGCCCCTTCCAACTCTACTTTTCTATGATTCTATGATTCTAAGATAGACTCACTGAGAGAGCAGGGCCATTGAGGGTGTTTGCCCAAGGACCCTCAAAAACTGGGAGCAGCAAAACAGGCCAGCAAAAGCCATTAGTTTAAGGTCTAGGAGAAAATGGCCTGCGAGTAAATCCCACACACCCCTTTCTTCTTTCTGCAGTGAGTTGTGCTTTCCAGGGTGTGTTCAAATCGAGCTGTCAAAAGGAAGGATAATATATCTCTCTGTAACCATCAGACAGCGTTATCCTCTTCGTTGGCACTGAAGGCATTCCCTTCATTTCCTTACATGCCCGAGACGCCGGATTGATCCGATGCGCCAATAACTCACCTGCAGCCATTTCCGAGAGCACAGCACAGTCTCACTTGGGAGGTGCAGCCGCCTCCTCGGCCTCTTTAAATTCAGACGGAGTCTTCAGCCCGAGCACAAATCCTGCCTGCCTTCTAACCAGCCTCGTTTTATTCAACTTGGCAATCGGACGTTGCACTCCAGAGGATGCTGCAAGCAGTGCTTCGGGGATGCTGTTTGCTACGGGCTGGCCATCTGTCACTCAGACTCTCCTCCTAATTGCCCATTAATCCTGCTAGCAGATGTAAAAAAAAAAAGCTCAAGGTTCTGGCATGGGAGGGGCCCGGGGAGGGAGAGAAGCCCGTGAGGCGGGATGCTCGGTTACGCCTGGCAGAGCTCGATGAACCATAAGTGGATGTCAATAACGAGAGATGACTTAGCGTCGTGGTCTCACATCTGCCCAGAGCCTCAGCTAGAAGGGATCCGGAATGAGAGAAACTGCATTGGGATGTGAAACTTTGCCACCGCCGCAGCTCCTATCAGTTGTAGTCCGATACATCTGGAGGGGACCAGGCCGGGGAAGGCTGTCCTCAGCCTTTGTGTGTGGGGACGACGACGACGGGGGATGACCTGCAGCTAGCAACGATTTGGATCCCAAAGCCATTTTTGTTACCTTGCAGAACTTGCATCTAGGATACAAGGCCAGGTGATGCTGGCTCTAGAGCAGGGAGAGGCAATGTGGTGCCCACCGGACGTTTCGGATGACAGCTCCCTGACCATCGGCCATGCCGACTGTGTGGCTTCTGGGAGCTGTAGTCCAAAACATCTGGAGGGCACTAGGTTGTTCATCATAATCAGCATCCAGATGTTTTGGGTGACAGCTCCCCTAAACCCTGATCATTGGCCATGCTGACTGTGGCTCATGGGAGTTGTAGTCCAAAATATCTGGAGGACACAGGGGATCATCATCATCATCATCATAGTTGTTGTCGTCGTCATCATCCAGATGTTTTGGATGACAGCTCCCTTAAACCCTGACCATTGGCCATGCTGACTGTGGCTTATGGGAGTTGTAGTCCAAAACATCTGGAGGGCACAGGGGATCATCATCATTGTCATCATATTTAGTTGTCAATCAACTATAATAATAGAGCTGTGATTATCAAACAGTGTTAGGGACCTGTGGCTCACGCTGGCTCAGCTTGTCTGAGTGTGGAAAGCTAAGCAGGGTCAGGCCTGGTTATTACTTGGATGGGAGACCCCCTCCTCTAGTTTCCTGCATTGAGCAGCGGGTTGGACCCGATAGCCTTGTAGTAGGCTCCTTCCAACTCTATGATCTATATGAAATCTATGAAAACCCCGAGCATCCTCAGAAGTGCCAGGAGCTGCTGGGATCTATGTGTAGCTCCCTCATGAGGTGAACTTCTGAACTGCAGGAGGTAGCTTCTCTCTCAGCGAAGTACCTCTAGGCCCTTTCTGGATTCACCCTCAACCAGACTTGTAACTTGGGGTTGCCACAGAAGGATGAGCAGGGGGAACAGGACCCCCCACCCCTAGCAGCCTCCCATGTCCCCCAGCAACCCCGAGGAACCTTCAAAGGCAGACATGAGAGCCACCGGACTAGGGGTCTCCACACCGGTCACCTGGATTCCTGGCCAGCTCGTGAAACCCCTTCGCCACCCACAGGGCAGCAGGAACAGGGGAGACGGCATGCCAAGCAGGAGCTTTGGGGTTGCTGGGGAAGTGCCGGGCCGGCTGCAAATCAGACTGCTCTGGAGGAGGGGAAAGCTCATGCAAGCACTTGCCTGGATCAGGGCCCAGCTGCGAACCAGGAAGGGGCGGAGCCTACAGCTCCTATCTAAGCCCTCAGTTGAACTACGTTGCTGCTGAAGCAACCGTTCCCGTAGAGCAGTGGTTCCCAACCTTGGGTCCCCAGACGTTGCTGGCCTACAGCTTCCAGCCAGCATGGCTAATGGCAAGGGATGCTGGGAGCTGTCGTCCAGCAACATCTGGGGACCCAAGGTTGGGAACCACTGCCATAGAGGCTCAAGCCCTTCCTGAATGTGGGCAAGGGATGGGCCCTGGACTCTGCCCACCCAGGCTGGCCATTGTATCCTCTTGGAAAGGAGGAATGCCAGAGGGCTTCCTGTCCCAGTGGAGAGTTCCTTGTGCAACAAGGTCTTCCTGAGCTCCGGTGGTGTGTTCCTGTATCTTTGGTTATTCTTCAGTCCTGATTTCTAGCTTGCTCCTCTATCCTGCCTCCTGGTTGGCTCCAACTACCCGTATTTTTCCGTCTATAAGACGCCCCCATGTATAAGACGCCCCCCACTGGGCAGTTTCGCAACTGCACGGTTCTCTCCTCGGCTTACTTCCGTGTATAAGACGACCCTCAATTTTTAGTCTAACAATTTTAGGAAAAAGTATAGTCTTATACATGGAAAAATACTGTAGTTCTTTGATCCTGACTGCTGACTTTGTCACACACGCCTCCAAGCTCCCAACTTGGGGCTCACCTCAGATTGCTGCCGGTGTCCCAGCCCTGGTATGAGAAGCTCATCACGGAGTCCCCCATTAATGATTTGGCCTGGTTGGTCATTCCAAAATTAATGGAATGTCGCCATGTAGAGCGTTGGACTGGGACTCGGGAGATCCGGGTTCAAATCCCCGCTCGGCCATGAAACTCACTGGGTGACTTTGGGCCAGTCACTGACTCTCAGCCTAACCTACCTCACAGGGTTGTTGTGAGGATAACATGGAGAGGAGGAGGAGGATTATGTAAGCCGCCTTGGGTTCCTTGCAGGAAAAAAGGCGGGGTATAAATGTAATAAATAAATAAAATAAATAAAACCCTCCCCCGTGCAGTTTGGGAGGCAGGAAATGTGGCATCTTTCAAATGCCTCCTAAAAATGCACCTGTTCACCCAGGCATTCCCTGGCTTGTAATTAAATTAATCATGCTGCTCTGTTTTGTTTTGTTTTTGTTTTGTTTTTTGTTTTTTACTGCTCCTGTATTGCTCTGTGTTCTTGTAATTGAAATTGTTTCTAATATTGTAATTTTAATTGTATTTTAAATGTGATTTTAATGTTTGTATGTGAACCACTTAGGGGTTTTATTAAAATAAATAAATAACGGCACCCAATCTTCTGCTGCAGTGAGCAAGCAAAAGAGTGAGCAGGATGTGCTCGAGGCTGCATTCCCGTTTCTGTGCATCCAGCCTGGTAATTGCCCTGCATCAACTAAGAATAAGCCCTGGGCCACTCCCTGGAGTCCTTTTTGCAACAGGCATGGATTTCTTGGAAGGCAAATCAGAGTGTAAAGGATTCACTAGGGCAGGGGGAGAAAATAATGTGGTTACTTTACCAAATTTTGCACTGTTGGACCAAGACATGAACCGAAACTCAGTTACCCTTTGGAATGCACCCTTCTTCAAATTTTGCAAGGAAGCTCTCCCACCATAAAGATGCACACAAAAATACATATATTCGGGGGAACCTACACGTAAAGCTGTATGCTAGTGAAAATAGCATTAAAAAATGTGTTCTGTTAGGAAAATTGCTTGCAAAAAAAATGTGTACATTAGACAAAACTGCTAGAAATATGTAAGTACTGGGAGAAATGCACACACACACAAATGCGTACAAATTTTCATGCAATTAAAAAAAAAACCCCGTTCAGAATGAAACAAACCTAAGACTGGAAACATGAGATACTGAAAGGGACAGATCAGTCTGTCCCTAGGGTTTGCTGAAGCTCAAATGTTTAAAAAGACAGTTTTAAAATATACCTCCAAAACTGCTCCAGCAGAGGATTAGAAATGCCACCCTAGCAAATTATGCACAGTCCAGCCCTTTGCAACATCAATGGGAGAAAACAGTTGTTGCTTTCATATTACAAGTATGGCTTGTCTGACATAATTTTAGTAAGTACAACATTGGGAATAAGTGCAACACTGGAGAATTGAGGATAAAATGGAGAGGAGGAGGAGGATTATGTAAGCCGCTGTAATGGGAGTTGCGGAAGATGGCGAGGAGTGCAGTGTTGCACAACAGTCCTGCCTCAATGCCCTGTATTATGCTTTGCATGATACTATGCTCTGTATTATGCTCTGTATGGTATTATATACCCTGTATTTTGCTCTGTAATAGCAAGCCATGACCATGCTTAAATTGTGAGTTGGCTGCTAGCCAGGCTGATGCAATCTTCAGCAACTTGCTGGCATGTGACCTGGCTGCAGGCCGGAGGAATGACACTGCACAACAGCCCAGGTGCTACCAGTTAAGCATGAGGTCTGCAGCCCATGGAGTTTGGTGCTAGAAAAGTATATAAGAGTCTTATATAAGACTAGCAAATGCAGACTAAGGTGTGGTGGTTGGTAGTGGTGGTGGTTGGTAGTGGTGGTTGGTAGTGTGTGTAGTGGTGAAGTGCTGAAGAATCGGAAGGCGCAAGGAGGAGCAGAGGAAGCTGTTCAGAGAGCCCTGCTGAAGCCCCAATGCTGAAAGCTGATACCCAGGCGGAGAGCTGCTGGAACTAGCAGGGTGGGTTGGAAATAATCCAGTGACTGTGTAGCTAAGGGGTGGGAGTTCCACCCGGGAACTTGGAGGAAGGCATGGCATTGTCGTATTTCATGCTCAGCTTTGCAATAAAGATGTTTGGCTTTTACTTCCTGGAGGAGCATTAATTATGGTCTGAAAATCCCTCAAAGAACCTTTGCCAATCCCTTTTGGGGAACCTGTGGCAAAACAGCCGCCTTGGGTCCCTTGCAGGAAAAAAGGCGGGGTATAAATATAATAAATAAATAATAAATAAATAAATAAATAAAGGCAATTAACTTCAGTGGGAATGACCCAGTGACCCCTAGACATTGTCTGGGGTGCCACAGATAGTGTGGATTCCCACCTTCGAGGTCGGGGACAGCGCTCTGACCTCAGAACTGCGCATCGGAGCTCCAATCAATCCCACTCCCCCTCTCCCTCCCAGCCGGCTGCTCTCCAAGGTCTGGAAAGCGACCTTGGAGAGGGGGTAAAGGGGGCATTTGGGGGGGGGGCAGGAAGGAGACTGGAGTGGCCAGGATATGAGGTATCCGGGAGCCACTCCCACTTCCTGCCCTTCCTGTTTGAAACGCCGTCACTAGATGTCCGAAAACAGACAGACATCTAGCAAAGATGCAGAGCAGGGGAGGCGAAGATTGCCTCTGCTGTGCTTTGGATGAGCATCCGAGTTCAGAGGTTCCCGCTCATCTCGATAGGATTGCTCCCTTCACAGTCTACAGCGTACTGAGAGTTTTCAGACTGGAAGAGACAGTAGGGCTGCGCGTGCAACCTTCAACAGGTTAACCAGTAGATCAATCAATCAATGAAAACGTTAATGAATTAATCAAAGGCAGAGGGCGGGGACAGAGAGGAGTTTTTAACTTGGTGAAGGCAAAATTTCCTCCACGGGTCTGCAGGTTGCATTTATTTATATTTATTTGTGTGGCCATTGTGTTACTGCAATATGAAATGAAAAATGCCATTAAAAGTACCCTTTCCTTCTAACCGTGGGTGATATCCTGAGCCATCTCCTGTTTCCTTCAATATTGCGCCGACATTGAGGCCTGGGTTATGCACATGTATTAAAATGTAATTGCTTACTTGGTTAAAAGGTAAATGATTGATAAAGTAAAGATTCTTAACTGACAGCTTTTATTTACTTTTTAATTATTTTTTTAAAAAAACTATTTACTTTTATTGGTTTGTTTGGGGGGGGGAGGCAGAGCTGGTGTTGTTCTGCTGCCCCCCAAAAGTAATTTTCCCTCCTCAAACATATAGTTTCAAAACTGAAACCTGATGGGTTCACATTTAGGAAAATTGAATTCCCTCTGTGATGTTTCCTACTAGTTAAGGGCAAAACTTCTGAGAGATGAACAATCCATGAGAACAAAGACAGGGATCCTTCTGGACCTTGACCTGCACTGCAGAAGTTGGATCCAGACTTAGTCATACTTAGAATAGACCCATATGTCTTATTCTGCAAAAACTTGTGTTTCATGTTTATTGGACACTGCAACATCTTTTTAATAAGGGTTTGTCTAAGTCAGCTAACTGTTGGAGGTGTGATACTGCAAATGCTTCGTTTACCCATATGTTCTGGCAATGCCCAGTGGTTGCTTCTTTTTGGGTAGAGGTCATAGTACGGATAAATCTAGTATTAGAATGCTCTTTAATATTTACCGATGCACACATTCTTTTAAATTATATACCTGCTGTATGGAATTTATCACAAGGACAACACATTTATTTATTTTATTACATTTATACCCCGCATTTTTTTCCTGCAAGGCACTCAAGGCGGCTTACATAATCCTCCTCCTTCTCCTCCTCTCCATTTTATCCTCACAACAACCCTGTGAGGTAGGTTAGGCTGAGAGTCGGTGACTGGCCCAAAGTCACGATTTCCACGCCCTCTTGACAGCCAAAAGACTGATATTACAACGCTGGAAAGATAAACACTCACCTCCTATAACACAATGGACTGAGGACCTAATAATGCTTTCAACATTTGAGTGGGTGGTATTTAGACGCCACCTGCGGATGGATAAATACATGGATATTTGGTCTGCTTTTTCTGAAGTTTATGCACAACTGTCTTTACGGATAGTTGTATTACTACATACTTATTGATACTTATGGATATATATTTCATACATATTTACTTTAAGTGATTTATTTTAAATACTGTAAGAAAATTGTATTTTTTTTTCCATTTTTTTATATAGGGTTTTTATTTTGTTTTGATGTAATTGAATTCACATTTAAAAAACTAACAAAAAATAAAAAAATAAAAATAAATACTTAGAATAGACCCATTGAAATCATTGGGACTTATTTTGGGTACAATCCTATGCAACTTTTAAGAGAAAAAGGCCTACAACTCCCAGCATGCCCCAGACAGCATAGCCTTTTTTTCTGTCTAAACTTGCATAATATTGAACCCTTAATCATGTTCAACTTAACTCCCAATGATTTTAATGGGTCTGCTCAAAGTACGGTTAAGTCTGGATCCAATCCCATGTTTTGATGGCAGGTACTGACCCCTCCAATCGTTTTGCAAATAAACATCTTGTACGCTCTGTGAGGTCAGCCAAGATCCTCCTGTGTTTACACATGCAATGTTATGATCGTATATGTGTGTTTATACATAAAACATTGTGTAGCAAACAGTTATCAGGAAATGTACTATAACTAGAATGAATGAGCTAATCTGTTGTTAGTGAACCAAGTGTAACCATCTATCTGACCCAATATCCACCCTAGTACTGACTGAGTAAATTGGATTCGGTAGCTCGTTATGCTCCCAGTTCCACACTAGAGCATACAACTAGGAGCATGCGGAGTACACATATCTAGAAATGGTAGGCATACATTTCCCCTGGCTCAGCCATGACCTTTCATTATGCTCCAAGAGCTGGTTGGATTTGCTGTCCCAGAAATGAAGCACTTCTTGAAGTCAAGATATCTGGATGCCACACTTTTAAAAGTGCGTACTTTTTTTAATGCAACCTCGCGCTCGGGAAGTTGCGAGCTTTTCCAGGAAATTACACTCCCATTTGGGGTTGCAGATGGGGGGAAGTCTGAAGTAAAAATGAAACCAAATGAAATTCTCAGGCATCCCTACTTTAGACCCCAGCTTGGGACAGAAACTGCCTTGGTGGATGACCTATGTTGGGAACAGGATAGGAACAGTGCATCCCTGTTGCTGGACCTCTGAGCCAATACCCATTGGCTGTTGTGTCCTTCTGGGTTGGCTTGTCAAGATGATACTTTGGCTTGTCCATGGGTGTTATCCCCATGAAACCACTGGCAGAGGTCATCTAGGAATTTGGAGTTCAACGCCTTCAAGTATGTTGATGGGACCCATCTCTAGCTCTCTTTTGCATCTCATTCTAGGGAGGCTGTAGAAGTTCTGAAATGATACAACAATGGACTGGATGTGGGCAAACAAACTGAAGCTTGATCCAGAAAAAAACGGTGGTACTGCTGGTTGGTAGAGATGACCCAGGAATAGGGGTTCAACCAGAGTTGGATCGGATAGCATTCCCCTTAAAAACATAACTTTGTCGTGTGTGTGTGGGGGGGTGTGTGTCTTCTGGACCTGGTTTTAACCTTGGATGTCCAGCTATCAGCTGTGACCAGAAGTGCCTTTGCCCAGCTCAGGCTGGAGCACTGACTATACCCCTCCCTAGAAATTGCAGACTTAGCCAGGGTGGCACATGTCCTACGTACATTATATCTGGATTGCTTCAACGTACTCCATGTGGGGCTGTCTTTGAAGTGTGCTTGGAAACGACAATTGGTTCAGAATACTGTGGCAAGCCTGTTAAGAGGACCAGGTTTAAGATCCATGCAAGTCCCTTACTACAACATGCATGCTGGCTTCCAGTTTGTTTCTGGGCTCAACTCAAAGTGCTGAAGATGACCTTGAAAGCCCTTTATGGTTTTGGAGCAGGATCTCTGAAGGACCGCCTTCTCCCATACGAACCTGCCCACCTACTGAGCTCATCATCAGAGGCCTTTCCGTATGTCTCAGCATCCCAAGAAATATGCCTAGTTTGGGCCTGGAAGAAGGCTTCTTTGGTGGCTCTGAAACTCCCACCGGAGGATCATCTCATCCAATCTCTGATGGGCTTCCATAGAACAGTCAACACCTTTCTCTTCATGAAGGCTTTTGGACACTAAATGATTGCTCCCTTTTTCAAGTGGTTTTAGTTGTTGTAGTGTTGTTGTTGTTTTTGCTGTTGTTGTGAACAGGGTTTTTTTTCTTTCTTTTTTTCAATACAACAGTAAACACTTCCCCTATCTCCCCCCCCCCATCCTATATCCTTTGCCTTTTAGTTTTCCCTTCCTTTGCATTTAGGTTTCATGGATATAAGTAAAATCATTAAGAAAAAACTGGATAAATTAATAGATATATAGAAAGAAAAAATAAAATAAAATGGAAAGGTCTAGCATCATGAATGTCTCCTTGTGGGCCTACATTAGTTTTGGGGTCCTCTGCATATTATTCATTACTCTGCATATAATTAAAGAAAAATCCCCATATTGTTTGGTATTTATTTTCTTTCAGTAATGCTGTATAATAAACCTTTCCATGGGTATAGGTCTATTGGGTATAGGTATAGGTCAATAGACCTTGAATCCAACTGAATACATATGATTATGGAGGTTTTCTATTTTAAAGAATATTTTCCCCTGCCATTTTAGTGCTATATCCTTGCTTTAAAACATAAGACGAACATAAGAAGAAGGGTAGGCATGGTTGGACACCTGCCAAGGGCTGACACCCCAATGGGGGCCTGCGGACAAGAACCCCCTGGAGTTGCCCCTTCCCTTCGCCATTGCAGCCTGCTTGCTCATCTGCCTCCCAGTCTGGCCCAGACAAGAGTGGTGGTGAGAAAGAGGAGTAGCAGGTGCCAGAGAGCCTACTTACATAAGAACATAAGAAGAACTGTGCTGGATCAGACCACGGGTCCATCTAGTCCAGCATTCTGTTCACACAGTGGCCAAACAGCTGCCCACAGGAAACCCACAAGCAGGACATGTGTGCGACAGCACCCTCCCGCCCATGTTCCCCTGCAACTGGTGTACATTGGCATATTGCCTCTGATACTGGAGGTAGCATGTAGCCATCTGCACTAGTGGCCATTGATAGCCTTATTCTCCATGAATTTGTCCAATTCCCTTTTAAAGTCATCCAAAGTGGTGGACATCACTACAAGTGAATTCCATAGTTTAACTATGCACTATGTGAAGAAGTACTTTTTGTACATTTCACGTGGCCAAGAAAATATCGCTGAGCGTGGATAGGGCCCATGTCTCTGACCGCCAGGTGATCACAGCCCCCACCCCAGAGGTAAAAGTATGTGTTCTGAGAAAGCTTGGGACCCATTGATTCTCTTTTTATGAATTTTAGCAACTGGAGTACACAGGCATATACTGCCTCTGTTACTGGAGGAAGCTTATAGCCAATCAGGACTATATGCTAGTAGTTTTATTGTACAATTAAACTGGTTTTGTTGCATTTATTATCGCCGAACTGTTTTTTTTGTTTTTGTTTTTAATGTCAAGCTATTGTTTTAAGATTAAGTTGTCTTGGACTTATCGAATGAAGGCAGGGTACTAGTGTTTTAACTAAATAAGCATATAGGAATGGTTGTCAGGGATGGCCCTAAAAAGAAAGTGCTTCTGTCCGGCAGTGGCTGTTTGAGCCTCTTGGAAAGTGTGAAGGATGTTTATGGAGTTTGTTCAACCAAGGAAACTTCCTTCAAGAAAACACTAAACTCTATTATTGGAGATGTGGGACTGAGACCTGGCAAAACAAGCTGGGATTAAGGCTCTCTTTTATTTATCCATAACCATGACACCAAGACACATAAACACTTTCCTTTGCTATCCTCATTTTTCTTCACGTTGTTGGATGAAACCTGGAAGTAAGACAAGCCAATGTGTAAACAAGAGCAGTGGAAACACCGTGAGAAAGAGAGTTAAGTGGCCTGAGATGAGTCAAGAACATAAAGTGTTGGACAAAGGCTGAAGAGGCAGACCTACCTGCATTCTTTAAGCCTTGTAGAGAATGCTTGATGTTCAAATTTAGGGTGCGTCTCTGACTACTGACCCACATTTTCAGTCTGCTATAATAATTAGCGCTCAGATCCTGTCTTCACCTTAAAGAAAATGTACGTTTACAGTTAGAAAAGTAAGTGTGATAAATAGGTGTTTGAAAACACTTGTATCACACAAGCCCCTTACAGATTATGATGATTTTGTGTTTACAAAGTGCCTCGGCCGTTATCTTAGATTAAGAACTAGAGAGTTCCTGCCTTCAGGCTTACACTCTAATAGACCCAGTACAAAAGAAAGAAAGAAAGAAAGAAAGAGGACAGAAGAGGAAAGTGAGCATATTCAGGTACCAGTTCTTATAAAGTTATATGATTGAACCTATAAGCCTAGGCCTTTTCAACTTTGAGAATACTTGGGAGAAATAGCTTTTCTTCTCTTTTTGTCAGATTCCAGCTTGAATCCTTCCTGACCACAAAATCCCCCCTCTCGTTTTTGTGACAGCTCAACCACATAAGGTTTTTCTACTTCATATCAAACCATTAGAAATATAAACTGAATACATGCCATTTGCATATCAACTGGGTCTTGCAATTGTTCTTGTGATTGCTGTGTGTGACCTTTTGTGTGTATTTTTCTCTTCGCAAAGTTCAACTCCATCCCTAGCTCACTCTCTAGAGAAAAAAAATAATAATCTCTGAGTGGGAAATGGATGCATCTTGTCTCTAGCGAACATCGAGGTGAAGTCATGCAGAGGAACACTTGAGCTTGAATGCTCACTGTGGATAACCTATCATGGGGCCATTGTGTTTTTCAAGTATGCTCTATTAATGAATCACCTCCTTGGTTTTTAAGAGCACAATCCTATAACATGTCTACTCAAAGGTGCGTCCCATTGATTTCCAATAGGGCTCCCTTCCAGGTAAATGGGTATAAGATTGCAGCAGTAATCAGTAGAGGTCAGGCAATTAGTGAGTCAACTAATACAGCATATACGGTAATCATGGTAGTGTGGAGAGAGGGCACTCAAGCCGTGATTGCTGGGAAGAGAATCAGGCTCTTAAATACCAAATATACCGTATGTGGAATCATATATACGTACCACCCTATGAAGATTCATTTTCCCCAGTGTTTTATTCATTCATATACTGTATCTGTATTGCTAATGTACAAGAGGAGAAAGATACAAATGAACATAACGTGGAAGCAAATCATGCTGGCTCTAAATTACGTTTGAGAAATTCTCCTAATAGAGCTGGATTCAGGAAGAGAACAATAAAGGAACGTGGGGAGATCTGTTCATCTGTACCTAGGAGCAATTGGAGTTTCTAGCCCAGAAAGGATCTCCCTTGCCGGATCAGGGCATGTGGTTTTAAATGTTGCCCAAGAAATGGTTGTTAAACGAGAAGACCACACAAAATGGCTTTTGCATCACTGTCCTAGGTGGCATTCCTACTGTTGCTAGTCAAGAAACAATCGACGTTCCCTAATTTATTCATTCATAAAAACAAGATAAGCCCTGCAGCTCTCTTCATGCTAATGAGAACAAGCAAAGAGGAAGGAACCACTAATTAAGCACCTGGCATTAAAATAATGTGTTGCCTAATTGAAGCTGTCTTATCTCCATTTTGCCATATGCACTATCTTCGCTCCACTGACAGCCTGATCCATAACCTGATTGAGCGGTATTTAACTGTTTGATATTGGTCATTGTCACAGCCTGGATCGCAACATCAGCACAATAATGCTGGTATTAGCTTCAGAGGGTACCTGCACATCCGTTGAATGAGCTTTACATTTCACTGCTGCACCTTGTACCTACCTCACGTAGGGATGGGGCAGAACATTGCTCAGTTTGCATTTTAATACAGAATTGCCTAATATTGCACTTTCAAATGTATACATGAACCAAAATCCAGTTAGCCTTTGAAATTCACACTTTGCCAAAAGTTATGATGGAATTCTGCAATGAAAAGATGCATTATACTAGGGGGAAATGCACACAAAAATGTGTAGTTTTGTTAAAATACTGTTTAAAATGCATTATATACGGGGGCCATGGCTTGCAAAAAAATGTGTGTATTAGGAAAAATGTTCACAATGATGCATGCAAATTTTCATGCCAACTCAGTTGGTCCCAATCTTTGAGAATTCTTTAAAACTCAAAGATTGAGACCAGCCGAAGTTAAGATTAGAAAAATGAGAGAAACCAAAACTGAAAGATTCATCCATCCTTGACTTATCTGAACTGACTTGTCCATGGGGTCAGTTTGCCCAGTGAATAAACTGGACTTTGATCCTGCATGTTATCCCTGCAGAGAATCAGGGTTGATTTACACACTTACCCATTCAATGAGGGAATATGTGGTTTACTTTTGTTACTGGATGGATTACTCATCCTGCATTCTGGGGTACTTTTCCTACCCCAGGCTCACATTTTATTGTGTAATTTACAGATAAGTAGACCTACCAGTAAGTGCTTTTAGGACATTATCTAAAACAGGGTAGTAAAAAATATTACCAAATTTCAGCCACCTGCCTTTTACAATTCCCCCCCCCCATAAACCAAATATGCCCAGGGAACAAACTTCCCCAGAAATCTCCATAAGAATACACTTTATGGGATATTTTGTACCCCGAACAACTGAAACAATTATGGGGGAACAAAAGGAGGCCATCCACAGGTCATCTTAGTCTCTTTCAATGGCCAAGAACAATAACAAACACCTCCTTCAAACAGGAAAAAAAACAAATTTGGGGAAAGCTTAGCTATGCTAATTTAAAGTTTACAGGCCTCAGGCCTTTTTCAGGCTTTTGTAATGGTAATTGACTTGCACTAGGCCAGACTTTTCTTATGCAGATTGCCTGGATTAAGGAAAGATTAAGTCTTTAGTTACCTTAAGTAGCTGAAACCTGAAATCCATTCTTATTCTGATCCTAACAGCCTGGGGAAAACATTCAGTCAAACAGAAGCCTTTCATATGCACAATTTGCCTTGCCTGAGGCACTTTTGTGGGTGGGTCTGGCTGGACCCCGAATGCAAGGAAAGCTAGGTTGCATACTCAGGATGAGGTTAAAAATATAATACATAAATTGGGGGGCCTCACTCAGCACAGTGAGCAGGAGGGTCCCCAAATGCAGCAGAGTTGGCTTACCACATTCCGAAGTAATGGCACATTACCATCAAAAGACAGGGAGAGCACAAAAGCATTACAACCAGTAACAACCTCACTGCACCACTGGACTATTGATTCATCTAGGTCAGTATTGTCTACACCAGGGTTGCGCAAATTCTGGGGGGGGGGGATATGTTGCCCCACACACCCAGAACCCACCAAGAGCCTGCACCCCACCCCACCAAATTCGCTGCCATGTGTGGAGCATCCATCTTGCTCCCAAGCAGAATTGTGCTTCTGGGAGGCCGCCAGCAATGCGATCGCGGACGCTGTGCTCTTTTCTGCTGCCACAAGTTCAGTAGCAGTGGTGGCGGCAGGAGAACACATTGGGGGGGGTTAAGGGGGTGCAAAAATGGCCACGGGGAACTAAATACAGCCTGCGCATTGCCCACCCCTGGGCTACAATGACTGCCAGTGGTTCTCCAAAATTTCAGGCAGGAGTGTTCCAGCCCTACCTAGTCATGCTGGGCATCGAACCTGGGATCTTCTGCGTGCAAATCATATGCCCAGCCATGGAACTACAGTCTCCTCCTGGCAATAGCTTCTATTCTGGCTCCCATTTGATCCAAGGCCCACCCATATGCAGGCAGAGCTTGCAGTGCATGAATGTCAGCTAGCAAAATTTAAGTGGAAGACAATGGTGGGGGCTCACTCCTGTTTCTCCTCCCGGGTCGTGTCTCACAGCTGCTCTCATGCTCCCCCAGCTTGAACAATAACACCATCCCCATTAAAACTGGCTAAATGGATTTTCTGCTGAAAATATAGAAAGTTAATAGCTGGTCCTTTCCAGGCAACGAGTAAGTGAACTGTCAGTACTGATGAGAGATCGAAAAGAACTGAAAATGGTGTTTGCACAAGCTTCTGTTTGTAGTAAGAATACAGTGGAACGGAGCCATTAGGAAAATGGGTTGTTTTGCCATTTCCTGTGGTTTGTTTTAGATAAGACAAACCCCTCTCTCTTCTCATTACCTGTCTCTTGAATGAGTCTAGTTTGGGAGGAAAGAGGATGTCCACTGTAGTCAGATGGAGTTAGCTGAAGAGATCCGCATTGTTGTTTTTACTAGCAGAGCTGCACTTCCAGGATCTGGGAATGCGGAGTATTACCCTGCACCGGCCCTTCTCAACCTGGCACTGTTCAGATGTGTTGGACTACAACTCCCATCACCCCCAGTCAGCATGGCCGTCGCATGTTGACAAGCTGAAACCAATTCAGGGAAGAACTACAAAATAAGGAACGTGCACTCGAAACATTTTTGGTCTCATCGTTTGTCTTGCTTCTGCTGGCCCTGTTTGTTTCATTTCTCCATTCGTTGGTGTCTCATTCATTCCATTTCTCTCTCATTACCGCTTCATTTCTTGTAACATTTCCAATGCCTTTCATTTCTAGCCTGATTGCGGTGGAGACCTAGCCTGTCTTCTGATGCTGGATGATAACTCCCAGAATCCCCCAGCCAGCTGATGATGGTGGGAGTCATCATCCAACACATCTGAAGGACAACCAGGTTGGGGAAGGACGCCCTAGAGCAGTGTTCTCCAACCTTGGGTCCCCAGATGTTTTTGGCCTACAACTCCCAGCGAGCGCCCCGAGAGTCGGGTCCAGGTGAGTTCGTACATCCCTATTAATAAATTGCAGGGGAGTGAAGAGGTCGCGAAAGGGCAGGTTGGGTTTTGGCACAGCACTAGTTTAGATTCGCTGACCCCCCAAGCCATTTCGGGCTTCAAAGGGCAGCACCGACACTTTGAATTGGAGCTGGAAACAGACTGCAGCTCACGAAGCACTGACGTCACATGATCATATCGACCAATCCCAGTTAGTAGCCTAGCAGTCCTGCCCTGAGCGCATTACTGCTCAGAATAAGGCAGCGCTTCATCTATCACTTGTTGCTAAGCGAAAAGCACGTCAAACGAATCCTTGACAGGATCATCTTCCGTCTGGTAACCTGTGTCCTCACTGTGGGAAGCTGTGTGGATCTAGAATTGGCCTCCACAGTCACTTATGGAGCCATCACTAGAGTCTACACAATGTTATACAATTTCCTCTTTATATAATTTTCTTTTGTAATTTTAACCTGGAAGACAATCTTACTTGGTCACGAGTGATCGCCTACTATATACTGCTGGGCCAGATCCAAACCTAAGGTTTACTGCAGTACTGTATCGCTGCTGTGACTTGTGGGGCACATGATGCGCACAGTTTTTAGTGCCGGTCACGCTAGTCCGCCATAATCATTCTTTGTTTCTTCCGGAATTTCCCGGACTAGATTTATCACCTTTTTTTTCCAGTTATTGCGGCTTGCTGGCGCAGTACGCAGCTAGTATGTCCTAAAGTGGCACTGGCGTTGCCTGCCCAAGGTGTGGCCACAAAAGTGTCGTCACTGCAGTTAGCCTGTAGTTTTCGAGGGGTGGGAGAAATGCGGCGTGACGTGTGTGTACCAAACTGGTGGGGAAGAGAGGCATCTGCCATTTGTTGTTGTGTGGCAGTTCGACTTCTTCTCTGGAAGTTTCTTTTATTATTATTATTATTATTATTATTATTATTATTATTATGTAAATGTTCCTGCACACCTCCACACCTTCGAGCAGGCTGCTTCAGGAAATTGCATTTAGGGTGCTTTTTTAAACAACAACAACAACAACCCAATTTCGCCCCTGCGCACATGTGCACCTTCGCATAGATGGCGGACCAGAAGCAAAGAACCCCCTCTTGTGAAATGGCCATTTCCATGGCATGTGAAAGGCAGTCTGCTCAGAAGTAAATCACTTTTTTTTTCCCCAGTGCCCTTACTCAGGGCCTTTCCCCAGGGCCTTTTCTGTGGCGGCCCCCGTACTGTGGAACTCTCTCCCGAGTGACCTCCATCATGCCCCCTCTCTGCTGAGCTTCCGCCGCTCACTAAAAACTTGGCTGTTCAGGCGGGAATATGGGGTGGGCTAAGATTTTAAAATTTTATACTGTTTTAAATGTATTTTATCCTGTTTTTATCTTATGTACATCGCCCAGGGTGGCCGGTTTGCCGTCCAGATGGGTGATAAATAAATGTAAATAATAAATAAATAAATAAATATTCCCAAGTGTATCACACTGATTCAAGAGGAGCCTTGTGCTCGGGGAAACTCAGAACGGGAGGAACACAGCTTTGGGAAATTGCATTTGGGTGGAGGGGAGGGGTGTGCTGATCCAGCTGGATTAAGTCCAACCCCGTGGGAGGGTGGCAGCAGCATCCTTCTCCTTTTTTTGTGAGGGGCTAGAAGAGCTTTTTCCAAAAAAAAAATATCGCTTCTTCACTCGTTCGCACCTGCGCAGAGACAATGAACCAAGAATTTTAAAAGCCCTGTTCAAGGGAACGCCCAGTTCTACCACTATGGGAGTTAGGTGTGGGGTGGCAACCCGGGATGAGTGCGGTACATTTACCGAGAGTGTGCCCTGAGGGGAGTGACTGCGGAACGTGGATCCAGCAGTTCCGTTCCGCTAACTTGACGATATACAGTCTGTAATGTGGATCCACCCCAGAAGAGCCAGCTGGGACCAATTTCATGTTTAAACATGAGGACATATTTTTGAAAATCCCAATCACCATCTATCTGGCATGTATTTTTAGAAAACGATCAGTACATTCTGTATATTGTACACAGAGAGGTTTGGCTATTGGGCAGTATAGAAATGATGATGATGATGATGATGATGATGATGATGATGATGATGATGATGATGATGATGATGATCCATATAACCTAGTATTATGAGCGCCAAATTCAATTTTAGAGAAGCTATTGTGGGGGCACATTCCAGTGATGGCTAAGGGGGTGGAACCAAAGACAAAGGAGGCAAATACCCACCCCCAACTTTTGCATTTTCGTGTAAAGCTAGGAGAAACATTTCAACCTTTTAGAATGGGGGAGGGACTGCACAAAAGCCGGAAAAACCACCCAATGATCGGTGGTCGGGGGAGAAAGGGGAGACCATTTGGAGAACCCCACAGATGTTGCACACCCCTGATATAACTCCAGACTAGTGTTACTTGGAGGGGATGAGACATTTAATAAAACTTGGGTTCCTTTTATTGACTTCATGAACACCAAATTCAATCTTGTTCTTGACAGATATAGATTGTTTACTTTGATGTGTGTTCTCCTTGGTTATATATGTTATACTTCTCCTCCTCCTCCTCCTCCTCCTCCTCCTCCTCCTCCTCCTCCTCATCCTCATCCTCATCATCATCATCATCATCATCATTATGACCACCATCACTATCATCATTGTATAATAAATTAAGGAAGATCCTGTTTTAGATTTTGTCAATTTCTTCCAACCCCTCTGCCCACCCTCTTTTCTTCCCTGGGACCGGAGAGACAGGAGATGAGAAGGATACGAGGAAGGATTGAGCTTCCATCTTGCTGGGAACTGAGCAGGATGGGTCTTCACTCTTCCCAATGCCTGCATTCTTGTGGTGGGGGGGATGCAGAGGGGAGAGATGAGGGCAAGTTATAAAATGTGTTCCTCTGAATTTTCACATAAAATGCAGAATACTGTCAAGTTGAAATGCCCAGCTCTTGCCCTCCCATTGATGCCAAGTTTGAAACAAGGTGAACTGTTCCTATTTCCATGTTCTGCTTCAAGATTCTCATTCTGTTTGATTAAGGATGTTCCAGACCTGATTTTATTGCTGCCGGATGTTTGAAGAAGCTTCCCACTTTATTACACCAGATCCATGTGATTGTTTAATAAAGCCCCGGTAAGTTTGATGAATATCCTAAGCGCTTAAACAAACGAGTCATGTTCTCCTGAGTCATCAGCTTTTGCAGCTCTCGCAACAATAACCAGTTTTACATCAGAAGATAAGCAAATTGGCACTGCGGGCAGGGTGGCATGGATCATGGGCAAGACCCGGACAAAGGTAAGCACCTTGAGGTCCCCACTGATTTCAGTGCAGAGTTAATACATGCGCTTCAAACTTTCCAGCTGAAAATCAATGGAGCTAAAATTAGGGATGGGTGACCCGCCCAGCAGCACTTGACTCGCGGTGCCTGAGCTGAGCCAAGAGCGAGAACCAGGTGAGGTGCTTGCCAGACTTCCGGGTCCCTGGCGCTACGTTGTTTACATAGAAAACGGCCTAACTTGCACAAATTAGGTCGTTTTTCTATGTAAACAACGTAGCGCCAGAACCCGGAAGTCCCATTCCCCAGCTCGGCTCACGACGAGAATGCAAGTCGAGCCGGGGAAAAGGTAGGGCAAGCGGAGCTCCGGGGGTTGAGCCCGGCGAGTTCGCTGGACTTCCACCACCACCACCACCCAATCGAGCTCCGCACACATCCCTAATTTTGGAGCTCAAAGCTGCTTCGTGATCTGGATGGTGCCCCATTTATTTCAGTATCGAAACATGGTACACAAAGGCAGGACCAGGTGGATCAGTCTCTTTCTGGTCTGTGTCAGTTTCACACGCCTTCAACCATATAACTCCAACTGAAAAGAAAAACACCGGCAGCATTGTGTAGGGCAGGGCCAAGACATTTTGCTGCTTGAGGTGAAGGGCAAGATGGCACCCTCTCTCATTCCACTTATGATACCCAACTGAACGGGTGGTTGAATTTGATTCAACACTGCTGATGGGACAGCATCCTCCCTCCACCACACCTGAGATCTGCAGGCTAGCCCTGGGGGTGCACACGGGGACACACGTCTGCCGTCCAACAGAGGGAATGGCCAAGGACTGCCAGCTCCACATCACTCTCGATCTGCCGCCTGAGGTGACTGACTGCCTCACTCTGCCTCATGGTAGGGCAGTGTTTCTCAACCTTGGGTCCCCAGATGTTTTTGGCCTACAACTCCCAGCATGCCCCAGCCAGCTATGCTGGCTGGGGCATGCTGGGAGTTGTAGGCCAAAAACATCTGGGGACCCAAGGTTGAGAAACACTGTGGTAGGGCCATCTCTTGATTAATTAAATGTTCAGTCACTTTTTGAATTTATTTAAACCGTTTTATGTTGAATATATATATATATATATATATATATATACACATATACATATACATATACATATATATATATATATATATATATGAGAGATATGATAACCATGTATTGTAAGTCTCATTATCTTGAATCCAATTTATTTGATATGGTTTATAGCTTTCCATTTAGGGAATTTATAATATCCAGAGACCTAGTATATAATTGGCTGAGTTTGTCCAACTCCAAAAAAATATGACTAAGTTTTAATCTTAAGTAATTAAAAATTCACTTATTTTTTTTAATTGTATATTTATGTATATTAATTATATTTATTATGTATTTTGTACTTCCAGTTTCCCTTGATAAAGACATAGTTTGAAACATGTTGGGAGAATTAGATCACGTAGTTGTCTTTTATTTATTTATTATATTTATACCCTGCCTTTTTTCCCTCAAGGAACCCAAGGCGACTTACATAATCCTCCTCCTCCTCCTCTCCATTTTATCCTCACAACAACCCTGTGAGGTAGGTGAGGCTGAGAGTCAGTGACTGGCCCAAAGTCACCCAGTGAGTTTCATGGCCGAGCGGGGACTCGAACCCGGATCTCCTGAGTCCCAGTCCAGCACTCTCGCCAGCTACCTTTTCTGATCCTCACTGATATTGGTATCCCAGATGGCCCCTCCTTCTCCTGGCCCCACCCCCTTTGCCCTGATCACCGATTATTTGGTGATTTCCAGCTTTCGCACAGTTTTCCCCCCATTCCAAAAGGTTGAAATGCCTCTTTTAAAGTCTACTTTAAAAGGGAGAGCCAGTGTGGCATAGTGGTGAGTGTTGGACTGGGACTCGAGAGTTCCCTACCTCACAGGGTTGTTGTGAGGATAAAATAGAGAGGAGGAGGAGGAGGATTATGTAAGCCACCTTGGGTTCCTTGCAGGAAGAAAGGCGGGGTATAAATATAATAAATAAATAAATAGTTACTGGCAGTCAGAGCTTTACGCTAAAATATGCTGGTATTGGGGGTATTTTGGCTCCACCCCCTTTTGCCTTTGGCCCCTCCCGCCGCTGGAATGCAGCTCCCGAGAGCTTCTCCAAAACTGAGTACGAACCAGTTTCAACGCTGCTGTCCTGCAGGTCTTTCTACCATTACTCCGTAGTAACGTAGTATCCCTCGTATCTCCGGTTAAATGAATCTCAGGTAGCAAGCAAGGCTGGGAAAGACGTCTGCCCGGGAGCTGGTGCTCATGAAGCTGTAGAAGAGCTCTGAAAGAGGAAACCATCGACGCATTGCGCCACTGGGAGGACGGCAGTAGAAGTGGGAGCTTTCCAACCTGCCTTCTAACCGCTTTACGAGTGTGCTGCACTCCTAGGGACGTCTGCATGGTTGGAGGAACCAATGAGAACCCTAGGATCAAGCACAGAGCAGTTCCCATGTTCCGGTCCCTAGAAGATTTGGGGGGCGGCTTCTAAGGCAGAGAGAGTCTCTGTAGCAGCCTTCACCAAGCTGGTGCCCTCCAGATGTTTTGGACTTCAACTCCCATCAGCCTCAGCCAACATGGCAAATGGTCAGAAAGGCTGGGAAGTGTAGTCCGTCCAAAACATCTTCACCAGGTTGGCGAAGGCTCCGCCATCGAGATGGGTCAGCAGCAGCCTGGTTCGGATATCCTCCACACCCCATGAAGGCCTGAGGTCCAGTCCAAGGGTGGGTTGGCTCAGACGACCCAGGTTTTGGACCCAAATCAATAGCTCCACCATTTCACCGACCACCCAAGGCCCCTCATCCAGCCACCCAAAAAGCTCGCAGCGGAAGTGACAGAAGGTGCACCTGGAAGCCAGGGAGATGCCGCCCAGTGATGGCACTAGGCATGTTGACTCCCTGCCAGGGCTCTGGGACTTCAAGTTCTTGCTAGTTCTCAGAGAACAAGCAGAGTTTGGGCATTCAGCGGAACAACTTTGTGTTTAGGTGCTTCCTTGAGCTCAATCCTTCGTCAAAGCCACAGCCTTCTCTAGGAGCTCTCCGTGGTTCTGTACAGGAGCCCTGCCTGCTATCTAGATCCAGCTACCAGGCATCCAGTATCTCTGGCCCAATAACAGCTGGTTGGTGCTGGACATCCCCAACAGCAAACCTCGCTCAAGTCTAGATTACCTCCACTGATACAGGAAACAGGAGAGAGGGGTTACCTATCCTGTGTCTTCTGTTCTGGTGAGGATGTCGGGAGGAGAGAAAGGTGATGGATTGTCCCCTTCTCCTCAAGCTATTTTGCCAGAGGAGGCTGGTGGCTCCCTACCCCCCCAAAATAGGTTCAGCCCCATGGATAGCTCTTTTAAAGTTCAGACTGAAACCCAGAGTGGATACACCACCTCACGGCTGCATTTTGCCTTCTCCATAATCCACCTCTTACAGCGGCTTTGTACAACCCATACTTTATTCTGGAGCGAACCCATGAGCTTGACCGATGTCGTTCCTCTTCAGCTGAGGGGAGAATGACGCAAAGACAGAGAGGGAGCAAGGTAGAGGTGGTCTGTACCCATCAATAGTACATCTCCTGGTTGCTTAGACTCAAATTTGGCCTAGACATTTTCAAAGGGGGTCAGGGAGAATGCTAGGGGTGGGCCTCCTCCAAATTTTGCAGCTCCATTCACATGCTGCAAAAGTGTGTGGGGTGTGTGTGTGTGTGTGTGCTGATTTTCAGGGTGTGTGTGTCAAATTTAAAGGCCAGAGGGAGCTCAAGAGCACCGCTCCTGCTCCTCAGCTGGTGGCCGCCATTTTGTTTTTCCCCCCCCAGAATGCCCATTGGAGCAATGCTATGTCATCATGACCTCACGTTGCTGTGAGGGGCATTCTGAGGCGGGGGGAGGAAACAAAATGGTGACTGCCACCTGAGGTGTAGGAGAATAGCTGGTGATCGCCCCCTCCTTCAACCTCAAAAAATGCAAAAGGGGGAAGATGGTTTTGCGCCCAGTTTTGCCCCTCTAATATATTGCCCCGCCCTCCAAAATATTGCCTGGAAGTTCAACTTTCTGAACTTTCAACCGAAGTCTAGCTATTACCTGACCTGCTCTGGCTTATGGGTACAAGGAGGCCTCCTCGGCTGGCCTCCCTGAGGTCTCCTCCCCTGCTCAGTGCCGGATGGTGGCGCAGCAGCTGAATCCCTACTTCACTGTTCTCCAACCTTGGGTCCCCAGATGTTTTTGGCCTACAACTCCCAGCATGCCCCAGCCCTAGCTTGGAGAACACTGCCCTAGCGTTACCTCCTCCAGGTCATCAGTTCAAGTCTCACCACAGGCTTGAAGCCGGTCATAGTCCAAACTAGGCGCAGCTCGTGTATTGCCCCGCACAACGTATACACTGCATGTTTACCGACAAGATATGCGCATGGGATCAGTGCGCGCTGCTGGCTTTCCGTCCACAGTTCCCCAGAGCCCTCCAGTTGTGGACCCCGTTTCTCACCGGAGATCTGATCCGGCATGGGGTCTTACAGCCGAGAGCACTGTACCGCGCCTACATGCGAATACCACAAAAGAAATCTTCAGCAAGTGTAGGGTGACCCGGGCTAATAAAAGCAGCCGCTTGGAGAAGCACATGAATACCATTTACTATATTTGGCAATTAACCTCAATCTCCTGACAGCTTACTGGCTCCTGTTCTAATTTGCAACAAAAAGGGTGTGGGGGGTGGGGGGGTGGGACATTACGCCCGAATCCATACACTGCTCCAACGATAAGCCACGTTCCCTGTCACCGCTCTTCCACTTCATCGCTTTGATGGATATGATTTTCAGCATAATTGAATAATTTCTCTCTCCACCCTGGGTGCATCCAATTTAGAATTCACCTAAGAAAGTGTTATTTGATGTTGTTCTGCCAGAATATTCGCGGCTCTCCTCAGATGCTTTTCATCATGATTTTTTTTTTTTAAAGACCCAAATGACAGTGCAATGCCTGTGCAGTTCTGAGCAAGACCTGTTCCAGCACCGACCCTTTAAGGCAGGCCACTGGCAACATATCCTCCTCCTTGTTTTTTAAGCTGCCATCGCACAGTCTTTATCAGCCTGAGTCAGGAGCCGAGTGTAAGGCATCTTTACTCAGGAGTGTAAGGTGAAGATGTAAGGCATCTTTACTCAGAAGTAAGGATCACTGCCAACCCAAACTCCAGTCTCCAGCCTGTCCAATCTCATCTCTCCTTTCCCTTCTTAGATCCCCATGGCTTAAAGCCCAATAAAGAGCCAGTGTGACATAATGGTTAGAGCGTGGGACTGGGACTTGGGAGCTCACGAAGCTCCCTGGGTGACTTTGGGCCAGTCACGGACCCTCAGCCTAACCTACCTCACAGGGTTGTTGTGAGGATACAATGGAGAGGAGCAGGGGGAGGATTATGTAAACTGCCTTGGGTTCTTTGCAGGAAAAAAGACCGGATATATAAATATAATAAATTAGTAAATAAAGGAATTCAAGTGGTCCGGGTGAATGGGTGCAGAACTCTCCCTTGGGGCGTGCCAGAAACTCTCTCCAAAAACCTCGGATCCAAACTGAAAGATGAGTGCTTGTTAAGGAATCTAATTGGGGAACAAGGGAAAGCAGGCAGGCACTTGGGAAAAGGAAAGAAAAACAGCATCAATTTGCTAAACCTACGCCGAACACTTTAGAGGGAGATACTCACAACGCATTCGGGATGCCTTCAACACACAGCACCCTTGGAAAATTGACTGCAAAGCCCATGATGCAGCACGGCTGTGAGCAATGTGCTTGCTCAAATTTGTACATATTAAACTTTGGTTCTATCAAGCATTTGGATACTGCAAGTATTATGCCAGCCCTCCTGACATCTACCACGAACACACAAAGAATATTCATGTCCCAAATGGTCAGTTTTGGGATGGCGGACATCTACCAATGATTCATATGCTGCAGTGCAGGGCTGGCCCTACCATTAGGCAGAGTGCGGAGGCCGCCTCAGGCGGCAGATGTTGGGAGGTGGCTGTGGGAAGAGAGCTCTGTGCTCCATGGCCTGCCCTGTGACTTCTATGTTAGCCTGCGCCCTTCGGGTGCAGTGGAGGACGCTGTCCCACTACCAGTTTTGAAGAAAGATTCAACCAGGGCCAGTGCTACCATTAGGCCACCTAGGCAGCCGCCTAGGTCGCATGGCTAAAGAGGGCGCCAGAAACGCCTTGAAAAAAAATACAGTGCTCTCAAGTGGGAAGGGGGGCACTAAATATCTGATCTTGCCTAGGGCACCAAACTGCCTTGCACCGGTCCTGGATTCAACTGAGGCATCTGCTTGGGGGGGTCAAAATCCAGCACTGCCGCCAACTCGCTGTGACACAAGTTCCCTTGTTCCCCAATTAGATTCCTTAACAAGCGCTCATCTTTCAGTTTGGATCCGAGGTTTTGGAGAGAGTTTCTGGCACGTCCCAAGGGAGAGTTCTGCACCCATTCACCCGGACCACTTGAATTCCTTGATTTACTAATTTATTATATTTATATATCCGGCCTTTTTTCCTGCAAAGAACCCAAGGCAGCTTACATAATCCTCCCCCTGCTCCTCTCCATCGTATCCTCACAACAACCCTGTGAGGTAGGTTAGGGGCTGAGGGTCCGTGACTGGCCCAAAGTCACCCAGGGAGCTTTGTGAGCTCCCAAGTCCCAGTCCCACGCTCTAACCATGGCATTTCGCTTTTAAAGGAGGGCGTGCTTTGTGTGTGTGTGTGTGTTTTCTTTAAAGGCAGAGAAATTTGCCCCCAATACTGCTGCCATTTCCATAAAATACGGCAGCAATCTGTGCAAATTGTGGCCATATTTTGTGCAAGTTTCCACGCCTTTAAAAAAAACCCGAATAAATGCAAGCTGCAGCCCATTTTAAAGGTAGAAGCCACCCCCCAAAATATCTCCCTCCCCAGTTGGCCTCCTTTCGGCTCTCGAGTTGGCGAGGCGTGCCAAAGTCTGCCGACCACAAGTGGGCCGAGTTCCTTCCGTGTCGCCCATCCCTAATTTTTGTTAGGCTTTTGTACATGGACTGGGAGGGGCCGCCGTCTTGTTCTTCGCCTCAGGCAGCAAAATGTCTGGGCTGGCTCTGGTGCAGTGCAACCTCCGGACGATATTCGACGGCAACCCCTGGAATCCACGTTACGAGCCATGAGTATGCCAAGCAGGTTGAGTGAGGTGGGTTTGGAGAGGGGAAAATATCCAGCAGAAAAACAGTTGAGCACTCCTCCTCGATTCTTCTGCCACTCCTGGACTGCAGTCTCGGGTGGCTGCTCTTCATTCAAGAGATCTGCCAGAAAACATGGCACTTCTGTTAATGAGGCTGAAGTCAAGCATGACTTTCTGTTGTGTTTACATTTCCTTCGTGACAGGGCCATTGGAATTGGGGGGGGGGGGTTGTCTCCTTGCCGCCAACTCCAACACCCCCATGCACAGGCTGCAAAATGGTTTTCCAGAAGAGGGGCGGAATTGACCGGGCATAACGCTCTCATGTCGTCACCACCAACACTCTTCAGGCTTGAAGACTGCAAGGAACTGAAAATTACTTCCCGCTCTCCGTGATCTCCGATTTACGACATTAGTGCCACTTAAATCCCACCTCTAAATTCCTGGTGCTTTGATGCTAGGCACTGAAAGAGCTGTAGCGCTTATTACATATTTCCAGACTTTGGAGTGCTTTTGTGTGTGTTTTTTTTGTTTTATAGTCATACTTGGTCTCCTGCTGGGTGCTTACGCTAAACGCCGCAACCTGTTGACCGAAATGAGACCTGACTGCACGCTGTTCAAAGTTAAGGCGGGTGCATAGACTGACTTGAGTCTAAAGTTCAAGGCCAGAAAGGCAAGCTCAGCCAGCGGAAACGTTAATATCTCGCAGCAGTCACCATGATCAGCCTAGGGTGACGTCTCTCAAGGTTGCCCTCCATGCAAGAAATTTAAATGCTGGGAGAGAGGCATAGAATCATAGAATCATAGAAAAGTAGAGTTGGAAGGGGCCTACAAGGCCATCGAGTCCAACCCCCTGCTCAATGCAGGAATCCAGGTCAAAGCATCCCTGACAGATGGCCGTCCAGCCGCACCTTGAATGCCTCCAGAGTGGGAGAGCCCACCACCTCCCTAGGTAGTTGGTTCCATTGTCTTATTGCTCTGACAGTCAGGAAATTTGTCCTGATGTTTAGGTGGAATTTGGGTTCCTGTAACTTGAGCCCATTATTCCGTGTCCTGCAAACTGGGATGATCGAAAAGAGATCCTGGCCCTCCTCTGTGTGACATCCCTTCAAGTACTGGAAGAGTGCGATCATATCTCCCCTCAGTCTTCTCTTCTGAAGGCTAAACATGCCCAGTTGCTTCAGCCTCTCCTCATAGGGCCTTGTTTCCAGTCCCTTTATCATCTTTGTTGCCCTCCTCTGAACCCTCTCCAGTTTGTCTACGTCCTTCTGAAAGTGTGGTGCCCAGAACTGGACGCAGTACTCAAGATGAGGCCTAGCCAGTGCCAAGTAGAGGGGAATGATCACTTCATGCGATTCGGAAGCTAGACTTCTACTAATGCAGCCCAAAATAGCATTCTTGCGGGCCTCTCTCCCCGGCCGTTGAACTGCCTTCTTCCAGAGGTCCAACCAAAGTTCAGGGCCTTAGACAGCCATTTCTGGTGGACTGGTAGCAACAGGATATCCCTCTGGCTACCCGTTCCCAGTCTATGGCCATTTGCATGCATAACAAGAGCATGGATTAGGAACATGGGAAGCTGCCTTAGAACATGGCAGACCACTAGTCCATCTCTAGCTCAGTGTACACGAAGCATGGGGAGTGGGTGGCCCTCCAGATGCCGTGGGGCTGCTACTCCCATCAGCTCTAGCCCTCATGGCCCGTGGTGGGGCTTGATGGGAGTTGTAGGCCAAAACATCTGGAAGGCCACAGCTTGCTCAGCCCAGGCGTGCACTGACTGGCTGCAGCTCTCGTGGGTCTCAGGATGGGGGAGTCTGGAGATGCCGGGGGATTCAACCGGGGGCCTTCTGCAGGCAAAGCACGCAAGCTTGCAGCCCCTCCTGCATCAGTTGGCAATCCACACTCGGCCCAACACAAACTCAGAACGTAAGGACATAAAATATATCCTCTCCGACATGGAATTTGCCTTTTTCACACCAGCCGCACCTCAGGTTAAAAACGTAAGAAGAGCCCCGCTGGATCAGACCACGGGTCCATCTAATCCAGCATCCTGTTCGCACAGGGGCCGGCCAGCTGCCCCCCAGGGGATCCCCCAAGCAGGACAGGAGTGCAGCAGCACCCTCCCGCCCATGCTCCCCTGCAGCTGGAGTACAGAGGCAGACTGCCTCTGACACCGGGGCTCCCATCCGTATATGACATCCCACTCCTGCCAGGGGCATGACTGAACTCCTGACATTGCTGCCTGACTGTAAAAACAAAGAGTGCGATGTAGGGCTGGCCAAAATGTGCACACACACACACACACACACACACACACACACACCTTCATGGCCCCATTCGCAGGCTGCAAAACTGAGAGAGCCATTTCGGGGATTTTCTCACGAGAGCGACACTCGCCAGAACTCCCTCGCAACTCCAGTTAGCTGGTGGCCGCAGGGCCGGCCCACCCATGAAGCAGGGTGAGGCAGCGGCATGAGGCGGCGGAGCGGAACGAGCGGCAAATTGCACAGCCCCAGCCCAGAGAGCCCACCGCCACCCTCCAGCGGGCGTCCTTGAGTGCCCCGCCGGCCGTTTTCCCACCGTGGCATTTGCCACGGCAAGAAAGTGGCCGGCGGGGGCTGTTCGGAGCAGCCGGCGGCCCTCTGTTGCTGCGGGGCTCTGGGGCGGCTCTCTTGTCAGATCTCGGCACATGGCCGACACCTCGTGACATCTCGGCCTACGTGCCCGGAGCCGTGAGAGCCCGGAGCCACGAGGTCGGAGCTCCCCGCCACCACCACTGCAGGGCAACCCTCCCCCCCTCCGGGCTGGGGCTGGCCGTGGCAGGGAGGGAGGGCTGCACAGCAGCAGTGGTGGCAGGGAGGGTTTTCTCACGTTGCGGTCTATGGCTTTATTTGTTGTGAGCGTCCCAGAGATCTTTGGCTATTGGGTGGTACAGAAGCGTAATTAACAGGGGAAGCTGATGACTCCTATGTCAGTGGGGCTCCTCGTCCATTGCAGCTTTTATTCTGAGCTTCATAGCAGCTATCCCTGGTGCTGAAAAACCCCCCCATCCCTGAAATAGGCTCATCACCATGGATAGCTCCTATAAAGCTCAGAATAAAAGCTGCAATGGATATGGAGCCCCACTGACATAGGCGTCAACAGCCTCCCCTGGCAATAAAGAAAGAAAGAAAGAAAGAAAGAAAGAACATTTACTAATTAAATGATGACAAAACCACTGGCACTTCTTCAGACTGCTCCCCCCGCCCCCGAGTAACCACAGCCAGTCCCTCAGCACACCGGTCTCCTCCGCCGTTTTGGTGGCAGGATTGCATCGGCAGGATTCTACCCTACTGTTTTCTACCATGTTGAAATATGAATGCGGGCCAGTGCGGGAGAAATCTGGAAACAACGAAGGCCCCGGGAGTGTATTTAAGACTGCAAAGCATTCCTCGCATGAACAATAACAGCATGTTATTATGCTCCGATGTATAAACATGATTTCCAGCAGCAAATGGGGCATCTATTATGCCGAATGCCTCACTACCCACTTCGTCAAATGCATCAGCCCATTACATTCTTATCAATAACAGGCCGGGCTCTTGTTCGTAAATCTAATAGAGCTGCTTTAGGCCTGTAGTTCAGTCCGGCCTGGGAGATTAGTTTAGTTCCTAAAGGACACTCTGCTCCTTAAATGTATTCATCGATCTGATCCAATGTTTTCTTGAAGTTGGACTTAATCCACCACAGGCTCTATCTAGCTATCTGTCTATCTAAAATTATTTCTAGGGTAGAACCCTCTCAAGGTGATGTACAAGATAAAAACAACACAAAGCGGGTACCGTACATTTTTAAAAAAACCCATAAAAACATGTTTCAATAAAATCCTCAAAATGGAGAGGAGGAGGTGGATCATGTAAGCCGCCTTGGGTTCCTTAGAAAAATAATGGCCAGATAGAAATGTAATAACAAATGATAAATAATGATAAATAAATAAAAACTGAGATTGCCCATTGAAATCAATAAAAACAAAACTTACCAGTAACAACCAATGGCCCAGACTTAAAGGAAGGTCAGTGAAAACAGGAGGGTCTTCAGAGCTTCCCTAAAGACCTGCAAAGAAGGGGCCTGATGAACCCCTGATGGAACTTGACTGCAGCAGTTGCAGGGCCACCACTGAGAAGACCTTCTCCCTTGTACTCACCAGCCTAACTGCCCCCACCAAAATACTTTTGAGTGGGGGGAGGCAGGGATGGGGACTCGGACTCGAGGACTCGACTCGTGAGTCGAACTGAGTCCCCCCTCTGACTCGACTCGGACTCGAGTCCCAATATTTTTAATGGGACTCGAGACTCGACTCGGGACTCGAGACCAAGGACTCGTCAACATCCCTGGGCTGTTGACGAGTCTTCTGGCTGTGCCTGAAGGAGCGCGATCACCGGTGAAGAGCGCATGGAAGCGAGGCGCGCCGCTGCTCAGCCACTATGGACAGCTACCAGGAGTGCAGCCCCAACGATGTGTTGAGATTTATTTTGATTGATGTGTTGTTGTGGGGGGTTTGGGTTAGGGTCAGACATTTTGGGTTTGGCTGCCTCTGCCTGCCTGTCTGGGGTTCCCAGCCTCCTCTGCCTGCCTGGTCTCTTCTTGACCTGTTCAGCAGTTGAATTGTCCAAGACAAAGGCCTCTGCCTGCCTGCTTTGGGGTTCCCTGCCTCCTCTGCCTGCCTGGTTATTTTGGGTTTGTCTGCCTGGTCTGTTCTTGCCAAAATCAGTTGCAGAGTTTTGAAATAAAAAGGCACACTTGTGCCTAGAATTTATTTAAGCCACACATCTGAAGTAGCCTTATTTTGTTGGGGGGAAACCCCATTGATTTTAATAGGGACTCGTGGAGTCAGTTTTGGGAGTGACTCAGGACTCGTGACTCGTGAGTCACCATTTTGGACCAAGGACTCGGACTCGGACTCGAGACTCGGGTCCAAAGACTCGTGACTCGACTCATGACTCGAGACCAAGGACTCTTCAACATCCCTGGGGGGAGGGCAGCTGACCACCCCAACCCAGCCCTAGACAGTCCAAATGATGTCAGGGGGTGTGGTCATGCCCCTGACATCAGAAGAGGCAGGCGCAAAACCGAGCTGTGCATTCGGCTGGTGTGCAGCTCAGCTTTGCCCATCCTTCTTGTCCTCCACATGGGGGAGCATAGCTCAGTAGTCCCTGGCATCTCCAAGTCAAAGGGTCGAGGAGCAGGTAATGGAAAAGCAGATTTACCCGAGACTCTGCCAGCCAGACACAATACTAGTGACCTAGGCAGCTTCGTGGGTCACTAGAAGGATTAGCCAAGTCACTCTATCTCACCATCAGCCCCGCCCCACTGCAATATGGGGATAACAACAACAGCCTACCTTGCAGGGCTGCTGTGAGCATTATTGAGACCATGTATTTTTGTTTCAATTTATTTTTATTGTGAATTTCACCAAAACAAGACTATATATATATATATATATATATATATATATAGTAATACCTTGGATTGCAAGCAACTTGGTTTGAGAGCGTTTTGCAAGACAAGCAAATTTTTAAATATTTGTTTATTTATTTATTACTTGATATACAAGCGACGTCTTGCAATACAAGTACTGTAGTACGGCTTAAATTAAAAATCTCTGTACAAATTTTTTTGGGGGGGAGTTTCGTTTTGATATAAGAGTGCTTTGGATTACAAGCACATTTCTGGAACAAATTATGCTCTCAATCCAAGGCATGACTATATATATATATATATATATATCCATATAACTGCATAAATTTAAATGAATCAATTATACATAAGCTTCAGCAAAGGCAGACTGGGTATCTAGATATATGGCCATTCGAGAGTGACATCTGTATGCTATCCACTCAAATACTGAAAGTGTCATTAGGTCTTTGATCCATTGCATTATAGGAGGTGAGCTTTTTTCTTTCCAGTGTTGTAGTATCAGTTTTTTAGCTGTTCAAACGGTGCGGAAAATCCATTTGCGTTGACCAAGCTTTAACATCCAAGAAACAGGTAGATAATTTAAGAGAACGTGTACATCAGAAAACATTAAAGAGTATTCCAATACAAAGTTTATCCATATTACAACTTCCACCCAAAAAGAGGCAATGACTGGACATTGCCAAGATGTATGATTAAAAGAAGCATTAGCAGTATTACATCTCCAGCAATTAGTTGACTTAAACAAACCCTCATTAACAAGACATTGTGGCATCCAATAAATGTGAAACAAACATTTTTGTTGAATAAGACATGACCTGTGGTCCATTGAAACTTCAGATATAGACACTAAAGCAACAATTCACTGCCTAGACTGAACAGCACATTCCAATTCCCTTTTCCATTTCTCAGTTAGACATGATGTATCATATTTATTCACCAACTGAGATGGTGTATGCGAAGCACTTTGAATGTTCAAAAATAGTATATGAATGCATATGAATACGAAACTGTCTGCAGTTTATGATCTTCTTCTGAGGCCTTGTTGTGTGTCCCACCACCATTAGAGGTTAGGCTGGCAAGAACACAGAACAGGGCCTTTTCTGTGGCAGCACCCCAATTGTGGAACCCCATTTTATTTATTTATGTATTTATTATATTTATACCCCGCCTTTTTTCCTGCAAGGAACCCAAGGCGGCTTACATAATAATCCTCCTCCTCTCCGTTTTATCCTCACAACAACCCTGTGAGGTAGGTTAGGCTGAGAGTCAGGGACTGGCCCAAAGTCACCCAGTGAGTTTCATGACAGAGCAGGGACTAGAACCCGGATCTCCCGAGTCCCAGTCCGACACTCTCACCACTATGCCAGTTAGGTTGGCACTGTGTCTGCTCAGTTTTTCAGCTGGGCAGTGAAAACACTTCTTTTCCATTTGGCATTTAGCAGTTTTTAACATGGAGATGCTGCTGCTCTTTTGGCATGTTTTTTTTTAAATCTCTGTTCTTAATTTTGGTCTTTGTTTGAATATGTTTTAATGATTTCTTGTAAACCACCTTGGGGGGGCCCTGTTAGGGCTGAAAGGCGGTTTATAAATATTTAAGTAAATACATAAAACTATTTTGCTATTGTAAACAACAACTATTTACTATTTAATATAAATAGACCACACTGAGGTCATCCATTCAGATGAAACAAGGGGAAATTTCATGTGAGGGAAAAGGAGAAGTAAAGATCTAAGGGGTCCATCTGGAACACCATTTTAAAACAAAACCTTCCTTGCTGTCCAAGCAGACAATGAACTGCCCTTAAGACAAACCAGAGTCCCACCAAAATTTTAAAGTTGGCAAGCACATGATAAAGAGTTCCCATAACAGTTTGCGTAATTACCTTTTAATTTGCAGGATTCCATGGACAGGTTCCAGTTTTGCCATTAGCGAAAGCCATTCTTCAGCAAGAGGAGGGAATTAGCATTCCTTCCTCTTGCTGGCTACTGGGGTTTTGCTGTTCATAGTGAGAGGGATACAGAATCCTGCGGCGAGAATCAGAGCTGTACAAAGATGCCGGCCTTTAGCCAATTATTCATGTTCGCCCACTAGGGCTGGTCCTTGGTGCCAAAGTCCAACTGAATGTGCTCCATAACTTTTTGCACCAGGCTGCAGTTGGTCGAGCTCAGGGTTCTGGTAAATAAATAAATAAAAAGTAGACCCCAACAAGCCTGAGGTCTGCTCACCCCTGCATTCAAAACCGCACACCGTCACAGCATGATTGCATTTTCGGCATGTTTTACCAAAGATGGAAATACGACAACAGGGAACAGTGGAGAATTCCTAATACATCGATTCCCACTGGAAATGGGTCATTCAGAATTCCAAAATCCAGGGAGAAATTTGGGTGGAGGAGAATTTTGGAAGTATTCCTGATTTCGAGAGGAAAGTCTGCTTTGCTTGAGAGGTGAGGAGAAAGGCATTGCTCCAAGCGTTTTAAGGGAAAGGGGAGTTTTGATGGCAGCACTGATGTATTTCTGGAGCGGGTGCCAGGGAAAAGGGGGCGTTCTTGAAGAGTGCAGGAGACTGTGGGATAGCCAAGGGTGGTAGAGCTGGAGGTCATAGGCAAAGATATCGGAGGGATATAACAGGGATGGGGACTAGGAATCCAGGACTCGACTCGTGAGTCAGACTGAGTCCCCCCTCTGACTCGAGTCAGACTCGAGTCCCAGTATTTTTAATGGGACTCGAGACTCGACTCGGGACTCGAGACTCGAGACCAAGAACTCGTGTTCCAAAATCGTGTTCCTCAAATGCAACATGGATAGGTTTTAGGAAGTACAGCAAGTTTATTTTTTTAAAATCATTTTCCTAAAATGCAACCTTTCAGACATTTTGGGTTTGGCTGCCTCTGCCTGCCTGTTTGGGGTTCCCTGCCTCCTCTGCCTGCCTGGTCTCTTCTTAACCAGTTCCACAGTTTGAATTGTCCAAGACAAAGGCCTCTGCCTGTCTGGTTATTTTGGGTTTGTCTGCCTGGTCTGTTCTTGCCAAATCAGTTGCAGAGTTTTGAAATAAAAGGCACACTTGTGCCTAGAATTTATTTAAGCCGCACATCTGAAATAGCCTTATTTTGTAGGGAAAATCCCCACTGATTTTAATAGGGACTCGTGGAGTCAGCTTTGGGAGTGACTCGTGACTCGTGAGTCACCATTTTGGACCAAGGACTCGGACTCGAGACTTGGGTCCAAAGACTCGTGACTCGACTCGTGACTCGAAACCAAGGGTCCAAAGACTCGAGACTTGGGTCCAAAGACTCGTGACTCGACTCGTGACTCTTCAACATCCCTGGGATATAATAGCAGAAAAAATAATGTGGGGCAAGGCTGTGGAAAGACAAAGCAGGGGTGCCGAAAATCTCACCAGTGGGCCAAATCCAGCCCCCCTGGTCTCCAAATCTGGCCCTTTGGGGTTCCCCATATGGTCACACACCCCTTCCCCTGGCACCACCCTCTTTACCCCAACCACCAATAATCTGGGGGTTTCCCGGGTTTGGTGGGGGGGGTCCCCATTCCAAAAGGTTGAAATGTCTTTCCTAAGGCCTGGTTATTGGCAGTAAGAGCATTCATCTCAAATATACTGGTATGTTTTGGTATATTTTGGCCCTTTGCCCCCTTCGCCTTTGTCCTGCCCCCTTTTGCATTCAGCCCCACCCACAGCTGGGATCCCCTGCCCGCCCACCCACCCCGCAAAAGCGTCTCTGAAATTGAATTTGGCCCTCCGGCTGAAAGAGCTTCGACACCCCTGCTTTACAGGTAAGGAGAAAGGAACCATGGGTGACCCGTCTGATCAGCTGACTCAGATCAGAGGTCCATCTGGTCCGGCAGAGTTACCCAGCAGATGCAGGACACAAAGGCAGCAGGCGGTCTCCCATCGATGCTCCCCAGCAACTGGCATTCAGAGGCATGTTGCCTCTGAACATGGATGATTTATTTATTTATTTATTTATTTATTTTTGCAGGATGCAGATGGGGGATGGAAAGTCAGTTCTGGGATCTGAACAGGAGAAGCACCCCGGGCAGAACTTGTTGTTATCCACAAGCGACAAGAGTTTGGATTCTTGGAAGAAAGCTTACGACGCCCTGAAAGGAGGGGTTCCAGTTCCAACAAGAAGTGAAGTGAGCTAGCAACCCAAAGTAGGGCAAACTGAGGGTGCGGGCTGGAGAACTCGGTTTTGCTCGCCCTCCCTGCGAATTCCTGCACGCTGAGAAACAGATTTTGATCTGTTTAAGTGTGAGGATACCTGCCCAGTGCGCAGATGGGATCCTTCATTAAGGAATTGCCTGATGTAGCAATAGCTGGAACGAAGCCCTTCACATCCCTTCGCTTTATGAAAAGAGCCCCGGCGTTTTCTCCGAGTGTCTTGAATAATGAAAAGGATCTTCAAGCCCCAACACAGTTCTCTGTGTTCTCTTATCTCCAGGAGGAATAGCAAGCTAGGAATCATCAGACAGGCAATGGACGCTGTTGAGATCAGAAAACATCAAAATGGACAAAAAAAGGGTTGTTAATCCTTCTGCCTTCTTAAGATAACTGTCAAGGTTAATGTTCCAACAGTGTCACCTGCCAACATTGTATTTTCCATAGACATTTTTCCACTGCTAATGGGGATGGCCTTAAGCATATCAAAATGCACAAATAGACTCAGACAGGCATTCTCTCTCCCTCTCTGTCTGCCTCCCTCTCCCTCTCCCTCTCTCTCTCTCTCTTTCTCTCTCACACACACACACACACACACACAAGAACACGAACACACACACACACACACACACACACACACAGCATCTATGTGCTATTCCTCAACTTGGTGTGCTCCAGATATGTTGGACTACAACTCCCACAATCCTCTGTGGATGATAGGAGTTGTAGTCCAACACATCCGGAGGGTACCGGGCCGGAGAAGGCTGTGCTGGACCCTGTATTTCCCCATTGCCTGCGAATCTGCCCAGTATTGTCAGCACTGACTGGCAGCCGTGGCTCCCCGGGGTTTCGGGCAGGAGTTTTGCCAGCCCTGCTTGGAGATGCCTGTTGGTGCATGTGTGTGCGTGAGCAGCAGAGTGCGTGTGCGCTTGGGAGATTTAAAAATCCTGTCTGTGTGCTAGCAGAGGCCTGTTATTCCACACACAGATCTTCCAGATCTCAGCTCCCCGCTTTTTGCAGCGTGCAGCGTGTTGTGAAGGTGCCAGCCCAGCCTGCCTGTAGTCCAACTTGCTTCCAGCTTCCCCGTTTGCAGATTAATCCATGGAGTCAGGAAACACTCTGGAACACCACAGGTCTAATTCTACCTGTTTATTCACTTAGCAAGTAAAGTTCTACAGAGTATACATTTCCTAGTTACAGTCCATGTGCAGAGTATAAATGCATAGCAAGCATTACATCCAGTGGAGTAAGTTGAGCTTAACGCCACCTCAGCAAAGACGTTACATTGTAGCAGTAACAAAGTCCAGCAAGCATCACCATGAAGAAGAAGCAAAGAAAGCAGTTCAGCTTCTCTCTAAAATGGCTTTAGACAGAAAACAAGTTAACACGTCATCAGAACATACAAACCATGTGACTAGCTCATAATGCTCCCACGGTCTAGGCTTCCCATGTGAAAAACACGAGAACCCAGAAAGACATAACAAACTTGTTTACAGCCATTCTGTTCTTTCCATGTGTAAACAATGTGCTGCAGCTGGTGAAGTGATACATATCACAACAATGCCGGGGAGCGAACTTGGGACCTTCTGCATGCACAAAGCAGGGGCTCAGCCACTGAGCCATGGCGCTTCCCAAATATCTGACCTGCGTGGCCCTCCAACCTTCTGTTGTGGTCCAATTCACAGAATTTATCACAGGTAGGGATGGACGACTTGGTCTATTTCTGGCCCATGTCACTATCACATATGTTCACCCGTGAGTCCATTTCTGTCCCATTTCTGCATTCTTCTGCTATTTCTTTCTAAAATCCACACAAATATCCATATTGAAATAAATACCTCTTGGCATGCACATTGTAAAGATATCTTCTCTCAAAGGACACATTTCTAAGTGCATATTCTCTCAAAATACACATTTCAGACCTACTTTGATAGGGGTTTTTTTTTTGAGCCGAGAAACGTATCAGAACATTTCGGGAATGTGAAATCCAGGGGACAGCTGTATTCCCATCTGTACATTAGTTGTGGAGGTGCTGATCAGGAACTTGCAAATTTCAGATTGCTCAAGCATCCCTAGGCACAAGCCATCCCTCTGCATCTCAAAACCAGGCAGCACAAGCCAATCTGACTGCCCGACTGTGCTAACCCTCCAAACTCAGGATTATGGGCATCCTATTGAGGAGGGAAGGAGCACAGAGGCGAAGGTCACCTCCGTGCTAATCCCACCCTGCAAAAGACTTAGACAACCAATTTTGGCCCTCTAAGGATGCAATCCTGTGGCCCTCTGACCTTGTCTGGGGGGCCATAGGATGCAGTATAGAAGCCCCTACACCCTTGGAAATATCCTCCAAGGTTGCAGTACCATGGAGCGCCCCCCCCACCTCGTAGCTGGTGCTGCTCTTTCCGCACCAGCGGGGAACTGAACACGGAAGACCGTGTTTGGTTCCCCCATGGGGGGGGGCTGTAATGGGAGTTGCAGAAGATGGCGAGGAGTGCAGTGTTGCACAACAGTCCTGCCTCGATGCTCTGTATTATGCTCTGCATTACACTATACTCTGTATTGTGCCCTGTAATAGCAAGGCAGGACCTTGATTGAATTGCTAGCACGTGAGTTGGCTGCTAGCCAGGCTGATGCAATCTCCAGTAACGTGTGACCTGGCTGCTGGCCAGAAGAATGACGCTGCACAACAGCACAGGCGCTATCAGTTAAGCACGAGATCTGCAGCCCATGAGGCTTGGTGCTAGAATGGTATTTAAGACTAGCGAATGCAGACTGAAGTGTGGTGGCTGGTAGCGGTGGTTGGTTGGTTGTGTGTGTGTGTGTGTGCAGTGGTGGAGTGCTGAAGAATTGGAAGGAGCAAGGAGGAGCAGAGGAAGCTGTTCAGAGAGCCCTGCTGAAGCCCCAACGCTGAAAGTTGATACCCAGGCGGAGAGCTGCTGGAACTAGCATTCGGGTGGGTTGGAAATAATACAGTGACTGTGTAGCTATTAAGGGGTGGGATTTCCACCCGGGAACTTGGAGGAAGGCATAGCATTGTTGTATTTCATGCTCAGCTTTGCAATAAAGATGTTTGGCTTTGACTTCCTGGAGGAGTATTTATTATGGTCTGAAAATCCTTCCAAGAACCTTTGCCAATCCCTTTTGAGGAAACTGTGGCAAAACAGGGGCGTTCCTGGGGAAGGGGAGGAGCAAGCGGCGCTGCTGGATTCCGAGGAATCCAGGTGGTGTCTCTCTCAGCCTCTCCTGCTCATGAGGAGAGGAAAATCATCTAGACAGCCAAAATTGGCTGTCTAGATGTTTCTGAGGGTAAGGCCGGGGAGCACAGCAGATATCCTATCTGCCGTGCCCCTCTGGCCCTCAATAAGATGCCCGTAACCGTCCAAGTTCGGAGGGTTACAGGCAGCCTCATAGGATCACGCTGTAAGTCTTTTGCCCCCCTGTTCACAAGGAAGACAGGCTGAGGTGCCCCCGGGATACATCATATCCTGGCGGAGACACATTCCTCCCCTGCCTGCCCCCCCCCAGAAAGCCCACCCAGCACCTCAAAGCAACAGCCAGCATGGAAAGAGAGAGAGGCCAGAGCTGGGCCTCTGAATTATCCTTTGGGCCGTCTAGACAGTGTCTAGTGTCCATAGGGTTGCGCACCCTACATGTATTTTGCCATGAGGTGCAGTTGTGCTGATAATGTGAATCCACCCCTGCCCTCATCGGATGCCAACCTCAATGTTTCCTGGGTCTTGTGTATATTAACACACTTCCAGGGTGGGGGATAAGCCCACCTTATCCCCCACCCTGGGGATAAGCTCTGTGGGCACTATAGGCCTGGTGAGACAACAGCAGCTACAAGAGAGCCGGGGAGGGATGGTTTTATTGATGCCACTGTCCGACCATTGGACTTGGACCACGTCGGAGACCCACATACGTTCACCACCATGACTAACCTAAGTCTCACCGATTTCAATCGGTCTATAAATATGATTAAATCTGGGTCCATCCCAGGATGTTGATTTTAGTTACATCCAGTTAGATTCCAGGCTACCTACGGGATCGCCTTCTCCCGTACAATCCACCCCGCACACTTAGGTCCTCTGGGAAGAATCTGCTTCAGTCAGCCAAAACTAGGCTGACTAGCATTACCCAGAGGACCTTCTCTTCTGCTGCTCCCAGATTATGGAATGGCCTGCCGGAGGAGATACGTCAACTTGTCAGTCTTTTGGACTTTAAAAAAGCCATAAAGACTGAACTCTTCCGGCAGGCCTATCCGGCGGAATTTTAGGATGTTTTAAAGATGTTTTTAAGATGTTTTAAATATGTTTTAAAGATGTTTTAAGATGTTTTTAGGATGTTTTAAGATGTTTAATAGTATATATTGTGTTGTTTTAGTTTAGGTATTTTATATTTTCTGTTGTTCCCCGCCTCGATCTAGATGGAGAGGCGGGTAATAAATAAATTATTATTATTATTATTATTATTATTATTATTATTATTATTATTATTATTTGCATTGTGGGGAATCCAACCTGTCTTGTAGGCCGGGGAGGGCAACTCTCCCAAACAATTCCTAAGCATTATGCAGGATTCCAAATACAAAGTTTTCATCTTCCATTCAGAGCTGAACAGCTTCGCTCCTCATCAGCTGAAGATATGTCCCTTGAGACCTATAAAATGCACTGAGTTCTCTTGATGGATGCTCGATGGTTATTAAAAAATGTTTGTCTTCTGCCATCCTCCATAAAGCCCCCAGCAAACTGATTTCTCGGTGAATCAGCCTGCATTTATTCCCACCAAGTACGTCAATGTGGAAAATTGATGATGCATCTGTAGCCCTAGGAACTAATTTCTGGGGGGCGGGGAGGGAGTATCTTCGGAGGAAAACAAACTCATACAAATCCAATACAGTAAAACGGGTTTGGCATTTATTTCTCTTTCTCGCAAACAAAATGGTGGGAATGTGTGTGCTGGCTGGTTGCTGTTCTTTCTGTGTCCTGCCCTTTAGGAGATATGTATTGGTTGCCGGTCATGCAAATAGGTTTGAGATGAGAGTGAGGATTGGTGCAATGTCAACTGATGTGAACTATTGGCTCCTAAAGCAGGAGAAAGCAGTGATATGCCTCATGGCGTTCCCAGGGGGAAGGGGAGTTTGGGAGGTTCTTTTCCCTGTTAAAAGTTGCAGATTCCCCAAATGGAGTCTTTAACATTTCCCTCCCTCTTAGTCTTCCTCTGGTACATCTCAAAACTATGCCAGCAAACTGGTTCAGCAGGTCAGTCAGTCAGGCGATCACTCGTGACCGAGTAAGATTGTCTTCCAGGATAAAAAAGAAAATTTACAAAAAGGAGATTTTAAAAGGAGGAAAATTCTAAAGAAAATTGTGTAGACTCTAGCGATGGGTCCGTAAGTGACTGTGGAGGCCAATTCTAGATCCACACAGCTTCCCACAGTGAGGACACAGGTTGCCAGATGGAAGATGG
The DNA here is from genome assembly GCA_021292165.1 of Shinisaurus crocodilurus. Taxonomy (NCBI): domain Eukaryota; kingdom Metazoa; phylum Chordata; class Lepidosauria; order Squamata; family Shinisauridae; genus Shinisaurus; species Shinisaurus crocodilurus. Next base: position 7,866,366 of record CM037880.1, on the reverse strand, counting down.
TCCTGTAAAGGATTCATTTGACGTGCTTTTCGCTTAGCACGTTTCTCCCTTTCACCTTGCACTCGAGCTTCTTCAAAGTCCATAGAACCTTTGTGAAAGGCCAACCTCCAGTTAGATCGTTCATGGGCCAGAGCTTCCCAGTTCTCAATGTTTATATTGCATTTTTTGAGATTAGCCTTAAGAACATCTTTAAACCTCTTATATTGACCACCGATATTCCGCTTTCCATCCTTGAGTTGGGAATAAAGTAACTGCTTTGGGAGACGGCAGTTAGGCATTCGAACAACATGACCGGTCCACTGAAGTTGGCGTTGAAGGATCATTTTTTCAACGCTAGTAGTCTTTGCTTCTTCCAGTACACTGACATTTGTTCGCCTATCTTCCCAAGTAATTCGCAGGATTTTCCGGAGGCAACGTTGATGAAATCTTTCAAGGAGTTGGAGGTGACGTTTATAGATAGTCCATGTGTTTCGCAGGCATACAATAAAGTTGGTAATACAATGGCTTCATAAACCAGTGTTTTGGTCTTCTGAAAAATATCGCGATCCTCAAACACTCTATGTTTCATTCGAGAAAACGCGACACTTGCGGAGCTCAGACGATGCTGGATTTCACTGTCGATGTTAGCTGTAACAGAAAGATACCGCATTTTTCGCTCCATAAGACGCACTTTACCCCCCAAAAAAACTAGGTGGAAATGTCTGTGCGTCCTATGGAGTGAATATAGTAAAAAAAAAAAAAATTTTTTTTTTTTTTTTTTACTTTCCTCTGCTGGTCCGGAAGAGCGGAGGACTCCTGGGTGGGGCGGGGGAAGCCCCCGCCTCTCAGCTGTTTTAAAAAAAAAAAAATTGTACCATACAGTAAGTGCGTCTTATGGTCCGGTGCGTCTTATGGAGCGAAAAATGCGGTAGCTGCTAGGCACAAGTTTTACGTGTTTCCAGAGAAGTAACCATATTGCAGGGAAAACAACAGAGTCCTGTGGCATCTTAAAGCAGCTGTGTAGTGGAGGGGAAAACACAGGGAAGCACAGATCCAGGACATTTTTAGAGCGGGAGTGATGACATTGTATGCAGTAGCACCAGGGTAACTGATGGATCCTCCTTGCACTGGCAAGTGAGTGAGGTGATAACAAGGCTTTCAAGTTTCACTATCATTTGTGACAGGTTAGCATGGAGGAAATCAGAAAATGAGGAAGATAATCCAGCAGCGGCTGGAAGCTGGATACTTCTTTCTTTCTTTCTTTCTTTCTTTTTTGATAGGGGCCCTACTTCAGCCTAGCAGTTTAAATAGCAGCAGTTATTTATAAGATTGTTTGAATTTCTAATTAAAAGCTAAAGGTTGCATTTCAGCTGGCTGGAGATCAGAGATGGTGCTAGGGGTGGTCCACTACAGCTGGAGCCCCGAATCTTTCATTCGGAGCCCCGAATCTCTGGGATGCCCTCTGCCCCACCACCCTGCTGTCCATGGGCACTTGCTGAAAGAAAGGTTATGAGGGCCCGGAGAATCTCTGTTGCATCAGATCCCCCTGGATGAGCTGGCTTTGTGCCCACGTGTGCATCACCTCCTGCTGCCCCCCACCCCCTTGAATCTTTCTGCCTGAGGTTTTGTGCTTTTTTCCCTGAAATCAAATGCCCTCCTCTCCCCTGTCCATACATCTTTTTTATTTTATTTTATTTTTATTTTTTTTACAAATAACGGTGTCCTTAGAAGACAAGGGTCCTTTGAAGGCAGACACACTGAGAGACTTTTGGAGCATATGCAAATGTGTGCTTTATTGCGCCTTTTTCTTTCTTTTTTTCGTCCTGTGGGCCCGAGCCCCAGATCTTGTCAGTACTTAGCACCACCCCTGCTGGAGATATTTTCTTAGAAGCTCAATGCGGTTTGTAAAAGGTGGGGTAATGAAATGAATGATTGTCTGTGACCATTCAGTTAGAAAAGTTTGAGTCTGTGTGTCTGGGGTGGGTGTGGGTGGGGAGAAGGTGTGTGTATACATGTGCAGTCCCTGGCTACCAATCCAACACCGGATGTGGCCCTCGGAGTCGGAAAGGTTGTACACCTCTGATATTCGAGTTTTCTCATTTTATGTGGCCACGCTTCCACATCTAAAACCCTCTCATTGTCATGGGTGTGTTTGCGTCGGGGGGGGGGGGAACAGTTGAACTTCCAATAGGTCACCGGCACGGTTTGTGCCTGTGAAGGATTGAGGCCTACACAGGCTTAAGTTTGCTGAAGCCTGAAGGCCCAAACACTTCCCTAGATTAGTTGAAGCCTGAAGGCCCAAACACTTCAGGATGGGAGGGGGAGTTGGTGAGTTTTAGTTCACCCAATAGAAGTTAAGAATTATTTCTCCTGATCAAGGTCACATGGTTATAACCTTCCACTCTTGGGAAGGCTATATATGTGTGGGGTGTGGTCAGCTAGAGAGAGAGAGAGAGACTGACTGCAGAGAGAGACTGACTGCAGAGGAGAGAGGTAGTCTGAAGTTAAGCTAGAGAACCTTGTATTACCTATTTGTTTGTTTAATTTTATCATACTTGCTTTTGAATTACAACTGCTCTATTAAGTAAATACCCTAATATAATAAGTAAAGTGTTGTTGTGTACCCTGAGTTGTGGGAGTGACTTATTCACCATGTCTAAAGCCTATTCCCATGCTACTGGAAGCAGGCAAAGGATTTGATCTCCTGGAACGGGAGAAGCTTTGAGAAGAGGCAGAGATCTTCCAAAGGCAGGTCAAGGGGTCCCTGCAGTAGCGGAACCTTGACAGTGCCGCCGTGGAGCAGACGCACGGTGTATCAGCTCTAGATTTTGGGATGCCTACTGCGGAGCCTTCTCTCTGAGTTGGCCTGCCTCCTTCCCACCACTGGCTGTTCACTCTCTCTCTCTCTCTCTCTCTCTCTTGACCCAATCTGTACAAAAGCCCAAAGGCAGAACACAAAGCAAGTGAGTGAGTGTGTGTGTGTGCGTTCCAGACCCACACACTTGTCACTGCTGAAATGCTTGGAGAATCAGGAGTCTTCAGGGATCATCAGTGCCCCCCACCCCCCGAATTGGTGCGGGCCTCAGCACATGCCCAACAGTGCCGACCCTTGCCACTGGCCCTGGGTGCAGAGCAGGTAAAATTAAACTACCGATCAAGTGGAGAGGGTGCAACGGAAGAAAGTACACGAGGTCATCAGCATATCAGCACATGCATACCGTCCGACATTACGAGCTGGGAGAAAGTTTTCAGGAAACGGGAGTGCTCTTTCTCGACGCGTGTCCCCAACTGCGAAGCCCATTCTGAATGGAGCCAAGGCGATTTGACCCATCACAAAAGGCTCTCCTCCATCGACGTGAAAGAGAGTCATCTCCTAATGTCTGACATCTGCACTGGCAAAGAGGCTGTTCCTACCACACCGGTTTGGAAATAAGAATGACTAACGCCATCCCAAAGAGCCAATTCTTTGCATCACTTGAATTAATCTTCGGCATTCTCTGCCCCCCATTCTTTCTAGGTCATCCAAGGTCTGGTTATCTCCTCTGAACAGGCAGTTGTCTTGTTGCTTAATGAGACAGGTATCCCTCAAAGTGAAATTGCCTACTAATCTCACTTCAGTTTCACATCTGTTTCCGTTCCCTGAGGCTGGGCAGGTGAAAAACGAAGAGTGTAATTGGAAAGTGATGAGGACGCTCGAGTGTTACCAAAGGTGGCCTTTCCTGTGGAGGATGACGCCAGCTGGGGAGGACCCAAAGAGAACTTCTGGTCCTTAACCCGTGGCCCAATGCTGCAAATGTTTACTTACAAAGAAGCCCCACTGAGTTCAGTTTGGCTTACTCCCAAGTAAACATGCTTATAGGCTTGCTGCCCCAGGCTTGGCGTACACAAAAGAGCACATGCAAAAAAAATGTGATTCCCCAACCTGCAGTCTGAAATCAGTTCTCGCACCTTATTTATCTATCTATTTATTTACATGTTTTTTTATTCTGCTTTTTACGGGGCACCTTCAAAAAGCTGCCTACATAATAATATAAATATCATGTAAAGCAGGATGGGCAACTGCGTTCCTCAGCCTAGATTCAGAAGTCCCACACAGGTTCACAGACCTCTGGAAGAGCAATCTGTCCCAAGAGAGAGAGAACAGGGTGTCACAGAAAGAGGGGGGAGTAGTCCCACCCACCTCTGTCTTTACCCCGCCCCCTGCCACTAGCTTTGGCCGTGCCCACCACCATCATGGAGTCCCTCAAGGTATTTTTTCTGTTTTCCAACAGAAAAAAGTTTCCCCACCCCTGATTTAAAGCAATAAGTAAACAACCATTGCATAAGCAATCTAATTATAATTACAAAACTAATTTGCAGCAGGTAAAAATAAAACCCAGCATGGCACTTCAGTAATAATTAAAAACAAAAAACAAATTAAACTAAAATCAGCAGTAATGCAAAATAGTTTTTTTTTTAAAAAACCAAGAAGCAGAAGCAGAACACAGCACGGAACTTCAGTTAAAAAAGAAAAGAAAAGATTGGAACAGAAAAGTGTTCAAAGCCCATTTAAAAGATAATAAAGGAGAGGTTATATGAATACCACTTGGGAGGGAGTTCCAAAGCTGCAGGGCCACCACTGAGAAGGCCCAGTTTCTAATGCCCACCAATCTAATAGAACTTGGTGGTGGACCTATGAGCAACAGGGCCTCTCTGGCCGATTTTAAGGCACGGGGAGCTTCATACGGGTGCAGCCGGTCCTTCAGATAACCTGGTCCCAAAACCATGTAGGGCTTTAATGGTCAATATCAGACATTTTAATTGAGCCTGGAAACAAATGGTCGGCCCATGCAACTGGTACAATATTGATGTCAGGTATTCCGATTGCCTGACACCAGCAAGCAAGCATCTGGGTGGCTGCGCTCTGTACCAGCTGAAGTTTCTGAGCCACTTTCTAAGGCAGCCCCGAGAAGAGCATTGCTGTATGCTGAGCCCACCAGTCAGAGTATAGAGCAGTGTTCTCCAACCTTGGGTCCCCAGATGTTTTTGGCCTACAACTCCCAGCATGCCCCAGCCAGCTACGCTGGCTGGGGCATGCTGGGAGTTGTAGGCCAAAAACATCTGGGGACCCAAGGTTGGAGAACACTGACCTAGAGCCAGCACTGTGGGTCAAATCTGGCCCACCTGTGGTCCCAATATGGTCCTCTGAGGTTCCCCTGGCACCACCCTGCGACGACACAGTCCCTTCACACTAGGACCTGTCGCACAAACCCTTCTCAGGCTAAGCACCAACACTTAAAAACCTGAGGGGAGGGTCAAATGAAACCTTTTCCCCCTTACCGATGAGGGAAAAGATCAATACTGGTTATTAAGGATCTGTTTTAAATTTATGATACTGTGGGTACAAAGCTGTGTGTGTGTGTGTGTAGATTTAACAGGTTCATGCAGGTTAATAACGCCAAGCTGACACGTAGGATTTGGGTAGCAAACAAAATAAAAATAAGTTTATTTTAATTCTCCAAATCTTAGCTCCAGAAAATAACTTTAAACCTGCCCACACCCCAAACACTTTATAATTAACCCAAGTCCCTATAACTCTAAATACTTTCACTCTTCAGACAAGCACTGACTTCTCTCAAAACTCCTGACAGACAAGACACGAATAACCCATCTAACCTCACTCCCCAACTCCCTAACGCACTCAACAACCCCAACACACTACTAACTCTGACATCACTACTAACTCTGACATCACTCACACATTCCTTATATACTCCTCCCCCCGCCCTTTCCAAGACATCACAAACCACACCCACTCAGTTCAACATTCTATACTCACTAAATATACTAAAGCAGACATACACCAGGGAACTGAATTGTGGGTTTATGCCACACACACCCTTTCCCGCAACCACCAATTGCTTGTTGGCTTCCCAGCTTTTGTGCAGCCTTCAGCCTTGCCCACCACTGGTCAATACGGTCCCCAAGAGCTTCTCCAAAATTGGAGAATTCGTACATTGGGCTGTGCCACTCTTGGTCTTGCTGCACAAGCAATAATGGTGTACAATGGGTGCAGAGCCCCCACCCACCCCCACCTAGGCCACAGACCTATTCCAGCCCATCAGTCTCCTCAGTCCAGCCCATGGAGCCAGAGGTTCCTCCAGGGGGGATGGGGCTTGGCCTCCTCCATTGGGAGCAGGAATGGCACAAAGGGGAAGTCCCTGCCGTTATCTCCAGTCTCAGATCGGAGATAACAGCAGAGGTGTGTTTGGTTGGGGACTCGACTGATGCTGGGAAGGGTGGTGCCCTCTGACACCATCTAATCCACAGAGGACCAGGTGGGGGAGCAGTCTGACTCCCCCACCCATATCTAGTTCTGCACTAGATACTGAGATTGGGGGCGGGGGGATTGCCTTGCTTGGGTGTGCCCCTGAGACATCTGGTTGCTGCTGTTGAAACCAGGATACTGAACTGGATGGGCCTTTGGTCTTGTCTACAAGGCAAGCGCTCTTCTTGTGCTCTTATCTTCTTATCCTGGGGCTTTTCTATACAAGGCATTCATCGCACGCTCATCCTTCCCTACTCATGGTTGTTTATGGGTTCTTTAGATGCATGCACACACACATACAGAGAGGGAGATGGAAAAAACTGGGTTTGTGGGGTCTTTTTGCATTTGGATTTTGTTTCAACGGCAGCAATTTTGGGCTTAAATTGATAGCGCCGTTGTTGTTGCTTTTCGTTTCTGTCTTAGCAAAATTGACAAGGGCCAAGCAATGCATTAGGAGTGGTTTGCTCAAAACGGGGAGATGGTTGTGTGTGGCCCAAGTCAGCCTTCGATTCGAAATGACATACCTGGGGGCTCAGCATAGCAATCTGTTCTTAGCAACTGTGGAGATTAAAGCTGTATTGTTCAAAGCCTCCTGCTGGGAGGTGTTTTTCTTTGCTGCCTGCTGTTTCAAGGCTCATCTATTGCTATATAATTTGGTGGGATTAAAAAACAAAAACAAAAACTGGTGTTTTAGCAATTTAAACTGTTTTTTAAAAAAAATATTATTATTTTTTTGTCACTTCCGAAGAAACTTATTTTACCACAATGCTAGAGTTCTTGGACTTTGCGCGCGCGCACAAACAAGCACGCAACAACCTCGAGGCCTGGGATTACCAAGGAGAATGGTTTGTATTATAATATGCCAGTTAAGATTATGGGCTGGCTGATGACCCCCCCCCTCAATTAATATCCCAGCTCGGACTGAGATCCTCTCTCACCCCGATGAAAAGTAGCCACGGGGAAGCCACGTTTTGACTGCTGAGAATAGCATCATAGAGCTATTGGCCACAAATATCTTTGCACCTCCCCCTCCCAATCTATAAGGAAAGTTAGCCACTAACAGCACAATCCAATGAGGCTGCCCGTCGCCCCTCCATGCTTAGAGGATTACGGTCATCCCATGGAGGGCGGAAGGAACACGGAGGCAAAGGTCACCTCCGCACTTCTCCCGCCTTGCGAAACACTTTGATGGCCAGTTTCGGCTGTCTACATCTTTTGCTCCGGAACAAAGGGGCCCCACAAAACTCTCGCGACCTTGGAGCTGCCGCCAGCGTGGTTCTGCGAGGGCAGAGGGAGGGCGCTCCGAGGTCAGAATCCCAGCTCCGACCTCGGAGCGAGTTTCCAAGGTGGGAGCCGGGACTCTGAATTATCCTATGGCTGTCTAGGACTCTTTGTGTCCTAAAGGAGAAATAAAATCGGCATAGGTAAAACGACAGAAAGAAAAAGGCTGCTAGTGGCTCGATGATCCCCTCCAACTTTCTCTGCCTTCCTCTAGGGCAGGGGTCGGCAACCCGCGGCTCCGGAGCCGCATGCGGCTCTTTGGAACCTTTGCCGCGGCTCCGAGAGGTGACTGTGACAGGTTCGCCGCTCCGCTCCACACTGCCCGCCCGGTGACAGGCAATAGCGATGACGGCGGGCAGGCGCACAGTGGAGGAGCGGCGTGACATCACGCGGCGCCGGCTCGGCTAGGGGAGAGTGCGCGGCGGCGGCGCGCATCTGCGCAGTGCGCACCAACCCCTCCCCAGCATAGCCCAGGCCCCAGTGACCCAGTCTTTTTTTTTTTTGCAATGTACCTTTTTCATTCGTTATTTAGGGGCACTTCCTGGTAATGTACTTCGGCGGTTACGTCATTCGGCGATTCGCAAGGGCTGCTGGGATAGCAGCTTCATGTATCCCAGCAGCCCTTGCGAATCGCCAAATGACGAAATCTCGCAGCTGCGCTTTGGGATGTCTGCACTCTGCCTCCGCCCCGCCTCCTCTCAGTGAGCTTTACGGGATGTAATGCTTTTAATCCGCCGAAGTACATTACCAGGAAGTGCCCCTAAATAACGAATGAAAAAGGTACATTGCAAAAAAAAAAAGTGTTTGCATTGCTAAAATCTCATTTAAAGGGGAACACATACATATAATGTTCAAAAATGGGTGGAACTCCGCTTTAAGTTTAATGAAAAATATAAAGCTCTGCCTGTATAAGATGAGCAGAGATCTTACTGGATACCAGTGTGCCTTGCCTTCTACTGCCCTCCTTCATAGCCCTCCATTACTATCAGTGCCCGCCTCAATTACTGCTTTGCCCCAAATCTGTCAGTCCTTCTCACTTTGTCGCATAACATTGCATTTGCCAGAATTTAGCAGCATGGACAGTCTCTCCCCCACTTGTCAGTCTGTCCCACCTTAGACACAAGTTTAGAAGTGGACTCTGAGAAATTATTCTCCATCAGCTCCGCTCCTTCTGTCTCCATCAGCTCTGCTCCTTAGTACTTTTTTGTGTGTGTGTTTCACAACTCCCACACAGTTGAGTGTGTTCTTCACCCGCGCAGTGCTGCTTAGGCTGGCACCGGCTCCGTCACTCCACCCCCTCGCACGCAGGCGGCCTGGCTAGTACAGTGCCTGGTGAAGTCAGGCCGCCTGCATGCGAGGGGGTGGAGTGATGGAGCCGGTGCCAGCCTAAGCAGCACTGCGCGGGTGAGCAGCACTGCGCGGGAGTGAAGAAAAATCCCATTAACCAGGTAAATTAAATATTTTAATTAGCTATTAATTTGCAAAAATATATTTTACATTGTTAAGTGAAAAAGTCCTTTTTTTTCTTCAGATTGACAGCTGACTGCACGATCCTGTATATAGCATTAAGATAAGAAACAATATATGCAGTGTTATATTTGTTTTAAATGTCGCAATGGTTTTGCGGCTCCCAGTTTTTTTTCCCCGTCGGAAACGGGTCCAAGTGGCTCTTTATGTCTTAAAGGTTGCAGACCCCTGCAAGTCTAGGGCAGTGTTCTGCAACCTTGGAGAACTGGGAGTTGTAGGCCAGAAACATCTGGGGACCCCAAGGTTGGAGAACTCCGCTCTAGGGGACAGTTCAAACTTTTAAAGCCTAGGTCACACAATGCTTCTCCTGATAGGGTGATGAGTATAACTTGTCGCCTCAGGTAAACTGCTGTGGCAGATATTTATTTACTGAAAAATGTTTCTTGGCCGCCTTTCAGGGCAGAAGCCCTCCCAAGGTGGCGTACTGCAACAAAACACGTAAAACCGATACAATATTAAGAGCGATAAAAACCAAATAAAAACAGTAAGAACACAAGAATAATAATTATTATAATTGTTGTTATTATTATTATTATTATTATTATTATTATTATTATTTATTCATTATTTTTATCTCTATACCACCCCATAGCTGAAGCTCTCTGGGCGGTTTACAACAATTGATAAAAACAACAACAATAAAATACATTATAAAATACAAATACAAATAAAAACGTCATACAATTTCGTTACAGAAGTTTAAAAACCGAATTTAAAAACCAAATGTAAAATAATTTAAATAAACCGGAACAAGTTAATACAATTAAGCCTGCAGCTGACATCTCTCCCCCCCCCCCCATGTACTAGTTAGGGCTGTTAAATGCCTCGGCATAGAGGGAAGCCTTAATCTGGCGCTGAAAAGACAGTAGAGTTGGTGCCAGGCGGGCCTCAGTGGGGAGCTTATTCCATAATTGGGGGGGGCCGCCACTGAGAAGGCACCAGGCAGGCCACCTATTGCCCTCGCCTAGCTGCTCTCCTGCTGTTAGAAGAGCGATAAAATGCCTCTTTACCACTGAGAGGAGAAAAGCTGCATGGAGGAATCAATTTTTGGATGGAAATGGAGAAATAGCACAGGGAGAAAGGGTGAAATGTAGCCCCTCTTCTGTCACTCTTCCACTCACTGTAAGGGGCACCCGATCATGGCAGCTTTTCAGGGTGTGGGTGTGTTTTTAATAAATAAATAACCATTGGGAGTGTGTTCACACATCATCCGTGTATCATCTGGCAGTTTGTCTCTTAAGTGTCTGTATCACTGATACACACAGAGTTTTGGAAGCTTAATTAGTATCTGTGATGAAATAATGAAGCAATTCCTCTCTTTTTATTGCATTATAATATCAATATTGCTATTATGGGAGGCTGTGGCTTTCTTCCAAGTCTAACTGCTATTGCTCTGGGAGAGCGAATATATATATATATATATATATATATATATATAATATATATTCTGACACATCTCACACATGTGGCTTCTTTCAATGAATTACTGAGGTAGGCCACGTTTAGTAGGTAACAACAAACTGCTCATTTATTGCCAGTGTGTTGCATCCCTCGAGGCATTCAGATGATTAGGAGGCGTGCAGAAGACACCAACTTTTAAATGTCAAGTCCCAAAGAAAAGTTGGCTAAGGGGTGGCCTCAGCTGACTCTCTATCGGCAATAGTCCCTCCTCCTCACATAGTAGTAGTAGTAGTAGTAGTAGTAGGCGATCACTCGTGACCGAGTAAGATTGCCTATTACTGAGGAAAACACATGCCATCAGAGCTTGTCCCACTTAGTGCCTTCTGATGTGGTACAGTCCTCTCCCGGGGACTCTGCCACCTTAGAATGCACCTTGGGGAGCATAGGTTTTTGAAAGCACCCCCATACCAAAATATTCTTGCACTTGGAAAGAAGGTTATGTCTTCAGGGGAAAGTTTTCCATGTGTGGAAAGATTTGACCTGAGGGTATGTTGCAGTCACATACAGTCTGGGCTGGAAAATCCTAGGGGAGCCAGAAACTCAGAACTGGCTGTCACTGCATATCTCTAGCCAGGAACTAATTGTTAATAGGGGCCAATGGTTAAGAGTGTTGGACTGGGACTCAGGAGATCCGGGTTCTAGTCCCCACTCAGCCATGAAACTCACTGGGTGACTTTGGGCCAGTCACTGACTCTCAGCCTAACCTACCTCACAGGGTTGTTGTGAGGATAAAACGGAGAGGAGGAATCATAGAATCATAGAATCATAGAAAAGTAGAGTTGGAAGGGGCCTACAAGGCCATCGAGTCCAACCCCCTGCTCAATGCAGGAATCCAGGTCAAAGCATCCCTGGCAGATGTCTGTCCAGCTGCACCTTGAATGCCTCCAGAGTGGGAGAGCCCACCACCTCCCTAGGTAGTTGGTTCCATTGTCTTATTGCTCTAACAGTCAGGAATTTTTTCCTGATGTTTAGGTGGAATCTAGGTTCCTGTAACTTGAACCCATTATTCCGTCTCCTGCAAACTGGGATGATCGAGAAGAGATCCTGGCCCTCCTCTGTGTGACAACAACCCTTCAAGTACTGGAAGAGTGGGATCATATCTCCCTTCAGTCTCCTCTTCTGAAGGCTAAACATGCCCAGTTCTTTCAGTCTCTCCTCATAGGGAGGATTATGTAAGCCGCCTTGGGTTCCTTGCAGGAAAAAAGGTGGGGTATAAATATAATAAATAAAATAATAAAATAAAATAAATAATAGTATGAACTGAAGAAGGGCTGGCGGGCCAGTAATATTGACCCTGTCTTCTGGCTCACTTCCACGCAAGCCAAGGGAGTGGCAAAGGGCCCTTCTCTCCCAAGGCAAGCAGCAACACAGGCCTTTCTGTGACTCAACGCTCACTACCATTTCCCTGTGTCTTGGCTCTCATATGGGCTTTTTAAATTCAGCTCAATTGCCTAAAATACCTTTTACAAAGCCTCTCTCTGCTGTTCAGACTGGGAGAGAGGGGGTTAAAGGGCCCTTTGCCAGTTTCTCAGCCCAGGAGAAAGCGACTGAAGTGTGTGTGTGTGTGTGTGTGTGTGTATAAGTAAGGGGGTGTCACATCAAGCTTGCCCTCTTTATTGGGATCTCTAGGTGCGCTTACATAAGGTTGGGGGTTTCTTTTCCTCTAACCCTTACACTTCTCACACTGCCTTTGGGATGTCTAATCCTGTGGTTCTCAATCTTTTTGGTCCCATGCACCCTCTTCACCATATGTCAGAATGTCATTCCCCCACTTTCCAAGATGGTCTGACTTAATCTGTCAGCATAGCTGGCTGGGGCATGCTGGGAGCTGTAGGCCAAAAACATCTGGGGACCCAAGGTTGGAGAACACTGCAATAAGGTGTGATGTCCTGTAGATTATGTACAATCTGTAGAATTGTAATTTGTAGAAAGATCAATATTCAAACAGTTTGAGTCTGTGGTCCCAATTCACACACACCCCAAAACCCTAAAATTCCCCCCTGGGGGGGAATTCTCCCCTGGTTGAGGACCCCCGGTCTAATCCCTACCTTATACCTCTTTGACCAGTAGAATTTAAAGTGGGATCAGGTGTTAAACAGAGATGTGTTATTGCCCCAACATTATTTGCTATTTTCATCGCCATGATTTTCATGGCGGGTGACCGGCCAGATGGGCGATTGATAAATGTAATGTAATAATAATAAATAATAATTTACATCTTGTCGAGGGGAAACTTCCCACTGGTGAGGGAATTATATATCGAACAGATGGAAAGCTTTTTAATCTCAGCAGGCTGAAAGCAAAAAGTAAGGTAATTACAACCTCCGTTGTGGAACTTCAGTATGCTGATGATAATGTGGTCTCCACACATTCAGAGGATGAACTCCAAACTATCCTAAATGCTTTTGCAGAAGCATACGAAAAACTTGGTCTCTCACTTAACATCAAAAAACCCAAAGTGCTTCATCAGCAAGTGCAAGCTAACCCTTTGGTGATGCCATCCATCAACACCAACTTCAGTGGACCGGTCATGTTGTTCGAATGCCTGACTGCCATCTCCCAAAGCAGTTACTTTATTCCCAACTCAAGGATGGAAAGCGGAATATCAGTGGTCAATATAAGAGGTTTAAAGATGTTCTTATGGCTAATCTCAAAAAATGCAATATAAACATCAAAAACTGGGAAGCTCTGGCCCATGAACGATCTAACTGGGGGTTGGCCTTTCACAAAGGTTCTATGGACTTTGAAGAAGCCCGAGTGCAAGGTGAAAGGGAGAAACGTGCTAAGCGAAAAGCACGTCAAACGAATCCTTTACAGGACCATCTTCCATCTGGTAACCTGTGTCCTCACTGTGGGAAACTGTGTGGATCTAGAATCGGCCTCCACAGTCACTTACGGACCCATCGCTAGAGTCTACACAATTTTTCTTTAGAATTTCCTCCTTTTAAAATTTCCTTTTTGTAAATTTTTATCCTGGAAGACAATCTTACTCGGTCACGAGTGATCACCTGATGAGGATGAGGATGAGGATGAGGATGATGAAGCACAGCTTCCCACACAGGCTGTTTCAGATAACAAAGAAAAGTTTATTTTAAAATACAACAAGTTCTGGTGGAAATAAGTTTTATGTGTAAATTTCAGTTAATCCTAAGTAATATACCATCTTATCCTAGTACCAATCCTCCCTCGACAGCTGTTCCCAATACCAATCCCTGCACTCACTAGCTAAACTCTCAACAATCCTAATAGAATCGCTCAACTCTCTCCAGTCAGCTTCACAGACTCCCGAACAGCACTTCACATTCCACCCACTCCTGTGCTCTCTTCACAAATCCCCACAAAAACCCGCAAAAAACCTGCCTGGACAGCACCGCCCACTGTTTATATAACACAGGCTCCACACACACCCCTTCTCACTCTCTCAGCCAATCTGGTCACATATGCAAATACACCATTCTTCCTGCCCATCATTCCTCACTCACCCAGATACCGCAGGAATACAGACTTATATTTAATACACAAAACACATTATACTTATAGAATCATAGCATCATAGAACAGTAGAGTTGGAAGGGGCCTATAAGGCCATCGAGTCCAACCCCCTGCTCAATGCAGGGACCCAAGTCAAAGCATCCCTGCGAGAGGGAGTGGTCCCATGCCACTTGAAAGAAGCAGCAGTGAGGCCACTTCTGAAGAAACCCTCTCTGGACCCAGAAGATCTTAACTTTAGGTGGCAAATGTTCCTTTCCTGGGCAAGGTCATAGAATCATAGAATCATAGAAAAGTAGAGTTGGAAGGGGCCTACAAGGCCATCGAGTCCAACCCCCTGCTCAATGCAGGAATACTAACCACCTATACACTTTCAATTTAAACCCAAAGAACATAACATCACTGGGAGCCTTTGGGATTAGGGGCAGATGGATCTGTCTGTTTCACTTTCTATCTTCACATTTGTTTCAAACCATGGCTTCCTGCTCTCCCAAGCTGCCACAGTGGTACACAGCAAGTCATACTGAGTAAATCTGGGATTTGATCGTTGCCACCCCAGCTACCAGGAATGGGAAAGACCCCTGCCTGCGCTGCGGTGTATGGAAGAGTTCTGCAAAATAGGGTTGCTGCAAAATAGGGTTGCTGCATCTTCAAGGATCACTTCCTGGTTTGGGGGGGTCCAGGAAGTGGGACGTCTGCTTTGCTGTACTTGTTTGTTGCTCTGTTTTAGTTCATTTATCCTTTTGGTCTCCTGAAGAAAGTTAGCTGAGACCTTGCACTCCCTGTGGTGCAAATCAATTCATATACTTCACAGATTCTCTGGAGACGTGTCAGTTTTGCACTCTCCCACATTGGTGGTGGTTGCTGTTTTTTTAATCAAGTTCTCTCCTTCCCATTTATGAAGATATTTGAGAATTTTAGTAAGTCTTTTGTTTTGATAACAAAAAAACCAAACAAACACAAAGTTCTCACCCATCTGTACGGGCCAAATTCAGTGGGTAAAGCACCACAAATATGGCTGAATATACAGGGATTCAAATTAAGATTTTGAAGAGCCGAGCACTCGAAGCCCCAGGCCTAAATGGACAAATCTCTGGATTCTCACAAAAAATTGGGGGGGGGGGTTCCCCCCAGAACTCTCATGTTCTTTCCTTCACATTTATGAAGAAATTTACAAATGTTGTTAAGTTCTTATTAAAAGGAGAAGAAGAACCAAACAAAATTTTCACCCAGCCCTATTTGCAGCCAACTAGAACAAAAAAATACCAGGCCAGATGGATCAACCGTCTGACTGGCTACAACAAGGCAGTTTTGTATGTTTATTGGGGCTCAGCCGGTGAAGTCCCCCAAACCTGACAGTAAGGGAGACAATTCAAAATAAAGACAAATGGCGTGCAAATACGGTAAGCACTGACTCTCCCTTGCTCAACTTGCTTCAGCCTGCGATGCGTCCCTTGAATAGCTATTGGAAACCAATCGCTCACTGAAGTAAGTTCCGGTGCTATGATCGCCGAGTGACTGATTGCAGAAAGAGATCCCAAGTGGATCCCAGCAGCGCCAGGATTTGTAACGGGTGGCTTGCGATGGACTCCGTCCGCTCCCCGTTTTTCAAAAAGCTCCGTTTTGTAAATGCACGATCGTTGCACTTGCATGCAAGTGGCTCGTTCTAGCTTACCGAGGAACTAATTTCATTCTTGGGAACAGATACTTCGATATGTTTTTGGAAAGATGTAAATTAGATTTGCTAAGAGTCAGAGAGAACGTAGACCGGTGTCGGTTCTTATTACTGTCACTCTCATCGAAGTCCACTGCGGAGAAAATAGCATTATTTCTGAGGCTCCAAAAAAATCTTCATTTAAATCCAAGCTCGCTTCAATATGTTGCAGCTTTCTCTGACATCTGTAGGGTCAGTCCATCAAAAAAAAAATACTCGACGGAACCCATTTCTCACCTGTCCCTGCAGAGTGACTGCACACCCTTCAACACTGTACAGATGGAAATGGGGTGATGCTAGTGACACCCCCCATTCTCATTACCAACAATCACTTCACAAGCCCCCTCCCCATAATTATTTATGCTGCATGCGCTTCACTGCCCGCTTCATGTTATATCCATTTACTCTGCAACCGCCTCCTTCTTCAACTGATTTAAAAAGCCAGGAAGCTGGTGGCCCAGGCCCATTTGGTTAAACAAATTGCCGTACGACCGGGCGGGCTTCAACCGTTCAAAGTCAGTCTCGGCAGCTGTGGTGTGCAAAAGGGCAGACTGCACATTGCGCATCATGCTTTGGCGCTCATCATGCACATACATTTACCTGCATGCGCACTATACTGCCGCCGCTGCCACCCCGCTCAGATTTAAATTCTAGAGACCCTAGAATTGGCAACCCACGTAGGGATTGTTGGGACATGTAACACAACAACAGCTGTGACACAAGTGTTTTCATTTGGAAAGGTACAGGATGGCTAGAATAACAATCTTGTTTAGTCTGAAACCACTATTCTATTCTCATGGGAAAAGTAGGTGGGAAAGAAATATGAGCTGATCACATGGGATGTACTTTCTGATGACGTAGTATGATTGTTAAGTTTCGTTTCCTGTAACTTTCGTGGTAGAGAGAAGGATTGCTTTCTGTGTGCTTCTTCTTGTCTCTTCTCTCTGACTTATTGCAATCATGTAATGAAGTGTGCTAGACTGGACTGGCTATGCACTGGCTATGCATTATAATCTGCAATATAGACTGTAATTAGGAAATTGTATTTACTCTGATATAGAATAAACAGGTAGTAAAAACCCTGTGGTGGATTCTATGGAAATTCCTAATTACAGTTGAGCTGACAGGACGAGCAATCTGGAGCTGGCTGTAACCCGAGACGCTTGGACAAGCTGTGTGTGGAGGAGACAAAGGCTGAATCTCTGTGTGAGCTACATGGGCCGGTTACACACATGAGACAGAGGCTAAATCTTCCAACTCACGCTCTGCTGTATCCACGTAGGCAGACGGGCCTACAGGGTGGATTATAAGCCATCAGGGCTGGAGCAATTTTAGCCCTTTCAGGGATGGCACTACCATTAGGCAGAGTGAAGCAGTTGCCTCAGGCGGCAGATACCTGGAGTCGGTGACAAGGTGTTGGTGGTGGGACCTGAGACTGCTCTGCGCTCGCTACGTCAGCCTGCCACTCTCCGGTGCAGTGGAAGATGGTGCCCCAACATCAGCGTTGAGAACCGGTTCTTCCGCCAATCCATTTGTTTTGTGTAGATGGAATTGAGGCAGGCGCCATCTTGTTCTTTGCCTCAGGCAGAAAAATGTCTTGCACCAGCCTGAACTCATGCTAACAAAATGTTAACAAGGCATCCCAAAAAAAGGGGGTGTTGGTGAGAACCACGAACATCTTTTTGGGGATGGGGTTTTTACATCCTTCGTGCGTCTGGCTAAAGCTCTAGCAAGGCCAGTACAATTGTGTTGGGTAAAATACTGGCAGAATAAGCAGAGTTAACTGGAAGCACAATACGACAGCAAGCAGCTGCCCCCACGTGAGCCGGTTAAAGTCCAAAAGAAACGCCATCTTCTTACTCCGTCTCTGGCAAGAACGGAAAAAAGAAAGTTGTTTCCTCACAAAAACGGCTTACATGTGAACATGTGTAGGTCCCATCTTAGTCTCAAGGGAGTCCGTTTATGGTTCTTTGGGGGCGGCAGCTTCGCAAAGGGCCCCAGGAGCTTCGTCCCTGAGCTCCATGCCGGTTCCAAGGCAGGAGGAGGGGGGGAGAGAGCACGCAAAAAGAAGTGAGAGGGACAAAAGGCAGGAAGAGGCATCACATACCGTAGAGTTCATAGATTTATTTCATAGATCATAGAGTTGGAAGGGACCTACAAGGCCATCGAGTCCAACCCCCTGCTCAGTGCAGGAAACTAGAGGAGGGGGTCTCCCATCGAAGTAACAACCAGGCCTGACCCTGCTTAGCTTTCCACGCTCAGACAAGCTGAGCCAGCGTGAGCCACAGGCCTGTTTTCCAATTAGCTATCCGGTTTGCAGAGCATAGCTTGCATGCAGAGTTCTACTATATCCAACACAATTCTCCCTGGTTGGCACCCTTACGTATGCCCTATATTATACGTATGCCTGTAGTGTCTGTGAGAATTTGTGCTGGGTTGGGTGGCCCCTATGGGTCACAGTGGTTCATTATATCCTGTATAAGAGGCAGTGGGTCCGGGGAGAAGGTCCCCCCCTCTCTAGCAGAGCAGGACACGCAACCCCTCGTGTGGGACGGCAGAGATCATAGAGGGGGCCCTGATGTCATGGTGTGTGGGAGCAGGCAGACAGCTGTGATGCCGACATTGGTGTCATCCTGCCAGAAGGAGCCGCCCCCTTGCGCCGGCCGCACAGCCCCTTACCCTGCTGCAATGCGCTCTGGGACTGGAGGGTTGATACGCAGGGATGGGTCATGATTCAGGTGGTGGGGGGGGGGAATGGCGCTTTGCTTAATAAGCAGAACTTTTCCTCTGCGCCAGCCACAAAAGTGATATGCTTCACCGTGATTCATGAAATTTAATAAATTCAGTTAAATGCAAGAGGGATCAGTGGAAGGTTGTTGCTTTTCCTGTTCAAGCAGCTTTTTCTATGAGGAAAGAGTAACTACGGTATTTTTCCATGTATAAGACTATACTTTTTCCTAAAATTGTTAGACTAAAATTTGAGGGTCGTCTTATACACGGAAGTAAGCCAAGGAGAGAACTGCACGGTTGCGAAACTGCCCAGTGGGGGGCGTCTTATACATGGGGGCGTCTTATAGACGGGAAAATACAGGACTAATCACGTCCCCTAAATGGCTTTACAGGGCTACGCAGCTCATCCATGCATGTGCGCTTGTGGAATGGTCTCTTCTGCTTTGTAGCGCAACATGCTTCTTTCTCGTTTCTATTCATTTCCCCACCCTCTCTTTTCTCCTCACTCTTCCCACCCCCCCCCCCGCTTAAACTACCTTGGCATTAGCAGGCCCTTAATAGAAATACGGGTTAAAGAGGGTGGAAACAGAAACACACATTGCTCCCAATCAGCAAGAGCCCGGGGGCAAATTATATGTTGCATGCCAATGTGGATATAAATGCAGCTGCCTTGCAGACCTTAAAACACGCGCTCGGGCGGCAAACCTACTGTGGGAGAGGGGAATTCAGACTCAGAGTGGGTGAGGTGCACCTTTAGGCCGGGGATGGAAAATATGCAGCTCACAGGCCGCAGACAGCCGCCATGCCCTCCGCGCTGTGGACCCTGCCACCACCAAATTTGATTTTTTAAAAATTAGAGGGAAAATAAACGGCATCCTGTGGCAGCCACGGAGTGCTGAAATGGTCAGAATTAGGTCATTTGCAAGCTAATTTTTACCCTTTTAGCACCCTGTAGCCTCTGCAGATGCTATTTTATAAAAAATTAAATCTTATTTTTCTGAGCCAGTGATGGGGATTGTGTGTGCAGCCTTCGGGGGGAGGGGGCACAAATGGCCCCTGGATCTCCCACAGTTGCCCACCCCTGTTTTAGGCCCCCTAGCCCCCAAATGTCAGGCAGCCAGGAACACAAGTCTGAAGGCAATGTGGCAGCCAGGAATGCAAGTCTGAAGGCAATGTGGCAGCCAGGAATGCAAGTCTGAAGGCAATGTGGCAGCCGGGAACGCAAGTCTGAAGACAGTGTGGCAGCCAGGAATGCAAGTCTGAAGGCAATGTGGCAGCCGGGAATGCAAGTCTGAAGACAGTGTGGCAGCCAGGAATGCAAGTCTGAAGGCAATGTGGCAGCCAGGAACGCAAGTCTGAAGGCAGTGTGGCAGCCGGGAATGCAAGTCTGAAGACAGTGTGGCAGCCAGGAATGCAAGTCTGAAGGCAATGTGGCAGCCGGGAACGCAAGTCTGATGGCAATGTGGCAGCCGGGAAGGCAATGTGGCAGCCAGGAAGGCAAGTCTGAAGGCAATGTGGCAGCCAGGAATGCAAGCCTGAAGACAGTGTGGCAGCCAGGAATGCAAGTCTGAAGGCAATGTGGCAGCCAGGAACGCAAGTCTGAAGGCAATGTGGCAGCCGGGAATGCAAGTCTGAAGACAGTGTGGCAGCCAGGAATGCAAGTCTGAAGGCAATGTGGCAGCCGGGAACGCAAGTCTGAAGGCAATGTGGCAGCCAGGAATGCAAGCCTGAAGACAGTGTGGCAGCCAGGAATGCAAGTCTGAAGGCAATGTGGCAGCCGGGAACGCAAGTCTGATGGCAATGTGGCAGCCGGGAAGGCAATGTGGCAGCCAGGAAGGCAAGTCTGAAGGCAATGTGGCAGCCAGGAATGCAAGCCTGAAGACAGTGTGGCAGCCAGGAATGCAAGTCTGAAGGCAATGTGGCAGCCGGGAACGCAAGTCTGATGGCAATGTGGCAGCCGGGAAGGCAATGTGGCAGCCAGGAAGGCAAGTCTGAAGGCAATGTGGCAGCCAGGAATGCAAGCCTGAAGAGAACAGTGCCCCCTTCCAATTGTTGAGTGCTCTTTTCAGTGCCCCCCCAATGTCAAATGCTCCCCCTAGAAAGACTCACCTGACACCTACATTAATGTCTTTTCGGCATCCAGTGAAGACTTTTAATAAAATTACCCCAGGCCTTTTAACATCTTTTAATGTTATTCAGATACTAATTTTTCTACCTTTGTTTTTGTGTGTTGAGGATGTGACCTAGCCCTGTGAGATTGTTTTAATGATGGCTGGGAATGATGGGCATTGCACTCCCACACATCTGGAGGCAGGACCGGTGCAAGGCAGTTTGGTGCCCTAGGCAAGATCAGATATTTAGCGCGCCCCCTCCCACTTGAGAGCTTTGTATTTTTTTTTTCAAGGCGTTTCTGGCGCCCTCTTTAGCCCTGCGCCCTAGGCAGCTGCCTAGTTGGCCTAATGGTAGCACCGGCCCTGTCTGGAGGATACCAGATTGAGGGAGGCTGATACGTTGCATATGCCTGTTGATCCCTGTGCCGTCTAGATTCATTGCATCTGCTTAGCCATGAAACAAACAAGCCCCGTTTTAGGTCTTTTGTTGTTTCCATTTTAAGAAAATGACCATTTTTAGCAGGCTCTGGCCATTTCCACGAGCAAAAGTCAGCTGCGTGTAGCAGCGGCACGAATTGGCTGTGCCCTTTTCTGTGAACCAAGTTGCACAAACGTAATTACATCAGGCGGGGAATAAACTCGATCAAAGCCAAGCACTGTCCACGCTAACCAGCATTAAGCAAAATAAAACTTTGGAGTCCCATCGATGGAGGATAAACAAAGACATCAAACTTTCTTAGCGCCAGGCCAATTTTAATTCAAACCATCACGGCCGGCTTGAAGAGAGACAATGGCCTGCCTGCTTTTCCCAGACCTTCTGTTTTTCACTCCCTGAATCTATTTCCAGTACAATGAACAGATCTCATAGGGGAAAGGAATTTGGCCAGCGTCCCCTCTAACTATGGCTGTGCTGTTTGTAGCCTGAGTGCTGGGAAGGAAAGGAGAGACTTTCCAGGGTTGAAGCCCTCACTCTGAAGGACCACGCATGGTGTCCTGCACATGGACTCAGACACTCCCCAATCACCACATTGCCCCTTCTATCCCTCTCTTGAAAAGCTACTGTATGGGCAAGGTACTCCCAGATCCAGGGCCGGATTAACATAGGGGCGATTGGAGCGGCAGCTCCAGGCCCATAACAGAAAATAGGCCCACAATATAGGAACGCGCTGCACGATTTGAGTTAGCTCTGATCGTTATCATTCAGCATAATTAATGATTTTTTCAAGATTAGAAAGGTGTTCTAAGCACATCTGCATTACAGGCTTGAGGCAAGACCTAGCAAGAACTGTTGTTCTCAAATTAGCATTTCGGTAGGTTTTTGCATTTCAATCACTGTTACTACATTTCTTTGAAGCACATGGGGGGCTTGCTAGGGTCTGTAATATTTCTCCAGCCTCGAGCAAAAGATCTTTCTGATTCGCAGCTCAATTGTTCAAATGCTAGTTTAACAAAAAACGAAACGAAAAACGAACAAAGCGACAGAACAACACAATTATTCTTGGTCAAGCAAAGCTTCCTGGCTTTTTGTTGTGGCTGCTTTTTCTTTTTTAATAAATAAATTTGGGGGAAATTGGGAAGACCCTTACTGATGAGCTGCAGGAGTTTTGAGTTTTGGCACTTTAATGGTAATTAAAATATTTAATTTTTTTAATATAAAATTGCGTCTTCATTTTATTTATTTCCATTAAAAGGCCCACCAAAATCCTCAGCACCAGGCCCATAATGCTCTTAATCCGGCCCTGCCCAGATCAGTGTGCATTTTGACACGGTGCAAACTAGCAGGGAGAAAAGGCTGGAAAAAGAGGAGGTGCCTTGTGCTTATACATGGGGCATGTTGTTGTTGTTGTGGTGGTGGTGGTTTGTTTGGTTTTTCCAAAAAAAATTCAAAGACAAAGACAAACAAACAAAAAGAAAAGAAAATCACATCAAATTTAAGTAATGGTTGTCAGAGCGTAATGCATTTAACGTATTCTCCCCCTTTTATTTACAAGTAAAAATATGGGTGGGATCATTGGCTGCTTGGAGATTTTCTTTATGGTTCTTCATAGATTTCATAGACTACGTAGAGTTGGAAGGGGCCTACAAGGCCATCGAGTCCAACCCCCTGCTCAACGCAGGAGAACAGATGTGGGCAGCCCGGGCAGTCACCCATCCAAGCGCTGACCCGGCTCATATACCTGCTCAGCTTCCGCGTGTGGCTAGAATAATAGCAAATTCTGTTCAGGGCGCAGTCCAAGGGGGGATGCCCGTGAGCCTCCAAACTCAGAAGATTACGGGCATCCTGTGCAGGGTGGGAGGAGCATGGAGGCGATCTTCGCCTCCGCGGTCCTCCCACCCTGCAAATCAAGTAGATGGCCAATTCCGGTTGTCTGACTGCAGTGCTTCCAATGGGGAGGGAAGGTGGCTGGAGCCCCACCCAGGATACGTCATATCCTGGTAGACTCGGTCTCCTCCTCTCCCTTCACCCTTCTCCAAGGTTGCCCTTATTGATCTCGGAGAAGCAGCCAACGCGGTCCTTTCCACACCAGCTGTGGCAGGGGGAGGGTGCTCTGAGCTCGGATCCCCAGCTTACCGGGTCGGAGCTCTTTCCAGCCTTGGCTCTGGGAGTCTGAATGACCGTATGGCCCTCTAGAATGCTGTCTAAGGGCCATAGGATCGCTCTGTTCATCTCTTTCCCATCATTTGAGGAGAGGCCTTGATAGATGCTACTGCATATTTCCCCGATTTGTAGGTGAAATAAAATCATGCCATATTGTATTAAAAAATAGATATTTTAACTTTGCCTTTAGTTAATTTCAATTGAAATATCCATTTATTTTATTTCATTTTATTTTGCCACAGGTCGCTTGGGGCATTTTTGGATGCAAGCCACAATGTTTGTTTCCTCATAACCCACCTTCAAGCTACACTAAGCCTCTCCCCTACCCACAAATGTCTTGCAATATTAAAAAAAAAAAAAAACTACTGTTAAAATATCACCACAGTTAGCATTCCAGTAAGTTGTCAATGGAGTCCATTGATTGGCCAAGTCACCTGACACCACTGATCAATTTAAGTCTGGGGTCTCCAGTGTGGTGCCCACTTCAATGTGGATACTTTTCTTGGCTCCTACCAAGATCCTCACCCCTCTTGATTTGTAAATACTTTCTTAAGATTTTTTTAATTTAAAAAAAATCTTAAAAACAAACAAACTGGGAGGTTGGCATGCTGCAAAGTGAAGTTTTCCCCCAACAACACCATATTTATTTGGGTTCAAAGAGTGGTATTGTGTTCTGAAGCTCTGCCTTATCATTAGATTCTTGGGCAGATTACTTTTCTTTTAGTCTCATCAAGTAGCTTGCCTTTTGGGAAACAAGTCTTTTGTAACTGGCTGTGCCCACCATAGCAGCCATTTTATGAATGGCCAAGCCCCCATGGTAGTCATTTTGTGAGAGCACCCACAGCACCCTCTCAAGATTCCAAATGTGCCCACTGACCCAAAATGTTGGGGATCCCCGAGTAAGCTCTCCATGGGTTTGCCTGTTTCTATTCTTTCTAACTATTCATTCACCATCCCATTGTTGATGTTGTTGAACTGGACCTCCAGGCGGAGGTCTGCTTCAGATTCGACAGAATCTCGAACCAAATCTGGCTAATTTGAAGAGATTTGGGAGATGTCTAAATTGAAGCAGGGCTCCTCTGAAGCAAACTGAATCTGAACAGTCCAGAGATTTGGGATTCAGAGGGAGACAGAGAGACAGTTTTGTGGATGGCTGCTCTAGCTTCTAATCACAGTGAAGGGTTCTACCAGGGCTCTCCCATCCCAGCTTTGGGGGATCTACAGCCATCTATCACAGAACTCATCCAGTGTCTCTCTCCCAGGAGCACAAATGTTGAAAGAGGTTTGGTGTAGGGATGTATCCTAGAGTCCCGAGGGGGCTGAAAGCGGGCCGAAATCGTGGCCGTTTTAAGCTAGGTTGCCCATGGTTTTCACGCCAAGAATGCAGTGCGGAGTCCCATTGCGTCACTTCCTGACAGTCAGAAATGACGCGACGGGACCCCGCACTGCTGCCGAGGTAGATCGAGCAGCGCGGGGATTTGGGCCTTCGGGGGGGGGTGTTCACCGAGAAAAGGCAAGCAAAGGTGAACACCCCACCCCAAAGGTAGGATTAACACCCCTAGTTTGGTGAAGTCTCTGAGATCTAGGAGGATGTAGCATTAGGTCCCTTTTTGGAAAATGCTGGATGGTCAAGTCCTTCTGCCTCTGCCATTGTTTGCTTCACATCCATCCTCCACCCTTATCCTGTTGCACTTTCTTTAACCTTGGTGCCAAACGAGCAGAAAACAAAACAAAACAAAACCTTAAACTGTTTTTCATTCATTATAACTCCTGCACCCATCTTTCTGAATTTTTGGCAGGTTTCTGGCCTTTATGACATATGCAATTTGACATACCCCCCCCCCAAAAAAAAACCTCATGGAGGGGCTTACCGCTCCCTCAAAAGTTTGAACACTCTACTTCAACAAAAAAATGCATGTAACCAGGGCCACCTCCATGCTGTATGTCATTTTCATAACAATTGTGCACACAAAATGTAGGGAGATAAGCACGTCTCTCCCCCCCTTTTTTCCTCCCAAAACCCTCATACTGTAAAGGCTGCTCTTTCACACAAAACAACCCTCCACCTACTCTTCTGAAATGTGGTGGGTTTGATCATCACCTCAGAAGGGGCAGCTATCCCTGCAAATTTCATCCAATGCTGCCAAGAAATATTTTTAAAAGTTATTGGCAGTTCCCCTTTTAAAAAAATATATATATTTTTTAAAAAATACATGCAATGACAAAAACCACCCACATGTACCTATTTGCCTGAAAGTTGACAGATGAAAACCTCTCCTAATGTACTACTCTACGTGTAAATTTATTCTCTTCTGACAAACAGGATAAAAGTGTTGGGTTTTGCATAGGCAGAACGAGATTACCACCTGACATCGAGATTATCACCTGACCTGGTGGGTGTCACTTGAGTTCAAGTACGCAAGGTCTCCGGTCATAAGACATGGTCTCGAGGTGATGTGACTCAGCAACCTTGAATAGGTTGGGATCAACATGTTGATGAATAGGTTATACAACTGGGGTGAGTAATATCCTATTTATAGGTGCAGGGTGTGCGGTATATAAAGCTAGCACACTTGCTGATAGCTTCATTCCGTCACTCCTCTCTCCTCTCTCTTCTCTGCTGCTTGTTCGTCTCGACACGACATGTGTATTGTTCTGGACTTCACTTCATCTAGCCTTACCACTGGGGTATAGGATTTGAGTCTGCAATGATGCAGTGAGTAGAGATGCATTGATTGCCTTAATCCCATGTATATAAAAGCCCTTTGTTGGTTTCCTATGATCATCGATGGGAGACATGAAGATCTGTGTTTCTGAATTGAGATCTGTCTGATGTGTGCCCATACTGGGTATGCCCCACCCCTATCAGGAAGTGGACAAATCATCACTCTTTCTTGCCACGGTCCAGGGGGAAGATGCAGGACCGCATTCTTGTATCTTGAGATTCTTGCAAAGATAAACACAATGCTTAAGTGAATCATCAGTTTCATACCATTCCGAATCTGTCATAGCAAAGCCTACATCATCTCTAGCCCACTAGCCTTTGCTTGTACTTAGTACTTCTAAAGTCATTTTATAGACATAGGAGAGACGATACTTCTTTCAGTTGGGATAAGCAACAGCCGTTAATTCAACCCACTGTACGGAGGAGAAAAGAACTGCTTGAAAATGGTTGATGCACGTAGTGAGTTGCAGCGCTGGTTCTGGTTTCACTTTTGCTTATTTTACTTTGCCCGTTTTAGCTGAAACAAGAAAACGCCTGTTAATATTAAGTAAAGGTTCTTTTTAAAGCTTACCATTGTCTGCTGTCTCAAGTGCGATCAGATAAAACTTACCGTACTCTGCAACGTTTTAACCCAGTGTTCTCCAACCTTGGGTCCCCAGATGTTTTCGGCCTACAACTCCCAGCATGCCCCAGCCAGCTGGGAGTTGTAGGCCGAGAACATCTGGGGACCCAAGGTTGGAGAACACACTGTTTTAACTGTTGCTTCCCTGTTTGTTCCTCACACCATGTCAGACTTCTTAACTGTCCTGCTCAGACTGGAATCGGTGAGACCCAAATGCCTCGCCTGGAAAAAAAAGAAAGGAAAAAAAAGACTGACACTATAGCGCAGGGGTGTAGAACCCCTTTCAGCCTTGAGGGCCGGATTCCATTTAGGAGAAGCACTTGGGGGCTGCATTCTAGCAGTGGGCGGGGCTGAAGGCAAGAGTGGGCGCAACCAAAGGCAAGACGGGGGGGGGGGGGAACCAGCATATTATAGCCTCTTACTGCAAGTAACTGAGCCTTAGGAGAGACATTTCAACCTTTTAGAATGGGGCGGGGGACTGAGGGAAAGCCAAGAAACCACCAAATGATTGTCATGTGTCCAGCCTCTGGCTCTCTTTGTAGTCAAGCTCTCTCAGGTCGTATTTCTAGCCAATTAGCTGCATTATGCAAACTACACACAACACGCAAGCATTGCCTCGGGCGACAGATAGTGTCCTCCTCTTGCAGCCAAAAGGGACCAAAAGTTCCAGTAGACAGGTTTTGCATAACACAGTATCTCCTAAGCTTCAGTTAGTTCTTTGGGTTAGCTAGAGCGTCATGAGAGAGAGTTGGCATGAAGCTGACACTGTCGACTGCCGTCCACCCTTCTCAAGCTGAGCGGGCGACCAAGACTCTCCCTCCGGGTGGGACTTTCTACAGGGTCACTTCCCCTGGCTGCAGATCTCTTTGAGTGCCTTGTGATGCTGTGATGCCCTTCCCGATAGATCAGTGTTCTCCAACCTTGGGTCCCCAGTTGTTTTGGCCTACCAACTCCCAGCATGCCCCAGCCAGCGTAGCATGGCTGGGCAGGTGGGATGTTGTAGGCCAAAAACATGTGGAGACCCAAGGTTGGAGAACACTGTGATAGATGATAGATAGATAGATAGATAGATAGATAGATGATAGATAGATAGATAGATGCTCCATGGTGGTGAACCTGTTTTGGGGCTGGAGTTCAGCACCACGGATAGCTGCTATAACGCTCCAAATGAAACCTGCAATGGATTAGAAGCCCCACTGAAATAGGAGTCACCAGCCTCCCGTGTGTGCGTGTGTGTGTACACATGCTTAAATGGTGTCTGGACTGGGTACGGCGTGTGCCAAAAGGGTCAAAGAAGCCTCAAAATGGCTGCTTCGGATGCCATTTTGTCTGGGGTTTCTTTTACAAATTTGGGGGACAACATGCTGCCCATCCCCTGTCTACTTCAGTGTGTGTGTGTGTGTGTGTGTGTGTGTACCAGCTAAAGTTTCTGAACTCTTTTCAAAGGCAGCACCACTTATATATAATGCTTTGCAATAATCCAGACAAGAGGTCAGTCAGTCAGTCAGTCAGGCGATCACTCGTGACCGAGTAAGATTGTCTTCCAGGATAAAAATTACAAAAAGGAGATTTTTAAAAGGAGGAAAATTCTAAAGAAAATTGTGTAGACTCTAGCGATGGGTCCGTACGTGACTGTGGAGGCCAATTCTAGATCCACACAGCTTCCCACAGTGAGGACACAGGTTGCCAGATGGAAGATGGTCCTGTAAAGGATTCATTTGACGTGCTTTTCGCTTAGCACGTTTCTCCCTTTCGCCTTGCACTCGGGCTTCTTCAAAGTCCATGGAGCCTTTGTGAAAGGCCAACCTCCAGTTAGATCGTTCATGGGCCAGAGCTTCGCAGTTTTTGATGTTTATATTGCATTTTTTTAGATTAGCCTTAAGAACATCTTTAAACCTCTTATATTGACCACCGATATTCCGCTTTCCATCCTTGAGTTGGGAATAAAGTAACTGCTTTGGGAGACAAGAGGTAACCAGACCATTAATAGCTGTACCTAGGCTATCCCTCTGCATGTACGTATGTGTATTATTATTATTACTACTATTATTATGAATATCCTGCCTTAGTTCCACTTGCAAAGAACCCAAGGCAGCTTACACAGTTCTCCTCTCCATTTTATCCTCACAACAACCCTGTGAGGTAGGTTAGGCTGAGAGTCAGTGACTGGCCCAAAGTCACCCAGTGAGCTTCATGGCCGAGCGGGGACTAGAACCCGGATCTCCCGAGTCCCAGTCCAACACTCTCACCACTACACTACACCGGCTGAGCATATATCACACCACATATTACAGTGTATATATTACACTCATCAATGAACACCGACCCTCAATCAGTCAAGCAAAACTTCAGGCAGTGAATCCAGCCATCACAGCAATTAAAACGATGGGCAGCAACAACAATACAGCGAATTTTAAAATCCCTACAGTTTGTAGATTTTAAACTTAGACTTAAGGCATGCAGTTCATGGACCTATGACAGAAAGCATGTGCCTCACTGTTACATCAGGACTGGACCTTTGCCATCCCAGGGGGCACTCACTATGTATCGGAGTTAAAGAAGACCTCAAGGACAGGATCGTGGAGTCGGGTTGCCAGGTGACCGGGGGTGAAATAATTACCTGGCATGCTCATAGTTCCTTTGACAGCTGCTTGTGTGCAAAAAAAATAAGCAGATGAAGCTCTTCAGGGGATGGAGATAAGCATAGGTCACCTTGTGAATACATGCAGTTCAAGCTGCTCTTAAAGGCGCCAGAGCAGGGACTGGTAAATAAGTTGGCAACCATATTGTGCAGGAAGACGTTACTCATGCAGCCATAGCAACGTGACTGTGGGTGAGCGTGCCAAGGGTGCACGGCCCACCGTTTTTGCATTTGCTTTTCCCCCCCCCCATTAATGTGTATCATAGATATATAAGCAAATACCATTTAATGTAGAGGCAAGCAAATGTGATTTGCATTTGCTCTGACTGTTAAGAAGGTCACCTGATATGCAAGCAAATCAGGTGTCAGAAAAAGTTAAATCAAGCTAACGGCGGGTTTGAGTTTCCCCGTGCGCCTCTGTCATGTCCATAACTCAGAAGCAGAGAGCATTATTGGAAGGAATGAACACTTGTGGTGGGTCAAGGAAAAGGCTTCACAACTGAGGTCCAACAGCCTAGCACAGTAGATCATGGCGTTTCACAAAGAGGAGCAGCTTAAAACATTTATTTATTTATTTATTTATTTACTAGTGAGCTGACCTAGTTTTGCACAAGCTGGAATAACCCTTTGAAACAGCACAGCTTTAAAGCAAACACATGCAGCTGACACAGGGATGGGCATATGGTGTGGCCACCCCATATGAGTGAAGCCACAGCCGCTGGCACCCCCAGGCATGGACCCTACCCTAGTTTACCCCTAAAGCCATCTGAGGGAGGGTTCTGTCCTCTCTCTTCCCACAAGGATGGCTTTCTTGCAGCAGCGGGAGGGGTCAGCCATCTAACTCTGTCCCTCGGAACACTCCCATGTCCCACCTGGCTTCAAACCGTACCGACTGCAAAGCTATGTGCAGGTTTGGAAAGTATGCCACCTCATGACTGAAGATGGTACTGCAGGCTTCAAACACATGGACCAACATTAATTAATTAATGCATTAAAAAAAAAAAAACCAACAACATAAGCCTGCAGTGCACACCCTTAAGGTCCCCTTAGTATGAATGCCAAGTTTCAGGTGTCTAGGTTTCACCATTTTGACACTATGGCACAGACAGACATCCTCTGGTATTAGATTATTATTATTATTAAATGGCTAGACCACCCTTCATCCACAAGGGAATGTCTTTCTTCTGCCACTATTACCTTAAGAGGAAGAGGGAAAACCTCTTTTCTGTGGAGTAAGCTACCTCTGTACAGTGGCTGGATCTAAAATAACCTGTCTCAACATCATCTCTTGTTCATCTTTGTTTCAAGGAGCAGACAGTCATTAAACTGCATGGCAGCCATAGAGGCGAAGATCTAGTTCTCACATGCAGCAGATAAAGTGATAAATCTGTTATCTGGACTGTACCATCTCACACTAACGGGTGGGCTCACATGATGGAATGCCTATCTATCTATCTATCTATCTATCTATCTATCTATCTATCAAAGCCTGTGGCTTACGCTGGCTCAGCTTGTCTGAGTGTGGAAAGCTAAGCAGGGTCAGGCCTGGTTATGACTTGGACGGGAGACCCCTCCTCTAGTTTCCTGCACTGAGCAGGAGGTTGGACTCGATGGCCTTGTAGGCTCCTTCCAACTCTATGGTCTATGAAATCTATGAGCAGGGGGTTGGACTCGATGGCCTTGTAGGCCCCTTCCAACTCTACGATCTATGAATCTATGAAAGCCCCCCTTCTTATAGAAAGCTAGATGCCAGGGAGAACGATCCTCACTGACATGGCACTTTTCTATGAAGAGCAACTCTTTTAGTGGAAGATTGTCCCATCATGGGAGAGCCTACCAGCATAGCTGGCTGGGCATGCTGGGAGTTGTAGGCCTTTTTTCCTGTCAAAACATGCATAGGATTGTGCCTATATTAATTAACTAGCCCCTCAGATCCCAGGGCTAATGGCCCTCTGCTTAGGGAAGTGTATTTCCTCCTGCTCAGCCCCGGCCGCCAGAAGGTTTTGTTCTGATGCTGAAACACCTGAATCTCAAGAGGAGGAGAGAAAACACAGAGCAGCAGCATCTGCCTTCTTTGGAGACTTTGCCCAGCTGGGGAAAGGGATGAGATACTTTAGTAACGGGACTGTTAGAAAAACAGTGGAGCTCACCTCTTTGCACACCTGTAATAAAAGCAGGGGAAACAACAAGAAATATATGAAGGGGCATCCAATACTTTTCTGTGCTACAGTTTGCTGGCAATACGTTCGACTGGCCTTGATCCTGCCAAAAGATAGATCTTTTGTGTGGCAGGGCGGATTGCCCAACGGGGAGAGAAGTTGAGAGATGGAGCCTGAGATTGGGCTGCCTGATTAGAGAGAGCATTTATTTATTGATTGATTATATTTATACCCCACCTTTTTTCCTGAAAGGAACCCAAGGCGGCTTACATAATCCTCCTCCTCCTCCTCCTCCTCCTCCTCCTCCTCCTCCTCCTCCTCCTCCTCTATATACTCATAGAAAGGCATGAACTACAAGTCACAGTGGAGGATGAGATCTAATGGGCTTGTCAGCTCTGGGTCGTGGGTGGCAAGGGTCCTGGGTTGGGACACAAGGGCCAGGGGTGAACAGAAGACAGGCCAAGGATCAAAGCACATATCAACTGAGGAGGGGGCCAGAGGCAGGAGGCAAATCCGAGAGGCAAACACAGTTCAGGCAAGGGCCAGAGGCAGAAGGCAATCCATAGCAAACAGGTTCGGCACGTAGCAGAGAGGGCAAGCTAGAACGGTGGGGGCTCCGGACTGACGGACTGAGTCCCCTTGCTCGAGTAGCTTCGATCCAACTATTTTATGGGACTCGAGCTCGCTCGGAATGAGACAAGGACTGACTTGAGACGCTAATCGGTCCCAAATGCAACTGGAAGTTTTGTCAGAAAGTGTTTTTAAACTTTCCTAAAGCAACCAGACATTTGGGTGGCTGCTCTGGGCTGTTGGGGCCCGCCTCATTGCTGCCTGGTCTTTTGACGTTCACGTTAGATTGTCCAAAAAAGCTGCTTGGGGACTCCTCTTGCCCGTTGGTTATTTGGGTTTGTCTGCCTGGTTGTCTGCAAATCAGTGCGAGTTTGTAAAAAGCATATGTGCTAGATTATTAAGCCACATTGAAATGCTTTTTGTGGAAAAACCCCCATGATGCTAGGAATCAGCTTGGGAGGTCAGACGGATCGTGAGTCACATTGGACAAGACTCGACCGACTCGGACGGTCCACAGACACCGACGTGACTCAAACAAGGACCTTCATCCCGCTGAAGCGTAGGTCAAGAACAAAGCAACACCACCAGGATCAGGTCATTTCTGGAAACAAGCGCAGACAACACATACACTTGGGTTGCTGTGGCAACGGCTTGAGAGCAGAGGAAGCCTTTATAGAGAGCCTCTCCCACTGCTCCCAGCTGGTGTGCATTAATGCACCCGGGAGAGTGCCTACCAGTCAGGGATTGCATTTTGCCACCCTGCGAGGAAGAACTGCAGACTGACCTGTTGTTCCCAAGGTGGCCACCAGATGGAGCTGCAGAGCAGATCCCGGCAGGGCTTAAATTATGAGAGGGTAGATTTTGGTAGGGATTTGGTGTTAGGAATCCAATAGGTGGGCAAAAATCCGACGGATTTTCTCGACTTGGCCAGGTGGATTCCATTCCGACACCCCTGTGCTGGTGCCCACTCGATCTGACGCAAGTCAATCCAACACACAGACTTCCATTTTTAAAATATGCCGCAATTTGTGTGTGTGTGTGTGTGTGTGTGTGTTTAAAAAAAAAGCTTGGGAAATTCGCAGAAAATTCGGGCCTCCACTCCACAATTTGCATAAATTTGCATGAACCGCACTAAACTTGTGCAAATTGCGGCATGAAGGCCCAAATGTTGCACAAATCTGAAATTAAGGGTCAGAAAATTCAAGGTGGCCAAGCCGGAGTGTGTGCACATGCAGTGAGAGGCGGCGGCTTCCAGACGTCTCATGTTAAATAGTACAACAAGAACAATTAGCACAACAACTCGAATCTAATGAGTCAGCTCCGATTTGTGCAAATTGCACTAGAGATATGCAGTTCTCAACTCCAACTTCGAGCAATCTCACAGAAACTGGGGAAGGAAAAACCCAACTTGGATTGCTTTTTGCCCTTGGGTTGGAAATGTATTGAAAGTCCGTCGAGCTCAAATAGAACGAGTTTTCCAGAGTCACATATCCCTAGATTTTGGTTGGACATCAGGAGGAGAAACATCTCGACGGTTCAGGAATGGAGCCAATAACCTAGAAGTGTGGTCTCCCTCACTGGAGGTCTTCAAGCAGAGGCTGGACAGCCATCTGTTGGGGATGTTCTACCTCTGGGATGTCCTGCACTGAGCAGGGGGTTGGATGAGATGGCCTTCAGAAGACCCCTCCAACTCTATGGTTCTACAGCATACTCTATGGTTCTACAGGAAGAGATGGTGAGGAGTTTTGTTGTTTCTGCCAGCACCGTGGTGTGTCAAATTCTTACAATTTACTTAAAGAATCGCTTGGATATCCTTCCCAAAGTTTGTCCCTTTTCACTCAAACTATCCAAAGAAGGTGGAGGGGGAGGAAATAACTCAAAACTTTCCACTGCTAAGGACTGACTTTAAATCAGTTGGCGGAGGAGTAGAATCTGCATTATCTTAAGTAGCCCATGGCGGTGTGCATTAATCATGACATAAATGAGTGCCGTTTCCATTAAGAAGCACGGGAAGTCCTTTGTTCGTGACCTGTTTGTCGAAGACTTTCTCAAAGTGAGAGCAAATGAAAAGCTTCCCAGGTAGAGATTAATGATGTGCCGTCACGGTGGGTATTATTAATATGTTCTTGCAGCGGTTGATAAAAAGGATTGTGTCAGAATTAAGGATAAGCAGATTTCCCCCATTCCGTTATTGTTTCATGAGCTGTGTCATCAGGACCCGACCGGATTAAGGGAGTGGGGGGATATTGGCTGTTTTCCATTGCTTTTATTACAGGTGTGCAAAGAGGTGAGCTCCACTGTTTCTAACAGTCCCGTTACTAAAGTATCTCATCCCTTTCCCCAGCTGGGCAAAGTCTCCAAAGAAGGCAGATGCTGCTGCTCTGTGTTTTCTCTCCTCCTCTTGAGATTCAGGTGTTTCAGCATCAGAACAAAACCTTCTGGCCGGGGCTGAGCAGGAGGGAATACATTTCCCTAAGCAGAGAGGGTCATAGCCCTGGGATCTGAGGGGCTAGTTAATTAATTATGGGCACAATCCAATGCACGTTTTGACAGGAAAAAAAGGCCTACAACTTCCAGCATGCCCCAGCCAGCTATGCCGGTAGGCTCTCCCATGATGGGACAATCTTCATAGATTATTTCATAGATTTCATAGATCATAGAGTTGGAAGGGGCCTACTAAGGCCATCGAGTCCAACCCCCCTGCTCAATGCAGGAAACTAGAGGAGGGGTCTCCCATCCAAGTAATAACCAGGCCTGACCCTGCTTAGCTTTCCACGCTCAGACAAGCTGAGCCAGCGTAAGCCACAGGCCTGTAGTCCACTAAAAGAATTGCTCTTCATAGAAAAGTGCCATGTCAGCTGAGGATCGTTCTCCCCGACATCTAGCTTTCTATAAGAAAGGGGGGCTTTGATAGATAGATAGATAGATAGATAGATAGATAGATAGATAGGCATTCCATCATGTGAGCCCACCCGTTAGTGTGAGATGGTACAGTCCAGATAACAGGTTTATCACTTTATCTGCTGCATGTGAGAACTAGATCTTCGCCTCTGTGCCGTGCAGCTTAATGACTGTCTGCTCCTCGAAACAAAGATGAAGAAGCTGCCAATGGCTCTGCCTAAACCAGGGCCCCGAAGGCCGCATGTGTCCGTCCCCCCCCCAGCCTTTCTTTGCCGCCCCCACTGCCACCGCTGCACTGCTGAAATTCAGCGGCATCAGGGGGAAGGCCTCCTCTAAAAGCACAACATTGACAGTGGCAAAAAAGAGACCTATTGTAAAGCAAAATAGCCCCCTTTCCCGCCGCCACCACATTTCAGAGGCAAACCATGACTTTGTGCTTTTAAAAGGAGGCTTCACACACACACACACACACACACACACACACTGCACTGACAAATTTCACCGGCATATTTGGTAGCACGGCAGCTGCGGGAGCCCGGGAGGGGGCACTGAAAGTTGCCAACCCCTGGGCTAAACTCTCACTTGCTCTCACTTTGAGAAAGTCTGGAAGCCAACACAGGATTTTTGGGTGACACAGAGCAATTAGGGATCTGATCTATGAACAAAGCTTAATGTTGCTGTCCATGGTGCTGATTGTTCAACAGAAAAATAAATGCCTCCAGCAAGGGTGGGCAGGTTTGCAGGATCTACTTTGGTTTTGTACTAGAATCCAACTGGTGATTGGTGCAAAAGATGTACAGTTAGCATGAAAGAAAATGTGCTGAGTACCAAGGGAAGCATGGGAAGCAAGTTCTCAGTCCTGCTGCACAAAATTCCACTCCTGGTTACCCCAAGTGTTCGTAATTTCAGCAGGATAATTTAAGAGTTTGTGGAAGGAGACATGTTGTTGCCGCTTTTCTTAAAAGAAATGGGAGTCAGAAATCCTTGCAACTCACCCAGAGAACCACTAGTAGATTCAGATCTACCTTCTGTCCACCCCGGCCTACAGTAGCAGTGTGCGCCTTTTCCACTGGTCATACTGCCTCAATGTATTATTCCCAATTTTGTAGTGTTGAAGTCAACAATGATTATCCAACATGGAAACCATTATCCGAATGTCTGCTTAGTGGAATCTGTGATCTGGAGCAATCTGGCGTGTCATATTCATTTATTTATTTATTTTTGACTGAGTACAGTTACTGGAGCAATCTGGCGTTCCATATTTATTTATTTTTGACTGAGTACAGTTACTGGAAAATATAGAGGGTTGGATCCAGACTTAACCATTCTTAAGAGAGCCAGTGTGGCATAGTGGTGAGAGCGTTGGACTGGGACTCAGGAGATCCGGGTTCTAATCCCCGCTCGGCCATGAAACTCACTGGGTGACTTTGGGCCAGTCACTGACTCTCAGCCTAACCTACCTCACAGGGTTGCTGTGAGGATAAAATGGAGAGGAGGAGGAGGATTGTG
Organism: Shinisaurus crocodilurus; assembly: GCA_021292165.1. NCBI lineage: Eukaryota > Metazoa > Chordata > Lepidosauria > Squamata > Shinisauridae > Shinisaurus > Shinisaurus crocodilurus. The sequence goes on along the minus strand of CM037880.1, from coordinate 7,830,041 downwards.
TGAGCCACCTTGAGTTCCTTGCAGGAAAAAAGGTGGGGTATAAATATAATGAACAAACAAATAAATTAATACATAGATTATAGGGGGAAGAAATTATGTCTGTTTAAAACAATGATGTCATGATCCAACAACTTTTAGCATGCACTGATTCCAATGGAGGAGATTTAAACAAGAGCTTAACTCTCCCATTGAAAACAATGGGACCTAAAAGTGCTCAAAGTGTGCCCCCGAAGTTTATCTAGTATGTGGTACTGCCTTGTTATTGTTGTTAAATTGATCACATACCCCCCCCCCCGTTCTGTTCCCAAAACTTTTAAAAATGCAAAATTCCATTAAAAGATGTAAGCATGTTAATTAAAAGCACAGTGAAAGTTCATCCCTAGCTCTACAAAGCTTCTGAAGTACTAATAAGCTGGAGAATTGGCTGATGATGGTAACCTTGGCCCTAATTAGCATTCCGTTCTGTGTTTCTTTAAATATCAAAAGAGGGAAGCTGGCAGAATAGATAACTTCTTCGAATGAAGCTGTTGCCAAATAATAATACTAATAAATGCCCCAATTTGGATTTGGGATGAATTCTTTAAAATAGATTGATTGCAGAGGTCAAAATTACACATTTCCTGATGCTGGAAAAACATTACAAAAATATGCAAATAAATTATTTGATTATAAATTGTTAGACGTGAATTGGAATTGAAAGATTTTTTTTATTTTTTTTTATTTTTTAGGGGAAGGTCTGTGCAAGGAGCTGCCTTTGAAAAGTGTTCGGAAACTTCAGCTGGTCCAGAATGCTGCAGCCAGCCAGACTGCTGACTAGGGCCAGTTACAGGGAACACGGCGTGGCTCCATTGCTACACTAGCTTCACTGGATCCTGGTCTGTTTTGGGGCACAATTCAAAGTGCTGGCCATGACCTATGAAGCCCTCTGCCGCTTGGAAGCAGGCTAACCGAAAGACCACCTTCTCCTACATGAGCCTGCCAGGGTTTTAGGATATTCCAGGGAGGCCTTTCTCTTGGTACTGCCAGCATCGGAGATGCGTTTGGTGGGGCCACGAGAGAGGGCCTTCTCAGTGGCTGCTCCCAGGCTCTGGAACTCCCTGCTGAGGGAAGCCAGGTTTGCTCCCTCTCTGCGGTCCTTCCACTGTCAAGCAAATACCTTTTTACTCAAGCAGCACGTCAGCTGTTACTAAAGCAGGTTCTATCGGGTTGAATGCTGTTTTTTTTTTTCTTTTCTTTTATCGTTACATTTTTAAATGTGCTTTTAATTCATTTGTTTTTTATGATTGTTTTCATTGCCTTTTTGTTTTAATCTTGGTTGTATTACTGCTACCTGCCTTCAGCACCATTTTTTAAAGTTTTTATTTATTTATTTATTTTGGATGGAAAGGCAGGGCACATGACTCAAATAAATAAATAAAGCTGCGTGTAAGTCAAATCTTGCTTGTAAAATTCTCCTCTGTGTGTGGGTTTTAAAAAAACAACAACAACAACAAATCCACACGAACATCACAGCAGCCCTACTGGATCAAACCAATGATCCATCTAAACTAGAACTGTGCACAAATGGCCTCCTGGAAGTCTACACTGGCCGGTTTGCCAGCTAGATGGGCGATCCACAAATTTAACAAATAAAAATAAATAAATAAATACACCCTATTTGTGGGCAGAAAAATTTGTGGGGGTGGGGGGGGGATTGCACCAAATTTCTCCAGGGAGAAAAGGAATTATCCAACAGTTTCTCAGGTGTGTGTGTGGAGGGGGTGTGTGCTCAGGGTGGCTCAACATTAGCAGTGGCAGAAACGCGGCTTCTTTCTCTCTTTTTCCCCCTGAGGTTTTTTTTTGCGGGAGTGGGGGGTTTGTTTGTTTTTTGCTGCTGCTGCTGCAAGTGGCAACTGCATGCTCCTTAATGCCCTAGACCAGGGCTCTCCCACCTTGGGTCCCCAGATGTTGCTGGACTACAGCTCCCCCAGAATCCCTTGCCATTAGCCATGCTGGCTGGATATGCTGGGAGCTGTAGGCCAGCAACATCTGGGGACCCAAGGTGGGAGAGCCCTGGTTTAGACAGTGGAGGTGGGGGGGGGCTGTCCATGTTGCGGAACCTATTTTGTGGATCTGGTTCAGCACCACGGACAGTGCCTTAAAAGTCTGGAGTAAAATCTGGAGCGAATTCACAACCTCGCTGTTGAGCCATCGGTCTGCTGGGGAACCCTCAGGTCAGATTCAGAGAAACCCGAACGCATTTAATTCCACTAAGAATTTATCTGACATCTCTAATTGAGTGTTGATGTCTGCCTGCCTGTCTCTGTCACCCAGTCGCAGCTGTATGTCGAATAATACCCAATTTATTAGGATCCGCTGGCCATTATAAAATAGTGAGCCGGCAAAGGGCAGTCGTGGTTAGCATGTTGCACTTTGGCCGGGGGTTGCGCAAGAAAGGGAAAGAGAGGGGGCACAATGTGTCCCCAAGCAGCACAGAACCACTAGCTCAAGGTTTGCTAGAAGTCTCTTTTTCCAGCACCAGAGAAAAACATTTGATCTCAGAGTCAGCAAACCAGTTTCTAGGAGTTTTCATCTGCTAGGAGTAGGTGTTCGGTAAAGCGAACGGGTCTTCATTGGTCATTCAAGACCAAGCCACTGCAAAATGCTTTGCATTAGAACTGGGATAGCTCATAACAATATATTGCTGTTGAGGAAATCAATTCCCCCCCCCCCTACAGCTACTGTGAGGATTATAGCTATGTATGTTCAGAGGAACAGAGAAGTCTGAGCGGGTGGCAGCTGATGTCCTCCTCGTCCCCGCTAATCCAGAAGTCCCAGGGCTTTGTCCCTGCAAGCCCTGGCTTCACTACAGCACGGCATAAACGGAAGCCAGGGGGTGGTGTGCTGGCAGGTGCGATCCCGTTCCCCACTTCACACATCCAACAAATGCAGTTAGCAAAGGTGAGGGCAAGGCTACAGTAAGATAATCACACCTTCAATTTATCAGCAGAAGCCACTCTGTAAAATGCTCAGTAGCCCAAATGCGAAACAGCCTCCAGCTTCACCTTTCGAAATGTTGCATTCAAATACGCATCCCATTTTCTTTCACGTTCAGATCCCCTTCCAGGCAGAATGAATTGCCACCCATTAAACAGCTGCTGAAGAAGACCTCAGGGCTGAAATGTACTTGGCACTCTACATGGAAATATATATATATATATATATATATAGAGAGAGAGAGAGAGAGAGAGAGAGAGAGAGAGAGAATGTATTAATTTGCATCCAATGTATTCCAATTACTGGATGGATTTATGCTGAAGTGACTAATATTAGGGACATATATGAGAAGTTGAAAACAAACCAACCCCGCCCCGTCCCCCAGAAAAACCTTTTCAGTAGTTTTTAATGAAAAATTTGGAATTTCTTTAGCTGAACAATTCTGCTGAAAAGAACAAGATCCGTACATCTCTAACACAGATGCCTTAATTTTGGACTCTCTTTGAGACCGTCATTATGTGATGACTGTTATGATGAGTGCCTGCACTTGAAACCACTCCAAACTCCATCCCACTATGTGTATTTAACAGAAGGTGTGAAAGTGGTTCAATCAATGTGCATACAGCTGTACACACTCACTGAGCCCCTTTCACGCTTTCCAGGAAACATGTGGAGGGCAGAACTAGCAGGTATGATCTTGCCGCCTGCAGGGACTGGGCCCGTTGGTGCTGCAAAAAGAGCCTCCTCAGGTTGTGGGAATAGATTCTGGTTCAGAAGAGGAGGAGGAGGGGGAATTCGATACTGCTGTGCCAAGGACAGCCAAACTACAGATAAGGAAAGAGGCGGGAACGGGAAGGAGTCAGTCAGCCCCAGATACCGTGGGATACCAGGGCAACTCGGAGGAGGAGGAGGAGGAGGAGGAGGAGGAGGAGGAGGAGGAGGAGGAGGAGGAATGGGTGTGACAGATCCAAGGGTCAGGCGTCAGTCAATTAAGGCGGGAAGATCAAGGAAGCATAAGATGTTCCAAGCGGGTGCCTCTGAAGCAACTTGAGCCTCCTTAGGCTTAGGGGCCTGCTTTTGGTGTTTTGAGTTCGATGGGGAGGAGCGGGACGGTTGTGATGGACACGCAGTCTGAAGTCAACTTTCTTGCAGTGAGGTCACATGATTTCCTTAATGCGCTGATTCTGTAGAACTCGAACACAGCCTGTTCCTTTTGTCACTGATTGCCGCATGAGCATAATAATTCTACTGATTAGGAGATCAGCTTCTGTGTCCGCCTTCTGAAGGAGAGGAAGAGAAGCAGCCCTGACACATATTCAGTGCATGAGGTATTGGAGATGAGAAAAGAGCTTGTATAGCTTCGTCTGTTAATGATCCTTGGTGCTAGAATATATATATATATAGAGAGAGAGAGAGAGTTAAGTTGTTATCTTACCTCTGCACTGTTGGATGTATTAGGTTTTGCAGCACAAGCAAAAACACAGATTCCTGCCCTGAGGCACTTGCAACCTCACTTGTGAGACTCATGATGACACCTGAAGGCAAACAGAGGCAGGAGCCGGATGGGAACTTCAAGGCAAGTGTTGGATGTGACCAAAGGCAGTTACGTGTGCTGCTTTGAGTGCCAATTTTGGCAAATAGGCGGGATGTTTGTTTGTTTGTTTGTTTGTTTGTTACAAAGAGGCTCCTTGGGTCCCAGTGTTGGGGAAAAGGTGGGATTCAAATAAAGATGATGATAATAATAATAATATAATAATAATAATTTCTATACTGCACAATCGCTGAAGCTCTTTGGGCGGTTAATTTAATAAACAAACAAATAAACAAGGCTTTCTCTCCAAAGAGGTGGACATGTTAGCCCATTGCAGCAAAAACTTAATAGGGCTGTATCCAATAATGTCCTTCTCCTAGCACCATCTTCTACTTGCAGAAAAATTACTTGCTTGCAGAAAAACTGTTTTCATCCTTGTGCGAGTTTCAAATCCTGTACTTTGATTCTGCTTGCACAAGCTGTTATGCAAGGAATTGTTGTCGTTGTTGTTTATATCCTGCCTTTTTCCCCAATACTGGGACTCAAGGCAGCTTTACAGGATTAAAACTTGTACAATTAGAACATATACAATAGAAATATACAAAAGTTAAAAATATAATTAAACCCTCTATAATATAAAAATTATATATAAAATATCACAGTTAAAACAGCAATAACGATATAAACAGTACTAAATCCATCACATTCTCACAGGTCCAGACTATTCCCAAAGGTCTGTTGGAACAAAAAGGTGTTTGCCTGCCTCCGAAAACATACCAAGGAGGGTGCCATTCTAGCCTCCCTGGGAAAGGAATTCCAGAGCATTGGGGCAGCCACTGAGAAGGCCCTCTGCCCCATTCTTGCCAGGTGTGCCTGAGATGGTGGTGGAACTAAGAGAAGCCCCCCCCCCCGAAGATCTCAGAGTACGGGCAGGCTCGTAAGGGAGAACACGGTCTTTCAGATAACCTGGACCCGAGCCGTATAGGACTTTTAGGTCATAACCAGCACTTTGAATTGTGCCCGGAAAAAGACTGGGAGCCAGTGAAACTGTTGTAACAGAGGAGTTGTGTGCTCCCTGTAGCCAGCCCCAGTCAGCAGCTCTTTGAACCAGCTGAAGTTTCCGAACACTCTTCAGAGGCAGCCCCACGTAGAGTGCGTTACAGTAATCCAAACGGGATGTAACTACGGCATGTGACACTGTGGCCAAATCAGACATCTCCAGGAACGGGTGCAGCTGGCGCACGAGCTTTAGCTGTGCAAATGCGCTCCTGGCCACCGCTGAAACCTGGGCATCTAGGCTCTCAGTGATGATGAATCCAGAAGTACACCCAAGCTGCAAACCTGTGTCTTCAGGGGGAGCGTAACCCCATCCAACACAAGCTGAACCCTCATTCCTTGATCTGCCTTCCAACTGACCAGCGGCACCTCTGCCTTGTCTGGATTAAGCTTCAATTTGTTTGCCCTCGTCGTCCAGTCCATTACTGCCGACAGACACCGGCTTAGCACAGCAACAGCTTCCTTGGAATTAGATGGAAAGGAGAAATAGAGCTGGGTGCCATCAGCAGCATACTGGTGACACTGAACCCCAAAACTCCGGACAACCTCTCCCAATGGCTTCAGGTATATGTTAAATAGTATGGGGGACAAGACAAAACAGAACCCCGAGTGACTCCACAGGCCAACGGCCAGGATGTCGAACAGTAGTCCCCCCTGCACCACCTTCTGGGTCCTCCCCTCCAGGAAGGAATGGAGCCACTATAGAACAGTGCCTCCAAGTTCCATCCCAGCGAGGCGGCCCAGAAGGTATGGGCCACCTTCTGTGATCGACCATGGGACATGGGACAGTTCTGTGATCGACCATGGGACATGGTCGATCACAAACTGAATATGAGCCAGCAATGCGATGTGGCTGCAAAGAAGGCAAATGCAATTTTGGGCTGTATTAATAGAAGTATAGCTTCCAAATCGCAGGAAGTGATCATTCCCCTTTACTCGGCACTGGTTAGGCCTCATCTTGAGTACTGCGTCCAGTTCTGGGCACCTCACTTTAAGAAGGACATAGACAAACTGGAGGGGGTTCAGAGGAGGGCAACAAGGATGATAAAGGGACTGGAAACAAGGCCCTATGAGGAGAGACTGAAAGAACTGGGCATGTTTAGCCTTCAGAAGAGGAGACTGAGGGGAGATATGATCGCACTCTTCCAGTATTTGAAGGGATGTCACACAGAGGAGGGCCAGGATCTCTTCTCGATCATCCCAGTTTGCAGGACACGGAATAGGCCTCAAGTTACAGGAACCCAGATTCCACCTAAACATCAGGAAAAATGTCCTGACTGTCAGAGCAATAAGACAATGGAACCAACTACCTAGGGAGGTGGTGGGCGCTCCCACTCTGGAGGCATTCAAGGTGCAGCTGGACAGACATCTGTCAGAGATGCCTTTGACCTGAATTCCTGCATTGAGCAGGGGGTTGGACTCGATGGCCTTGTAGGCCCCTTCCAACTCTACTTTTCTATGATTCTATGATTCTATGGTCGATGGTATCGAAAGCCGCTGAGAGGACCAGCAGCAGAACCAACAGGGACACACTCCCCCCTGCCTAGTTCCTGGCGCAGGTCATCTGCCAAGGTGGCCAAGGCTGTTTCTGTCCCATAACCAGGTCTGAAGCCAGACTGAAATGGATCTAGATAATCCGTCTCGTCCAGTCGTCCCTGGAGTTGGGAGGCCACCCCGCGCCCCAATACCTTGCCCAAAAATGGAATATTGGAGACTGGCCGGTAATTATCTAATATTGTGGGGTTCAGGGAGGGCTTTTCCAACAGGGCTCTCACCACGGCCTCCTTCAGGCAGGCTGGAATCCTGCCTTGACAAAGAGAGGCGTTGACCACTCCACTTACCCACTCGGCCAGTCCCCCTCTGACTGCTTTTATGAGCCAGGAAGGGCAAGGATCCAGGACACATGTGGCGGCTCGTCTCACCACTTCAAGGATCCTGTCCACATCCTCAGGCTGTACAAACTGAAAAGTGTCCAACAACACTGGACAAGCAGGAGCCAAAGTTGCATCCACTGGGTCTGTATATCAACTATCACGTCCAAGTCAGAGCGGATCCGAGTGACTTTGTCCGCGAAGTGCTGATCAAGTTGTTTTCAGCAGGCTGTCGAAAGGCCTGCGTTCTCTGGCGGTCTGGTGTATAAAAAAAAACCCCCTGACCACCCGAAACAGCTCCGCAGGGTGGCTCTTTGCAGACGCAATAGTGGCAGAGAAAAACCACTTTTGTTTTGCTGCCCATATTGCCACAGTGTAGGCCATCAAATAGGCTCTAGCCTGTGTTCAGTCGAATTCCCTCTGAGTTTTCTGCCAACGATGCTCTAGTCTCTGTCTCATTCGTTTCATCACCGCCAGCTAGAAAACCAGGGTGCTGGTATGGCTCCACTTTGTGAGAGAGAATGCTCAGGAGCTATTGTGTCCACTGCCCTGGTCATTTCTCTATTCCAGAGATTGGCCAGGGCTTCAACAGAATCACCTGTCAAGGCAACAGTTCCACATTATGGAACTCCCTCCCTAGTGACCTTCGCCATGCCCCCTCCGTGATGAGCTTCCGCCGTGCATTAAAAACATGGCTGTTCAGGCGGGAATATGGGGTGGGTTAGGTTTTTAATAAGAACTTTTTAAATTGTTTTAATCATTATATTTTATTGTATTTTACTGTATTTTAATTGTACATCGCCCAGGGTGGCCGGGTGACCGGCCAGATGGGCGATTAAAAAATATAATAAATAAATAAATAAATAAACAGGAAGACCCCCAAGAGCCATCAGGAAACCATTCGGATTCATCAGCCTCCTGGGGAGGACCATCTTAATTGGCCCTCCACCCCTGCACAGCTTCCGAGCGCCAGCAGGTCTAAACCCCACCAGGTAGTGATCTCACAGAACTACAAGAGAGTTCCTCCACTCTCAGATCACTTTCACCCCATCCAGCACAGAACTCGAGGTCCAGAGTGGACCCAGCAGCATGGGTGGGGCCAGATAGCATTTGGGACAGACCCATGGTTGTCATGGTGGATGGACAATTCCGGCTCTCTAAGTGTTGCACCGCTTGAGTGCGAGGGAAGGAGGTGTCATGGGAGTTGCGGAAGATGGCGAGGGGTGCAGTGTTGCACAACAGTCCTGCCTCAATGCTCTGTATTATGCTCTGTATGATATCATACCCTGTATTTTGCTCTGTAATAGCAAGGCATGATGACCTTGCTTGAATGGTGAGTTGGCTGCTAGCCAGGCTGATGCAATCTTCAGCAACTTGCTGGCGTGTGACCTGGTTGCAGGCCGAAGGAATGACACTGCACAACAGCCCAGGTGCTACCAATTAATAAACATGAGGTCTGCAGCCCATGGAGTTTGGTGCTAGAAAAGTATATAAGACTAGCAAATGCGGACTAAGGTGTGGTTGTTGGTAGTGGTTGGTTGGTTGGTTGTGTGTGTAGTGGTGAAGTGCTACACACTTCGGAAGGCGCAAGGAGGAGCAGAGGAAGCTGTTCAGAGAGCCCTGCAGAAGCCCCAACGCTGAAAGCTGATACCCAGGCGGAGAGCTGCTGGAACTAGCAGGGTGGGTTGGAAATAATACAGTGACTGTGTAGCTGAGGGGTGGGAGTTCCACCCGGGAACTTGGAGGAAGGCATGGCATTGTCGTATTTCATGCTCAGCTTTGCAATAAAGATGTTTGGCTTTAACTTCCTGGAGGAGTATTTATTATGGTCTGAAAATCCCTCAAAGAACCTTTGCCAATCCCTTTTGGGGAACCTGTGGCAAAACAGGAGGCTGAGGCACCACCAGGATACTTTGTGTTGTGGCGGTGCCTGTCTCCTCCTCGCTCCCTGGAACTCCCACAAAAACCCTTCTCCAAGGTCACATTTCCATTCCGGCTGTGAGCAGGTGGGGTGTGTGTGTGAAGGCACTCCAAGCTTGGAGACCCCACTACGAGGTTGGAGCAATTTGATGTGCTAATTTAACTCGAAGGCGTTTTTTGCATCGAGATAGGTCTGTTCTGTTCACTCAGCATACTTAACGATTTTTGCGAGCATAAAAAGGTGCTCTCCCAGACATCTGCATTACAAACCCGAGCAAGAGCTGTTGTTCTCAAATTAGCATTTCTCTTAAACAGGTTTTACCTGTGTTTTAGCACCTGCTGTGACTTAGGTTTTGCATTTCAATCACTGTTACTACATTTTTCTTTGTGTGAGAACTTCTTGCTGAAGGACATGGGGAGCTAGCTAGGGTTTATAATATTCAGAGTTAGAAGGGAGCTATCTCTCGAGCCTCGAGCAAAAGATCTTGCCGATTCGCAGCTCAATTGTGTTCGCGTGTCAGGTCTGTGGAAGGGGGAGAAGGAAAATCGACTAGCTCGGAGAATTAGTTAGGCAGCCGCTGCAAGGCTCACTCCCACTTCTACTCATAGCATGGTCTCTGAAAAATCCCATGGCCGTGTAGATGCTGCATAGGATTGTGCTGCCCATAATTAATTGCTTTTGAGGAAAGGTTATATGTGCAATATCAATAGCTACACATTTCTAGATCCTGTGTGACCCTCTAACAGTTTTGCTAGGTTTTGTAGATGAACAGAGGAAATGCTATATATACGAAGAGATGGTTCATAATCTACTGATTGCCGCTAAGATTTTGGTTGCCAGAAATTGGAGGAGTAATGTTATCCCCACTTTGAAAGAATGGTTGTGTCAATTTTAGAAACTTGCAAAGATGACTAAGCTAATTGAGCATGTCTGTTCGAGAGATGATAGACCAAAGACTGTCTGTTTTTCTAACGTCTGGCACTCCTTTATTGATTTTCTGGGTGCTAGGTGCGTGCAACTTGGATATTGACAGATATAAAAGTTTATCCTTGTTATCTTTTTAAGATGTGAATTTTGCCATTGTATAGTTGTTTTGTGTTTTTCATTTGTCCAACGGCATACTAGCTACCTGTTCGGAATGATATTCTGTGGGAATGGTGGATAATGTAGATGCTTGTGTTTTGTTTTGTTTATAGCATATATTATATTTCCTAATACATATTATAATAAAGTATTTTTTTAAAAAAAAAAACAAGGGTGGGTGATAAAGGGTGCTCCAAAACTGAGAGATGATTTGGGGGGGGGGGCAAAAATAAGAATAAAAGAAAGAGAAAGGGAGAGAAAGAAGGATGGAAGAAAAGGCTGTGACAATGGTAATGTTTTGGAGAATTTATTTATTTCCAGTATTTTAACCCCACTCTTCTTCACCCAAAAAAGGCCCCCAGAGTGGCTCACAAAGATGAATAAGGACACAGTCTCTGCCCTCAGGCTTACAGTCTAAAAGACACAACACAAAAGGAAAGGAGACTAGGAAGGAGGAGGAAAAAGCAAAACCCAGGCACCAGTACTTAGTTTCGAAGTTCTTATGGATGTTCTTTCTGGCAGGGAAGGACAAAAAAGAAGCTCCCTGCAGCTGTTCCTTCTCTGGACGATGTAAGAATTGCATGGGCCTCCCTAAAAAGAAAATGGATGGAATCCGCCCATTTTTGCAACCTACAAGTGGGGTGGGGGGTGCCTCCGCACTAGAAAGGGGTTAAGCCAAATGCTTTATGGGGGGGGCTGAGGAAGGATTTGAAGAGGTGGGGGGAGAGAGAACACACCACCACTAGATGTTCTGGGAAGGAGTTTCAGCCATAAAGGGCAGCAAGGACCAATGGGCACAGTCCCCTAAGAGAAAAGGCTAACGTAGCCAACATGTGCAGCTGATTCTCTGCATGTTTATGTGGAAGTTAAATCTCACCGAGTCCAGCAGGACTGACTCCCAGTAACTGTGCTTAGGGCTGCAGTCCGAAACCACACACAACTAGAAATGCTGTTGCTTTTTGTATAACCATTTTCAGAAGCTCTTCAGAAAAGGCCGTGGCGGATTAAGCGTCAAACCTGCTGAGCGAAGGTTTTGCAAAGGTCATAGCGATGGTCTCTCATAATGGATGGCTTAGGCTGTATATCTTGGCCCTGTACCAGCTTCCCAGATGAACACTTGAAAAAAAATGGCTGGCTCAGGGGCTTCATTTTAGTTCAGCATGTACAGCGGACAGAAGCAAATCCTCACGTAGGTCCATGCAGGGAGCGAGCACGGGATCGGTTTACTGAGTCAAAATAAATTGAGTTTGAATATGGAGACTAATTGGCCAGTTGCTGATTCGGGGAGGTGGGGACTGAAAGAGCTTCGAAAAGAGTTTGCAAATGCTATGAGGAATCCTGGCAGTGCCTCGGCCTCCTCTCCGTGCGAGCCGGCGGGGGAGAAACACTTAGATGGCCGAAATTGGCCATCTAACTGTTTGGGAGGCCGAGAGGAGCACCGAGGCAATCCCTTGCCTCCACACTCCTTCCATCCTTGACTGGATGTCCATAACCCTCCAAGTTCAGAGGGTTACGGGCAGCCACATTCATTCGCCTACTCTGAAGGTTGACCTCATTGACATGCTGGGCCGATTGGCATATACCAGGGGTGAGGCATATACCAAGGGCTGAATTCTAATCTGAGAAAGGTCTCAGAGGCTGCATTCCATCTGCAAGCATGGCCAAAGGCAGTGTGGGTGGAGCCGCAATGTGACGCTTACCCATCTTAAGTCTGCTCAGAAGTAAGCAGGACCGAATCACTCAGCAGCACTTTCAAATAGTATCCCAAATACCAAGCCTCTGCATGTCTACTCAGAAGTAAGCATGAGCGGCATGTCTGCTCAGAAGTAAGCAAGCCAGGTTCCTGCTTGTCTGCTCAGAAGTAAACTTGACAAGCCTCGTAAGTGAGCAGCACTAAATCACTCAGTGTCTTCCTGCCCAAGCTGTGTCCCCTCTTCCTGGCAGGGAAAACTTCTTACTGGCCCCCTTTTCAGTGCTTAGAAGGGGAAAGCATTTACAGTAATACCTTGGATTGCAAGTAACTTGGTTTGAGAGCGTTTTGCAAGACAAGCACATTTTTAAATATTTATTTAATTTTTTTTTAACTTGATATACAAGCGACGTCTTGCAATACAAGTACTGTAGTACGGCTTAAATTAAAAATCTCTGTACAAATTTTTGGGGGGGGATTTCGTTTTGATATATAAGAGTGTTTTGGATTACAAGCACGTTTCCGGAACGAATTATGCTCTCAATCCAAGGCATGACTGTATCTCTGAACAGCTTCTGATTGGCCCAAGTAAGAAGTTTTCCCTGCCAGGAGAGTGGGCAGGGCCTGAGGAGGAAGGGGGGGGGGGATGTCTAATAAAAAAAACCGAAGAGCCCTCAAGCCTGAAGTCTGCCCACCCCTGCTCTAAAATTTCCACAGTTTAGGCAGTGAGATGCTTTCCAGATACGGCTATCGCATGCCATCTTGAAATCCATCTGTTTGAGATTTATCCCACTCTTGTCATCATCCAAACAACTGAAATCACCATCTTCCTTAATCCTAATATTATGGTGTTTGACAAGATCTTGGATCCTATCATGAGACAAACATCTGAATGATTCACCAGTGACTAGCAAGGCTTTTTTATTAGTGACAGCAGTTCTTTGTCGGGCCATTTTATTCCAAGTCCTGTGATATTTCCTACATTTCTTTTGTACATCACAGCTGCTAACCGTGAACTCGGGCGGTCTCTCCATGCCAAAAATGGCACCATCATAGATTTCACAGATCTATAGAGTTGGAAGGAGCCTACAAGGCCATCGAGTCCAACCCCCTGCTCAATGCAGGAAACTAGAGGAGGGGGTCTCCCATCCAAGTAATAACCAGGCCTGACCCTGCTTAGCTTTCCACGCTCAGACAAGCTGAGCCAGCGTGAGCCACAGGCCTGTATATCCACACACAAGAGCTATGGGTAGGCTTGGGGGTGGGTGGGTGGGAGAGAGAAGCCCAAAGTCTTCAGAAATACAGGGGGGAGAAATAGAGGGGGAAAACCTCACCGGTGGGGGAGACAAGACACACCCAAAAGCAATGAAGGCAGAACGTAGTCAGTGGTTGTGGTTATGGCTGCCTGGCTGGCATCCTGAACAGAAGCATTCCACACCGGCACACTTTGTTGCAGGTCTTACTTGTCCGTTCTTGGTAAGAAAAGCTTCCCAGGTAAGAGATTAATGATGTGCCGTCACGGTGGGTATTATTAATATGTTCTTGCAGCGGTTGATAAAAAGGATTGTGTCAGAATTAAGGATAAGCAGATTTCCCCCATTCCGTTATTGTTTCACGAGCTGTGTCATCAGGACCCGACCGGATTAAGGGAGTGGGTGGGGGGATATTGGCTGTTTTCCCTGCTTTTATTACAGGTGTGCAAAGAGGTGAGCTCCACTGTTTCTAACAGTCCCGTTACTAAAGTATCTCATCCCTTTCCCCAGCTGGGCAAAGTCTCCAAAGAAGGCAGATGCGGCTGCTCTGTGTTTTCTCTCCTCCTCTTGAGATCCAGGTGTTTCAGCATCAGAACAAAACCTTCTGGCCGGGGCTGAGCAGGAGGGAATACATTTCCCTAAGCAGAGGGCCATAGCCCTGGGATCTGAGGGGCTAGTTAATTAATTATGGGCCCAATCCAATGCATGTTTTGACAGGAAAAAAAGGCCTACAACTCCCAGCATGCCCCAGCCAGCTATGCCGGTAGGCTCTCCCATGATGGGACAATCTTCATAGATTATTTCATAGATTTCATAGATCATAGAGTTGGAAGGGGCCTACAAGGCCATCGAGTCCAACCCCCTGCTCAGTGCAGGAAACTAGAGGAGGGGGTCTCCCATCCAAGAAACAACCAGGCCTGACCCTGCTTAGCTTTCCACGCTCAGACAAGCTGAGCCAGCGTGAGCCACAGGCCTGTATCATAGCTCACTTTGTATGCAGAAATATATGCAAACAAAGCCCTACAGGCAACTCCCAGCAGGGCAGGGAAAGGCTCATGGCTGAAACCCCCATAGAGCTTGTCCCAGTCAGTGTAGACCAGGTGTGGTGAATCACTTTTGGCCTGAGTTCCATTTCAGGGAAGTTCTCAAGAAGGGGGGGGTGGGCTTTCCAGGGGTGGGCAGGGCCAAAGGCAGAGGGGTGTGTCCAAAAATACAAACAAGCCCCCAGAACATTGTAGCTTGAAGCTCTTCCTGCCAGTAACTAAGCCTTAGGAGAGGCATTTCAACCTTTTAGAATGGGGGGGGGGGGGAACTGCATTAAATCTCGGAAACCACCAAACAATTGGTGGTTGGGGGGGGAAGGGGGGGGGGCCTGGGAAGTGGACGGGACCTTGTGGGGGACCTCAGAGAGCCGGACTGGGAGCCCTGGTGGGCCAGATTTGGGCCACAGGCCTGAGGCTCTGCATTCCTTGTGCGGGCACTACTGGCCTGATGGACTAATGGTCTGACTCCACATAAAGCAGCTTCCTGTTATGGACCCCCACAACATGGCAGAGGACTCTAGGGCAAAGGCAGGCCATCTTCTGCCTTGCTTGGTCTCTTCTCCCCACCCTTCACCACCCTAGAATGCTAGCGATCCATGAGTGTGTGTTAAATATTACAGAGCAAGAGTGCATACTCAGAACCTCGTAGCAGTTCAGGGGAATACCTCATGTGCGCTAAGTGATCTTTAGTCCTCACTCTTGTTTAAGGACCTAAGAAGTGCCTGGCTAGATCCATCCAAGACCTCTTAGTCACAGCATTCTCTGCAAGAAACCCAGAAACCACCAAGCACTAGGTGATCCATTACAAATTGACCAGCGGTCCACAGTCTACCATCTTCCACCCCTGTTCTAAGGTGCACATGATCAGCATCTCTGAGGCTATGCTCTACCTCAGTGAGCAAGCTGGCAGTATGTATTATTAGGCCTCAAGAGTGCTCTTTAGCTCCAGAAGGGATTCATCAATGCAACATTGGTCTGAATGATTGGCAGACCACAGGAAACCTCTGGAATGGATTGAGCAGGCCAGGAAGAAATACTAAGACTCTGGTCTTCTGCCTTTGCCTGCTTTTAACCCTTAAAGCACTGAATGACTTGGGGCCAAGGTTACCTGAAAGGGAGTCTCCTCCCATATCTACCATCCAAGACCCTAAGGTCATTATCCGAGACCCTTTTCTGTGTTCCCCTTCCAAATGAGGTGAGATGGCTGACTACAAGAAAGAGGGCCTTTTCAGTAGTGGCACCCCATCTGTGGAATACCCTCTCCGGAGAGGCTCAGCTGGTGGTGCCTGCACTGTGGTATTTGGTATTGTGGCATAAAGATCCTTTAATTCAACCAGTCATTTAAAAGAATGTTTAGATCTTTGCACCGTTTTATTTTCACTGCTTGTTTTACTTGAGTTTTATTTTGTGCTGCATGGTTGGTAATACCCCTTGCTCCTGGTTTTACTCTAGTGTTATTATATGCTGTTTTATCATTGCTTTATTCTTTTGTATTTTATGTTTTTAATTTGCCTATACACCACCCAGAGCTCTGGTTGTTGTGGTCTAAAAGTTGAAGAAATAAATACTTTCTGAATGCTGCTCTTCAAGTCCTATCCCAGGGTTCTCCAACCTTGGGTCCCCAGATGTTGCTGGCCTACAGCTCCCAGCATACCCAGCCAGCATGGCTAATGGCAAGGGATTCTGGGAGCTGTAGTCCAGCAACATCTGGGGACCCAAGGTTGGAGAGCCCTGTCCTAACCTGTCCTGTCTAGCTCAGCTCAAGGTTCCCAGGGGAGCCCATCTGAAGCAGTTCCACTTACTAGAAGGGTGAGGAAGAGTCAAGTCCAACTATGCAGGATGGTGAAGCATTTCAGGACCCTGGACAGATCCAAACGGGCTGGAAGGAACTCACTCAGGACAAGCTGTTTTCTCAGCAACAGGCAGAGGCCTCCTGAAGCCTGGCAAGTCTGGAGTCTGGACCTGCTGTTAACTCTGCCTCCTCTGAGCAGTTCTCTACTTCTTGAAGATCCATTGTCCATTTCTACAGCTAGTGTCTCCTATGGCATGGAGGTGGTGAGGACTGCTTTGGAGGGATACCCTCTTGAGTCCAAGGAGTCTGGTAAAGCCACATCCTCCAGCCTGGAAGGTCCTGGAATAACAGATGATGTGTTACTGGATGAAGCCTCCTCCCCCTCCGAGCCATAGGGGGGGATCTAGGCCGGAGAACATGACATTGCCCTTGGCTCAACCTCTCAGTTCCCACATCTGACATCAAAGAACCTGTGCTGGAGAAGACTCGTGCACAGTTCATACACTGGCCAGGCCTCTTCAGCCTCCCCTTTGACTAATATGAATGGAGAGTGCAACTTAAAAGAACACATGGGCATGCACACATGGACACACACTGGAAATAAGTGGCTGTTCTCTACATAGGAAGATCTCATTAAGCAACCCCTTCAACAAGATTCCCAGTTTCATTCATTAACCCTTGAGAAGGCTTGGTTTCGATGCCACTGAACCCATGAAATCCCAGGCTGTGAGTTAGCACACTTTATATCAAAAATGTCCTCCCACCTTTTGTCTAACATTTCCTTTCATCTCATTCACATCTGTAACTGGCAGTGTTTGAAATTCACCTGGAGGGGTACACAGCAGCAACAGCCAATATGATTTATGTCCTGCTTTGGCTGAAGCAGACCCCATGTTATGGGACAATCCAAAAAGCAAGGTCACAAGACAGGCAAGCACCAAGGTTCCAGTCCAATAAGGGAACAGGCAGGCAGGCATGGTCAAAGTACAAGCAAAGATCAAAGCACAGTTAAGTAGCCAGATACATGACACAGTCCAGGAGCAGAGTCAAGCAGGAGCCCAAGGGTCAGTAGCACAGAACATCAATCATCAAGGCAAGGTCCAGGAAACCAAGCAGAAGGCACTGGAGCTCAAGAACAGTGTTGTTTTCAGCACTGGCTAGGCAGTCACTGAAGGCTTATATCGCCAGAGCCTGCTGAGTCCCACCCATGGCTCAGCTGCTGTACATTAGAGCTCTCTGGCCTGAGCTCTACTCATGAGGAGCTGCTTTCTCCTGAGGAGACCTTCTTTGTAAGCGGGCATTCCTTCTCACAGGAGCCCTACTTGCCTGCTGCCTGAAACAACAATGCTCCTGGTGGCGGCTCAGCCTCTGCCTCAGAGGCAGAGTACCCTGCCCCTGACAGAGATTTCATACATTTCATAGAGTTGGAAGGAGCCTACCAGGCTATCGAGTCCAACCCCCTGCTCAATGCAGGAAACTAGAGGAGGGGTCTCCCATCCAAGTCATAACCAGGCCTGACCCGGATTAGCTTTCCACACTCAGACAAGCTGAGCCAGCGTGAGCCACAGGCCTGAGATGGACCTGTGGCCATCTCCCCCGAGGGCCCAGGCTCTTCCTGGTCTTCTGACATGCATGGTGCGTTAGCATCCATCTCTGGGAGCTCTAGTAGTTCCTCCAAGGAGGAGTCCTCCAGCAGAGGCATGTCACTTTATGCAAATTCAGCCACACATTTGCAAGCCACTGAAAGAGAGCGGTAGCTCGTCAACTGGTCACTTGGTCCAAGTCAAGAGCTGCCAGGGACAGAGAACCAGGAAACCACAGATCTCTATACTGCTTCCATATGTGCTGAGAGAGGTCAGGCCGTTGTCCTCTGAGCAATCAAGCACTCCTAGACCCTAGAAGAGGGGGTAGGCAACCTAGTACCCTACAGATCCCATCAGCCCCAACTAGAATGATCAATGGACAGGGATTGTGGGAGTTATTGTCCAAAACATCTGCACGGCATCAGGTTGCCCTTACTGCTGCTCTAGAGTGACTCCGCCCACATAGACGGCCCTTTGACTGCCTCCATCCTCAAAGGACTACAAAGGCTTCTGCATCAGACTGGGGACTTTGCCTGGGTCCATTTCCCAGTTTGTGAGTCCGGGCTCATGATTCCTGATTCTGACTCCTGGCTTTGACTTGGCAGCTGCCTATGGGCACAAATTGCGTCAGGACATTCCGCCACCATATTCTCGTGCTTGCCCCCCATCCCATTCATGTCATCAAGCACAGGAGAATATTACAGTGCCCATCCTTCGCCTCCATTGCCCAGATACCTAAACTAATAATGAATACTGGGACAGCATGCAGAAGCAATGAACCCTCAAGGAGCATCATAACCCCCAATGGTGAGTGCGTGTGGATGAGCTTAGCATTTGATAGCTTTCTTCTTTTTTTTTAGCATTGGAGGTCCATGCCATGGCACGTGGCATCCATCATGAATACACCCAGTGCTCGTCAATGAAGGATTGACAGCATCTCAAGGAGCGCCTCCAGCAACATCAAGTAGGCCGCTCAACAAGGTCTGCCACGGACGGCCTTCTCCTTATCCCATCAGCCAGAGCAGCCAGGCTGGTGGGGACTAGGAAGAGGGCCTTCTCTGTGGCGGCCCCCACATTATGGAACTCCCTCCCTAGTGACCTTCGCCATGCCCCCTCCGTGATGAGCTTCCGCCGTGCATTAAAAACATGGCTGTTCAGGCGGGAATATGGGGTGGGTTAGGTTTTTAATAAGAATTTTTTATATTGTTTTAATCATTATATTTTATTGTGTTTTACTGTATTTTAATTGTACATCGCCCGGGTGACCGGCCAGATGGGCGATTAATAAATATAATAAATAAATAAATAAATAAATAAAATTTTGCATTTTAACCACAATGGAGATGATTCATCCCAGATTGCCAGCAATCTGCCCAGCTCTCCAAAAGGAAGTGAGCTATTGCAACTCTGCTCATAAAACCATTTTCGAAGAATCGTGAACATTTGGGAGTTAGACGGCTTAAGTCATAGGTAGCGCCAGAGGATCGCTCTGTCTCATCTGCTCACCAGGCACGGCTCTGCCAATTCATATCAATAATATCCCCTCTTTCCCATCTGATACTTGATGGTAGCCAGGGATGGACAGATTGTACTATTTCTGGCCCGTGTCAGTTTCACATGTGTCCATTCGTAAATCCACTCCATCCTATTCCCACATCAATCTGCACAATAACTATCTTTATTTTTAATCCACATTTAAATTATCTTAATCTGCATTTATTTTTTTTAATCTATATTTATTATGTTTAATCCACATTTAAAGACATATTTGCAATGTATCTTGTCTCAAGGTACTCATTTCTAAATGTATTTTATCCAAAAGTATTCATACTTATATCCTTTTTGGTATGTGTTTTGAGCCAAGAACTGCATCACAGAATTCAGAGAAGTGCAAACTCCAAAAGGTGACTGCGTTCTGATCCACACATTAGTCCAGGAAGTGTGGGATCAGGTGGGTTTGCTTTGAAATGTGGACCAAACAGGATCCCTGAGCATCTGCTAGGCATAACAATCCAGAGGCTCTGAGAAGGAGTTTTCCAAGTCTATTACCAGCAAGATTGGAGCTGGAGTTGTAATTCTGGCATTAGAAAATTGGGCTGCTTTGAGAGGAGGCTGCCCGATTCTCCTCGAAGATCATCATGATTCATGTAACACACGTATAGATGGGGAAGATCTTGGCAGGTGCATTGGTGGAGTTCATATGCAAGAAAGATGCATGCACCCTTGGAGTCCTCGTTTGGGAAAGATGGATAGTTTACTATTAGAACATATGCTTTGCATGCATCATCATCAGGCGATCACTCGTGACCGAGTAAGATTGTCTTCCGGGATAAAAGGAGGAAATTCTAAAGAAGATTGTGTAGACTCTAGCGATGGGTCCGTAAGTGACTGTGGAGGCCAATTCTAGATCCACACAGCTTCCCACAGTGAGGACACAGGTTACCAGATAGAAGAGGGTCCTGTAAAGGATTCATTTGACGTGCTTTTCGCTTAGCACGTTTCTCCCTTTCACCTTGCACTCGGGCTTCTTCAAAGTCCATGGAACCTTTGTGAAAGGCCAACCTCCATTTAGATCGTTCATGGGCCAGAGCTTCCCAGTTTTCGATGTTTATATTGCATTTTTTTAGATTAGCCTTATGAACATCTTTAAACCTCTTATATTGACCACCGATATTCCGCTTTCCATCCTTGAGTTGGGAGTAAAGTAACTGCTTTGGGAGACGGCAGTCAGGCATTCGAACAACATGACCGGTCCACTGAAGTTGGCGTTGAAGGATCATTTTTTCAATGCTAGTAGTCTTTGCTTCTTCCAGTACACTGACATTTGTTCGCCTATCTTCCCAAGTAATTTGCAGGATTTTCCGGAGGCAACGTTGATGAAACCTTTCAGGGAGGTGGAAGTGACGTTTATAGATAGTCCATGTTTCGCAGGCATACAATAAAGTTGGTAATACAATGGCTTCATAAACCAGTATTTTGGTCTTCTTACAAATATCCCGATCCTCGAACACTCTATGTTTCATTCGAGAAAATGCGGCACTTGCGGAGCTCAAACGATGCTGGATTTCACTGTCGATGTTAGCTGCAACAGAAAGATAGCTGCCAAGATAGAGGAAATGATCGACATTTTCCAGTATTGTCCCGCCAAGCTGGATAGATGGCATCACCAAAGGATTGGCTTGCACTTGCTGATGAAGCACTTTGGGTTTTTTGATGTTAAGTGAGAGACCAAGTTTTTCGTATGCTTCTGCAAAAGCATTTAGGATAGTTTGGAGATCATCCTCTGAATGTGCGGAGACCACATTATCATCAGCATACTGAAGTTCCACAACGGAGGTTGTAATTACCTTACTTTTTGCTTTCAGCCTGGCACCTCCAGTTAAAAGAGTTAAGATAGCAGGCTGGGAAAACACTTCTTCTTGAGGCCTTGGAGACCCACTGCCACTTAGAGTAGTCCAGAGCTACAAAAAAACAAAACAACAACAAAAATAACCAAGCCCACAGACCTAATCCAACCCACCACGCTCCCCAGTTCAGCCTGTGGAGGCATGAAGGAAGAGAGGCACACAGAAGAATCCCTGCAATTATCTCCAGTCAGAGATAACTGCACAAATGTAGGTGGGGTGGAGACTTAGCCAGTGCTGGGAGGAGCAACAGCTCTTCCAGTGCTGATTGAGTCCCTTCACATGGTGTGCAGTGATTGTTGGATTATGAATCAAGCGTGAGCTTGCTTAAAGGTTTTTCCTTTCAGTAAAACTTAGCAGCAGGCAATTCAGCATTGCAATGCTGAAGGTCTTTGGAACAGGTGTTCCTCGTTCCCATATCTAGATGTCCTTGGCCATCTAGTTGGAGAAAGTGGGTGTTATAATATGACAGTTGCTATGCTGTCATATGCCTGTCTTAATTCCCATTGGCTCTCAAGCACAGCTGGGTGTGTATGTTTGCTGTGCTTGCTTCTTCGTGCTTGCTTGCCTTTCTTCTTCTTCTTTTTCTGATTTGGATGTATGTTATGTGATGTTCTCAGAACTGTATGTTGTAGTGTATAATTGTTTTATGAAAGTAATAAAACAATTAGAATAGGAAAGCCTCTGTTTCCTGATTGCTACAACAGAGCAGGAGAACTAAAAGTTGGACTGTGGCAGAATTTGATCTGTGTTTGCTGGAAGCTAAAGCAAGGTTGCAGTTAGCAGGCACACAGGTGTACCACAGGACTTTGGGCTGGCATGTAAATGCCAACAGTGGGTTATGGGCCCAGGATTTGCCAGGACTGCCAGTTTTGCCAGCTTTGCCAGGATTTACCAGGACTGGACCAGGTCAGAAGAGCCAGGCTGGACTCTGTTTCGTGAGTCAGCTGAACAGTTCTATCTGCTGCTGTGTTTTTGGCTGCTGTTCTCGAAGGCTGTAATCTGAGAAGCTGGCTGATAAGGAGAAAGGCGAACCGTCTGAAGTAACAGAAGAAGCGGGTGAGTTACTGAACTTTTCTCCAGCTAAAGAAGAGGAAACAGAAAGCATTCCCATAGGAGGGGGAGAGGGGGACGTGGATTCTTTAGAAGACGAGCCAGTGGTTCCCTCCCCAGTTCCTATAGCCATGGCTGTACAGGGAATGCAAATGCCTCTGTTTGAGAAACTGTCAGACCTGAACTTTTCATTATGGTCATTTAAAATGGAAATGTATTTGACACAAGCCCAGTTATGGACTACAATATCTGAGCCCCCACTGCAATATGGGGATGAAGGATATGATCTCTGGCTAGAAAGAAATTCTAGAGCGAAGGCTGCAATTGTCTTATCTGTGGAAGATTCTCAGATTAGTTATCTGAGAAACTTGGAAACAGCCCGAGACTATTGGAGAGCTCTTGAAAGGATTCATCAAAGAGCCACAGCCGGTAGCCGTGTACTCCTCCTACGGCAATTGTATAACACAAAGCTGCAACCAGGAGGGAATCTGCCTGACCATATTAAAACCATGCTGGATCTCTTTGAGAAGTTAAGAGTCCGGGGAATGGAGATTGATCCCATAAACAGGATATACACTTTGCTTTCATCTTTGGATAATTCTTTTGATGTTATAATCCAGATTTTGGAAAGTCAAGATGAACAATTATTGACTATGGATTATGTGACTGGATCCTTGCTACAGGAATATCACAGGAGACAATTTGGAATGTCTAACACCAATTCTAATGCTGAGGGGGTTGCTAAAGTCAGTCAGCCTAAGGCTCAGCAAAAGACTGGAAATAATGGTGGTGTTGTATCTGCTTTGAAAGTTAAGAGATGCTATAATTGTGGATCTCCCTCACACTTGCAGAAGGATTGTACCCAGAAGAACAAGAAGAAGAAACCATCTGGACACTTTAAGAGTAAACAGAGTTATTCTTCTGGGGGAGGGGATGTAAAACTTGTGCAAGGTTTTGTTGCTAGAGTTGAAAAGAATATGGCTTCTTGGTATCTTGACTCAGGGGCCAGTCGTCATATGTCTTATCAAAAGTCTTTATTTGATGGTGTGTCACTGAAATCTGTAAAGTACTCTGTATCTCTTGCAAATGGTGAATCTATAGAGATTGCAGGGGAAGGTGAGGTGTGTTTTCCAAGTCTTGGAAGTGAACCACAAAAGGTTTATTTTGTCCCTGATTTAGATTCAAATCTTTTGAGTGTTTCACAATTAACAAAAACTGGTTTTCAAGTGTCTTTCACAGATTCCATGTGCTATATCAAACGTGCAGGGAAAGTGTGTGCACAAGGGGAATTACAAAATTCATTGTACATACTAGATCTATTTGAAAAAGATTGTGCAATTGCTGCTAAAGCTGAGGCTGAAGCAAAAGTGTTTAATTGTAAGAAACATGACAATTGTGTACATTTATTCCACAGGAGGATGGGACATGCTAGTTTTAGCTCAATTGCAAAACTACCTGAGTTATCTGAGGGTGTAACTTTGAAACCATGTTCTGAATATGTAGAATGCACTGTTTGCAGTCAAACCAAATCACACAGAGCTGAAATCCCAAAGCATAGTGACAGAGTATCAAAAAGAATTTTTGAACTCTTACATGCAGATTTATGTGGACCATTTGAACCCAGTCATGGTGGGAATAGATATTTTCTATCAATAGTGGATGATGTCAGTCGTTTTGGATTTATTTTTCTTTTAAAGAGAAAGAGTGATACATTTGAACAGTTTAAAAATTTTGTACAATGGGCTGAAAATAGGTACAACAAACCCATAGCCACCCTAAGAACAGACAGGGGAGGTGAGTTCCTCAGTACTCAGTTTAAAGGGTTTCTGGAAAAGAAAGGTATTCAGCATGAGCTGACAGCACCTTCTTCTCCTTTTCAAAATGGAGTAGCAGAAAGGAGAAACCGTACACTTCAAAACATGTTATGTGCTCAAATGAAAGAATCTGGTTTTAGTTCTTCTTTTTGGGGTGAATCTCTAGTAACATCCAATTATTTGGTAAACAGATTGCATTGTTCTGTGTCTGGGAAAACTCCTTATGAGTTATTTCATGGAAGAAAGCCAAAATTGGCTCACATCAGAGTTTTGGGGTGTAAGTGTTTTGTCCATGTGCAGAGTGAAAAGCAAACAAAGCTGTCTCAAAGAAGCTTTGAATGCAAATTCCTTGGCTATGATGCACATTCAAAAGCTTACAGGTGTTGGTCTCCAAGTCACAATGGTGTTGTTGTGAGCAGAGATGTTATATTCCATGAACATACACAGGAAGAAAACAAACAATTTGGTGGTTTGCCATTTCAGGAGGAGTCTGATACACAGAACCAGGCTTCTGTGTCAGATTCAGATAAAAATGAACCTGAGATAGAGGGACAGTCAGAGGCTGCTGATGAACAACCTCTAAGACGTTCAGGAAGGGAAAGAAAAACCCCAATCAGGTATCAGGATGAATTTCAAAGCAAACATGTGGTTCATAGAGCATTAAAAATGGCGTTTGAACCAGAAAGTTTTCAAGAAATTAGGAACATGGAACCAGAAATGCAAAAACATTGGCTTGATGCTATGGAGGAAGAAATAGAATCAATGCACACAAATGACACGTGGGAACTTGTTCCTTTGCCCACAGATAGAAAACCCATAACATGTAGATGGGTATTTAAACTGAAACAAAATGAAAATGGTCAAATAGAAAGGTACAAAGCTAGATTAGTAGCAAGAGGTTTTTCACAAAGACACAACATTGACTATGACACAGTGTATGCTCCCACAACCAAATATTCTAGTGTGAGATTGCTATTGAAGCTTGTTGCAGAGAAACAACTTTGTGTTTCTCATTTTGATGTCAAAACAGCTTTTCTGTATGGGCATCTAGAAGAAGAAATTTACATGCAACAACCTGAAGGGTTTGTAACAGAACCAGGGTTAGTATGCAAGCTCAAACGCTCAATTTATGGATTGAAACAAGCTGCCAGATGCTGGAACAAAAAGTTAGTCACTGTTTTGACAGGTATAGGTTTCAAACAAAGCAAGGCAGACCATTGTCTATACACGTGTCACACTGAATCAGGTTTCATGGGTTTACTGGTTTATGTGGATGATTTACTTCTAATCTCCCAATCTGAAGCTCAGAAAAATGCATTTGCAAACAAATTGCAATCACATTTTGAAATAAAAGATCTGGGGCATGTAAAGAATTATTTAGGCATGCAGATAACCAGAAACATTGATGGATCTTTTTCAATTAGTCAGACTGGGAAAATCAAGAAACTGCTAGAAACACATAACCTGGAAAACTGCAATCCAGTTTCCACTCCAATGACAACAGAATACTTGAAACACACAGATGACTCTGTATTTGAGGATGTAAATAAATATCAGAGTGTCATGGGAAGTCTGCTATACTTATCAAATGTCAGCAGACCAGATATAACAAATGCTGTGAACATTCTCAGCAGGAAAGTACAAAAACCTGCTAATAGTGATTGGGCAGCTTTAAAACGTGTATTAAGGTATCTCAAAGGTTCTATGGAGTATAAACTGCATCTGTCAACACAAAACAAAGGTGGTTTTCTTGTGTACACTGATGCAAATTGGGCATCTGAAATGGACAGGAAGTCCACATCTGGCACAGTATTTTTATACAACCAATCCTTGATTGATTGGTACTCAAGAAAACAAAGTTGTGTTGCAGTTTCCAGTTGTGAAGCAGAATTCATAAGCTTGTCTTTAGCCTGCAATGAAATTGAATGGTTTAAACAGTTATTTACTGATTTAAAGATAAACATTCAAACTCCAGTAACAATTTATGAGGACAACCAAAGTTGTATCAGTATGGCTCTTTCAGAAAAGAGTAGGCCTAAAACAAAACACATTGATGTCAGGTATTCACATGTGAAAGACTGTATACAAAAAGGTTGTGTAACACTTACATATTGTGACACTGAACACATGCTAGCAGATGTTCTAACAAAACCTCTAGCATGTGAGAAACACAGAAAATTGATTGCTGAGTTGGGTGTTACTGAAGAGTAAAACAATTAAGCAAGAGGAGGAGTGTTGGATTATGAATCAAGCGTGAGCTTGCTTAAAGGTTTTTCCTTTCAGTAAAACTTAGCAGCAGGCAATTCAGCATTGCAATGCTGAAGGTCTTTGGAACAGGTGTTCCTCGTTCCCATATCTAGATGTCCTTGGCCATCTAGTTGGAGAAAGTGGGTGTTATAATATGACAGTTGCTATGCTGTCATATGCCTGTCTTAATTCCCATTGGCTCTCAAGCACAGCTGGGTGTGTATGTTTGCTGTGCTTGCTTCTTCGTGCTTGCTTGCCTTTCTTCTTCTTCTTTTTCTGATTTGGATGTATGTTATGTGATGTTCTCAGAACTGTATGTTGTAGTGTATAATTGTTTTATGAAAGTAATAAAACAATTAGAATAGGAAAGCCTCTGTTTCCTGATTGCTACAACAGAGCAGGAGAACTAAAAGTTGGACTGTGGCAGAATTTGATCTGTGTTTGCTGGAAGCTAAAGCAAGGTTGCAGTTAGCAGGCACACAGGTGTACCACAGGACTTTGGGCTGGCATGTAAATGCCAACAGTGATGCCATGGGAATGCCAGGTGCCATACAAAGCCAGGGGCTCAGCTGGCCCTGTGAGCAGCAGTGACTCCTCCCAGCACCGACAAAGTCCTTGTCTCCATGCGGGAGGTTCAACTCGGGGGGGGGGGAGAAAAATGAGTTTTCGCAGGAGGTTCAACGTAAGGTCAGAGAGGAAGAACTTAGGAGATAGAAATTTAGGTTGTGAAACAAGAACAAGAATCTACCCTCCTGATTGCTTGGAGTTGGGGATGGAAATAACTAATTTTAAGATATAAAGGCCTAAGGCAGAAGTAGAGAAGCAGAGAGAAGGGACAAAAGCCAAAGTCCTAGAGGTGAAGAAAGACTCAGAGCTGCTGGAACTGTGGAGAACTGGTTGAGAGAGTTTCTGGACTTATGACATTAAGTTATTACTCGGAAGTAGTGAAGATGGGTACCTCTCATCAAACTCTCAACCACACCCCTTGACAGGTGCCCCACCCCCTTTGGAGACCGGAAGTTCCACCTTGGCCGGAAGTCTCACCTCCAGAAGTCCTGCCCCAGAAGGAGACCTGCCGGGGGTCATGTGATCCCTCTACAAACTTGCCATGCCACCGTGGACCAGTAGGAAGAGGTTTTAGAGCCCTGACATGTGCAGGAACCTCAGATTGGTCCAGCAGGGCCCACGTAGCCCTGTAAGGTCACGCCCCAACACCACTGACCAATAGAGAGAGTTTTACCCCACCAGGAAAAAAAACCTTCCCCACCAGCCAATCAAAAACAGGGGCAGTAAGATTGGATATAGGCAGCCTTTTTCCTTGCCCAGATAAGTTTCCTGCATAGACAACATGACAAGGCTGAGCACCCCGCTGGGGTCTACAGCTACACCCCCAATGACTGCCAAACCTAAACCCCAAAAATGGTATATCAGTACCAGTTCTGATTATGATGTTTTTCCTCCACCTAAACTTCTACATGAGGAGGAGGCTGAGATCCCCCCAAATGTGGCGCAACATGTTGGAAGTCATTACTGCTGAGAACCCTGTAGCACAGGTAAAAAAGAAAAAAAAGAAACATGGGGGCTGTTTTGGGGACTGTCTGAAAATTGCAAAATAGTTAAAAAAGAAAAAAAAGAAACATGGGGGCTGTTTTGGGGGCTGTCTGAAAATTGCAAAATAGTTACTGGCAACATAAGGATTCAATAGAACGTCTTCCATTTCTAGGAACTGGGTGTGGCTGCCAGTCTGTTTCCGGGCCCGATTCAAAGTGCTGGTGCTAACATTTAAAGCCCTAAACGGCTTGGGACCAGGGTATCTGAAGGATCGTCTCCTCCCATATGTACCTGCCCGGACACTAAGATCTTCATCAGCAGTCCTTCTCCGAGAGCCCCTGACAAAGGAAGTGAGGCAGGTGGCTACTAGGAGGAGGGCCTTTTCTGCTGTGGCACCCTGGTTGTGGAATGAGCACCCCAAAGAGGCTCGCCTGGTGCCTACATTGTACTCTTTCCGGCACCAGGTGAAGACCTTTCTATTCCCCCAGGCATTTTAATCATTTTAATCATCTTAATCATTTTTATCTTGTAGTTTTTAACTCTGTTACTGTAATTTGAACTGCTGCTAGCTTTGCTGTTTGTTTTTAATCTGTGGTTTTAAATTATATTTATATTATATTGTATTTTATGGTTTTAACTGTTGTAAACCGCCCAGATAGCTTCGGCTATTGGGCGGTATAAAAATGTATTAAATAAATAAATAAATAAATAATGAAGGCGCAGAAGATCCTGGAAAATCTGGTGAAGCTTATGCTGAGACACCATCTCCAGTGCCATTGTGGGATATGGCTTCAGCAGGAAATGTTCAAATACAGGTGTACGTGATTATTTCTAACATCCTGCATGAAAGACATGCGGGGAGACAAACAAAGAAACCCGGTCAAAGCATTTTCTTAAATTCTTTTTAGGATTCTGCCAAGCTGACAATGGGCCATCTAAGTCATACCATCCTGAAAAGTATTTGCGGACTGCAAGCTCATGAAACAAGCTACTCTTCACCGAGAAAGCATCTCCGAGCAATGTGTTGCGTTATGAGAACGGCTGTTTTGGGGATTTTGAAACACCATTTAATATGTACGTGATACATGCATAGGTTGTACTATACAAGCACCTGGACAATCTTCTCATGAATGCTTGACCTGGCCCAAGAGTGTCATCTCCAGAAAGCTGAGAATTGTATGTGGGAAAATATGTTTTAAAAGTATACTGCATATTGTTATTCTAACAGGGTACAGTTTAAACTGCCTTGTTCTTACACAAGAGTCTGTAGATGAAGTATTAATCTTGGTGACTAAAATTTGTCCATTGCACAAGGCCCTGATCAGCTGAATAGAACCCTGAAAAGAACTGTATTTTTAAATCATGTCATGAAATTGATTAAAAACAGATCCTATAAATATTTTCTTACCTCTGTAAAGCAAAACTCTGAATAAAATGCTTAATTTGAAACCTGGTGTATGTTTTCCTCTTTTGTAAAAACCTATTTCAAACATTCTGGGTCTTAATCCAACCAAGCAGTCTGTCTATCACAGTGTTCTCCAACCTTGGGCCCCCAGGACTTGTAGGCCAAAAACATCTGGGGACCCAAGGTTGGAGAACACTGGTCTATTACAACGGTGTGATTAGGAGAGGAGTTGGGGCGACGGGGTGCAGCCTTGGCTGATATGCCAACATGAGTAGAAAAAGTAAAAATACAGAAATGGTTCTTATGAGCTTTCATATGCACGTTTGCAGATCACAATTACACAGAAATTACTAATTTTGCAATAACAAAAGCCAATTGGTAAGAACTGAAGGGGGGGGGATTCATTAATCCAAGCATCTGACCTTGAAGATTGTGGGGTTCCCTAATTCCTGAGAGACAGAACATTTTGCAATAGCTGTCTTTTAAGTTTCAGCATTAGTAGTTTACATTAAAGTAGAGGAGCAAAGAGTTGGGGGGGTGATCCAAAATGGCTGAGACTGTTGGGAATGAACAGTCAAAACCTCAAGCCATGCATAGGTGCATGATGTAATTGGGACCACAGAGTCTCTGCATCCTAGAGCAGAGACCCTGTGGACATTACCCAGACCTCCTGGTGCAGGATGTGGGCGTAACCAGTCGCCTTCTCTTTCTGCCCCGGGAAAACAGTCGGAGCCATGAACTTGTAGGAACAACATGTCTGAAGATGTAGCCGAGTTGCAGTTCTGAACTTTTCCCAAGTTCAGAACAGGTCGACTACCATATGATTCCTACACAACTGTAAATACATTCTTAAGCCTGCCTGTATCCAATCTGCAAGATCTGAGTGAGTAAACTCTGTTTTTAACCTCCAAAAGACTGTTTGTCTTATTGGTAGTGTAAAGAAGAAACAAGGTGAAGATCCAGCCTGTCCAAAAGGGACAGTCTGTATCAACTAAATGCACAGCCCTGCTTTAACCAGCAGCTCCGCATGCACACGTTTTTCGCCTGTAGTTGGGTATACTCTGCTGTGTTTGCAAAAGCAAGAGGGGAGAGATAATATATCACAATATCCTCTCCCAGGTCTTTTGGCAGTCCCCAACAGAGACCACATGTTTCCAGATGGAGGTGGGGCAGTCTCATGTCTCCAGCAGGGATGCTGAGATCACACGGCTCCAAAAATCCAATCAGAGTCTCCAAGGGTGGAGAATCCCTAACTGTATCCAATCACAGTTCCAGAATTCACACAATACGACTTGCTTCTTTCCCAACTTATTCCCACCAAAAAGATAAAACACCCCCCTCGGAATTGTAAAAAGTGCATAGAATGTCTGCAAGCAAGTTCATTTTATACCATCTTTTCTTTTCTTTTCCTTCTTTTTTTGGTGGGGGTGTATTGTAAAAGTTACAAACTGTCGGTTCTTTCTTTAAAACTGGACTATTTTTCTTCTCCATAGAACCATCACCAAAATGTGTTGCTCAGGCAGGGGTTTCTTGCAATGTGTCACAAGTCATGTCTCTGATTTAATGTTGCATGTTTTTGCTGTTGTAAAAATGAAGTACTGTTAGAGTGTATGTATGTTATCTTAGGGCGTGTCGGGCAAGGAGAGACATTTGATTATTTTTAAGGGCAGCGACACAGAGCCTTTCCTCCAGACTGGCCTGTAGGGTACACCATGACAAAAAGCTCCATCTGGTTGCAAAACGCTTTGCCTTTAGCGCTGTGCCAGCAATTGCCCTGCAGCTCCTCTGCAAGGCAACATGTGTCTACCCATGTAAAGAGAAATCTGGCCCTCTTAAAACTTCTTATTAAGGCCCCTCCACTGCAGAGAAAAGCCATTTTATGCTTGGCTTCTGATGACCTGATCGCAGCCATCTCAGAAATAGAACTCAATACTTTTAAAAGGCAATATTCTTCTATCTCCCAAACAGGCGTGCATATTAAGAAAGAAACGTGACCTTATTAAAAGCCTGAGTAACAAGAAAGTCCCTCTGAGAAGAAAGAAGCATTTGGTGAAACAGTCGGTGGGTTTCTTGGACCATTACTAAGTTTTGCAGTCCCCCTGCTGACTGGGCTTTCAGGACTCTCCAACCTTGGGTCCCCAGACGTTGCTGGACTACAGCTCCCAGAATCCCTTGCCATTAGCCATGCTGGCTGGGTATGCTGGGAGCTGTAGGCCAGCAACATCTGGGGACCCAAAGTTGGAGAGCCCAATTTAACCAATCAATAATGGAGCAGGGATGTTGAAGAGTCCTTGGTCCCGAGTCCCGAGTCGAGTCCCGAGTCTTTGGACCTGAGTCTCGAGTTGAGTCTCGAGTCCAAGGTCCAAAATGGTGACTCGAGTCAAGTCCCGAGTCACTCCCAAAGCGGCGGCCCATGGAGGGAGCGGGAGGGTCTCCGCGAGAGGAAGAAGAGCTGCCCTTCCTCCCGCGGAGACCCTCCTGCTCCCTTCATGGGTCGCCGCCGCCGCCACTCACTGTCCTTCCCTCGTCCGGAGCGGCCCAAACTCGCTCTTCTGAGCGGCGCGGAGCATTCTCCGCGCCGCTCGAGTCGCTGCCGCCTCGACGCCTCACCTCGCCACCGCCTGCACGGCACCGCTGCCGCCCTCACCTCACCGCCGCCACCCTCACCTCACCGCCGCCGCCGCCACCGCCATCACCTCCACCTCCGCCGCCCTCACCTCACCTCCGCCGCCGCCCTCACCTCACCTCCGCCACTGCCACTGCCGCCGCCACCCTCAACTCGCCTCCGCCGCCCTCACTGCTGCCATCGCCATCACCCACAGCACACTGCGTCACGCCGCCAGAGCCATCGCTCTGTTTTTGGCAGGGTTGCTGTGGTTCCTCCCACCAAAACAGAGCGACGGCGCTGGCGGCGTGACGCGGCATGCTGTGTGTGATGGCGGCGTGAGGCGGCAGCGAGGGCTGTGGCGGCGAGGGCTGCGGCGGCGGCGGAGGAGGAGGAGGAGGTGAGGGCGGCAGCGGCGGCGGAGTCCTTGGGCTCGAGTCCCGAGTCGAGTCTCGAGTCCCACATAAATTATTGGGACTCGAGTGGGACTCGAGTCAGAGGGGGGACTCAGTCGGACTCACGAGTCGAGTCCCCGAGTCCGAGTCCCCATCCCTGTAATGGAGTATGCTAAAAAGATGTATTTGGTCCCCAGCCGCCAATTGGAACAATTAAAGGGACCACTTCCTAAGGAGGAAAACATCAGAACTGCAGCAGTAAGTTCCCTAGATACTGAGATGCAGGGTATTCTCCACAGGACAGACTTAACGGAATATGAAAAAGCTAAATGTTATGATTCTTTGCTTCAAAAATATCTAACTCACGTAAGACAGAGGGAAGCAGAGAAGGAAAACCTAAACCTAAAGCTGTTTCTACCTCAGTCACAGCAGAGCTCTGAGGAAGCATCAGTAAATTCTGATAATGTCTTCCAAGAAGTACTAGACCAGTGTTCTCCAACCTTGGGTCCCCAGATGTTTTTGGCTTACAACTCCCAGCATGCCCCAGCCAGCATAGCTGGCTGGGGCATGCTCAGAGTTGTAGGCCAAAAACATCTGGGGACCCAAGGTTGGAGAACACTGTACTAGACAGTCTTCCTGCTAGATATAAGAATCACGCAAGGTTTCTGTTAAACAAGAATAAGCAAAACAAGGATGTTTGTCCGTAGGATGAGAAGGGGGCCTTTGTGTACACGGGGGAAGCTATATTTGGTTCCAATATGCTGGATTTAGTTAAGGGCAAATGTACTCCTTAAGGCTGGAATGTTTTTATGAAGGTGCTGGCTGAATTAAGTGTTCCAACCTCTGGAGTGGGTAATCCTGCCAGTAAAGAAGCCTTGGACTACCTAAAGACCCCCAAAGGTGCTACACCGATGCTGGTTCGCTCACCCACCCTTTCTCACAGGAGTGCTAAAAACCAAAGGCAGGCTAGCACTCCTGCCTGCCTCAACTTGTGATCTTACCATTGTGTTTTTGTTTGTTTTTCAGAGCTAAAAATGAATTTTTGAAAACTTATTTACACCAATCTGAGTGGTGAGTGTCTACGGAAAATGCAGACAGCAACAGGGCCGGTGCAAGGCAGTTTGGTGCCCTAGGCAAGATCAGATATTTAGCGCCCCCCCCTTCCCACTTGAGCCCTCCCTCCCTCCAGCCCTATGCTCCTGGCGCCCCCTTTAGCCCGGCGCCCTAGGCAGCCGCCTAGTTGGCCTAATGGTAGCACCGGCCCTGGACAGCAAATTCTTTTTTTAAATCCCCACCATTATTGGGAAATATGGTTATGAAAATCACTACATGATATACAGTCCTGGGCAGGTGAACCAAGACTAAGGCAGGTTTGGACATGTTCTTCATTGGTTTTAACATAATGCTCCACCTTTTGATCATTTCTTTCTAAATTGTGAGAATACAGTTCTTGAATCTTGTAGGGATGTGCGTGGAGCTCGATCGGGGGGGCGGAAGTGGGGTGAACTCGTCCCGCTCGTGTGTCCCCCCCAAGCTCCACGCAACTTACCTTTCCCCGGCTCGGCACAAGTCCCCACAAGACGAGCTGGGGAAAGGAGCTTCTAGGTCCCCGGTGCGTCATTCCTGGGTCCCCGGCGCTGTGTTTTTTATGTAAATACCAGGGGAAACCACCTTAAAATGGCTGCAATTTGCTATTCGCGGCAGTTTTAAGGTAGCTTACCCTGGTTTTTATGGAAAAATGCAGCACCGGGGACTTGGAAGGGATGCATCGGGGATCCGGAAGTCTGCCGAGCGCCTCGCTGAGCACCATGGGACAGATTGCGCGGCGGGGGAAATCACTGAGCACCCGACGAGGGGATGTGAAATTTAGCAAAAAGAATGTGCGTCCACCACGCACGTTCACCATTCCTACCTTTTGTCCAGGGGGGGAGTCGCGATCCCCTCCCGAACACGATCACCGCTCCGCTCAGCTTCGGTCCCCCCGCGATTTCCCAGGAACCGGAAGTGACGCAGCGGAGCTCCCGTCGCGTCACTTCCTGGTCCTGGTGCTGCGCTTTTAACGTAGCTACCAGGGCAACCCACCTTAAAACGGCCACGATTTGCCATTCGCAGCCGTTTTAGGTGGGTTGCCCTGGTAGCTATGTTAAAAGCGCAGCACCAGGACCAGGAAGTGACGCGACGGGAGCTCTGCTGCGTGAGTGCTGGAGAAGGTAGGTGGGGGCGGACGGAAGGTGGGGGTCGCGGCGGGCATTTGTGTGTGCAGGGGGGAGAGGTTGTTCGTGGGGGGGCTATAAGACGAACGGGGTGCGTTCGTCCGCTTGAAACCCCCCTTTCGAAATTCTCGCACATCCCTAGCGTCACGAGGCAAGGTAAGGGGAATTCGCCCACCCCTAGTTTAAATGGTAGGCCTTTACCATGCTACTGCAGGAAAAATACACAGTAGAAGCCACAAACCACAGATCCAGGGCCTTGCAGTTGGCTGGGTTGAAATACAGTCTTGCAGGCATTTTTTCTTAATAATTTCATGACGGTTTTAGGCAACAGGCACAGGCAGTAGTTAGGAAGGTGTCCATAGGAATCAAAAAATTCTCCACTCTTATCCTCCGTCAAGTAGATGGCCAGCCGGTGTTCTCCAGGGTGGCGGTGGCAGTTGATCACCAAGCCCGCAGGCCTTTGTTGTAATTTCCCACTGGGGAAACACATCGCAGGGAAACACCCCATAGAAAGTCTTTCTACTTTAGGGGTTTGAAGAGAGGACACGAGTTAGCTGCACACTGCCCATGTTACATATAGTCAAACAGGACATTTCTCCTGTGATTTATTTCTATCACATTTGTCAAGAACACCATACACAATCCTGTTGACCATGGTGGGGAGGGCTCTAGCAAACATAATTCTACTCTCAGGTTCCCAGTTTTAATCAGAGAATAGTGATCTCTGCCTTCTTGGTCTGGAGTCAGTCAAATGCAAAGAGCGTACAACCTCTCGCACTCGCATACTCCTCACAGTTAATTAAAAGAGCCCTATCTTTCATATGTTTGCCAGGTGTTTTGTACCAGACTCGTGTATTCTTTTACACAGTCCCCATCTTCAAAATTGGGCTGGAACAGTTTCGTGGGGATCTGTTCTCCATCCTGGTAAAGGGCAGCAAAATTGACATCAAAAAACCAGGGCAACCCAGCTTAAAACGGCCGCGAATAGCAAATCACGGCCGTTTTAAGCTGTGTTGCCCTGGTTTTTACGCTAAAAATGCAGTGCCAGGGGAACCGGAACTGACATGCTGGGGAGCTGAAGCTCCTTTCCCTGGCACGGCGTGGATCGAGCGGTGGGAAAGGTAAGTCGCGAGAGTCTCAGGGGGACCGAGCAGGCTGATTTCTGCCTGCTTTCAGCCCCCCCGAGACTCACGGTTACACCCCTAGTTTAAAGTTAAACGGGTTTTTATCGTGAGCCCCGCTGAAGGAATCATTATCCACCAGGCCTATAAATGACCTGTTTAGGTAGTTGACCCTAAATAGTTTTTCCCGATTGGCACCAACACGGCTTCCTCCTGAAATACTAAACATTTTCAGGCTCACACGATCCACAGGATATGGTGTTGGTGGTCGACAGAGCTTCTCCGTGGCCTAAGCCACCCTTACCCTTTTCACGAAAAGGGAGGCTGACAAAACGTGTAGTCTGTAACGTCTTGCAGCATTGTTTGTTGTTAAGCAGAAAGCGTCCTTGATACGTGTGGGTTTAATAATTTTCACATCAACCCCCTTGACAGCAGTTTTTCTTGAAAAAAATAGATCAGCATGGAGATGCCCCAACAGATCTATTTTTATTTTTTTTTGGCCTTGAGCTGTCAGGTTTGCTCTTCTTATAAAAGCATCATTGCCTTCCTCCAGGCCACAGATTCATATCCCCCAGGTGTATCTTTGTTAACTAACGCAGCAGAGAATTGTGTTGCTGGAGTATCCTCACTGTAGTTCAGCGCAGATTCTATGAAAGCCCGATAAGGATAAGAATTATTGCTCTGACTTATAAGATGATCCCCCACCATCACATCCAGCTGGCTAAAGATGGAGCCTATTGGATAATTCACCAGGCCTACTTCTGCTTCCATGGGAATGCTGCTTGCATCTTCATTGGCAATTTTGCAGCGCACATAGAGCAAAGTGCTATTTAAATCCAGATAATCTTCGCCATTCCCCACTTATGAAGTCTAGGGCTGCAGATTCTGTCAGGGCTGACAAGAGGGGGTTACCTCGATAAATAAATTTCTCTCAATACTGGTCTGTGTAGAGCTGAAAAGAGCTGAAAAGATCTAGGATTGCAAGTAACTTGGTTTGAGAGCGTTTTGCAAAACAAGCAAATTTTTAAATATTTATTTAATATATATTTTTTTACTTGATATACAAGCGACGTCTTGCAATACAAGTACTGTAGTACGGCTTAAATTAGAAATCTCTGTACAAATTTTTTTGGGGGGGATTTCGTTTTGATATAAGAGTATTTTGGATTACAGGCACGTTTCCGGAACGAATTATGCTCTCAATCCAAGGCATGACTGTAGTTCAGAATTAGTGCATTCTTCAGAGCCGCAGTGGATAAAAGCCATGGCTGTGTTTTTTTAAAAAAATATCTCTTTTAGCCGAAGTTGGGGCCTCCTCTTTCTTACAACACTCTGTTTCTGATGTTTCTTTCCTCTCAGAGGTTTTCTTTTAAGGGGTCGGGGTGGGCCAATCAATCTGACCCATGATGCTTTTCTTTTTAGCCCCCGTCTCCTTTTAATATACATCAGGCGTGACCTGACCCTTCTTGTGAAGGTGGGGGTTTCACTCTATTCAAAGCTGCTTGAGTAACGTGGTCAACCACATCTTTGGCAATATTACCAGCAGCTCTGTTTTTGCATGGGGTTTAATGATATCTAAGCCTCTTCTCAAAAGTGGGAAAGGCTCCTGAAAATCCTACCAATCCCTGCTCCATACATAACAGGGGTCCCATGGTATCCTGGCAGAGCATATCCTGCCTGGGCCCTGTAATGATTCCTGTTACTGTGAAGGGCAGGATCCCCATATGTTTTTAGAATAGACATTTTTATCATTTTTTAAATGCCAGGGCTCTCCAGGAGTGAAAGTGCAGCTTCACAACCACCGAAATTGGCCTGCTCGCCCCCGCAAGACTCGTGCAACTTACCTTCCTGCTGCTCAACACAGGACGTGCTGGGGAAAGGAGCTTCCAGGTTCCCGGCGCATCTTTTTTCCGGTTCCCGGCGCATCTTTTTTCCGGTTCCCTCCCTGGTGCTGCGTTTTTAGCGTAAAAACCAGGGCAACCCAGCTTGAAACAGCCGCGATTTGCTATTTAAGCTGGGTTGCCCTGGTTTCTATGCTAAAAACGCAGCGCCAGGGAACCGTCGTGTCACTTCCTGTTCCCTGGCGGCGCGAGCGCGGAGAGAGCTGGCAGGGGGTGCTCCCGAGGTAAGCTCCCCGCTCAATCAACACCACTGAGTTTTAGTTTTCAATGCTCAGGTCTCTGGGGAGATACATGAAATGCACAAAAATGTTGACTGCCCGTGAACAATCACTGTTCGAGTTCTCAAAATCACCACATGTTTCCACGTTCCTATGTAAAACAAAGAAAAGCTATTAGTAATCAGCATGTGCCACTCAACAATCGTCCTCTACATAGTATTAAGAACAAATTTCAGAAATAAAACACTTACTGGTGTGCCTCCTTTCTCTGGCGCGAACTCATCTCTTCCAGATCCTCAAAGGGTGACAGGTAGGTAGGCCAGGCTGTGTCAGGATCTCCCAGCTCCATTTTCTCTACAGACGGTTTGACTGTTTTTCACAAGTACCCCTCCATTCACGCCTTCAACAGACTGCACACCAGCAGACATCTGTGCCCTCTTAGCCTTTAGGAGAATGGCCTTTAGATCACAGCCGCAATCACACTCTGTACCAGGCCATTGTTCAGCACAATCCATACTCCAATTGACATGGAATGAGGTTTCAGGAGCAGACCCTTGTCCGGAGGGAAATACAACTAAAGGTAAGCTCGCTGTTGTAGCAGAACTCTTCTTTTTTTCTTTTCTTTTTTGTTAGATTCTCAACTCAGGAGCTGTGGCCACAGCTCCCTTTCCTGGTGTAATTTTTTATGCTTGCCGGTGTTGTCTGGGTAGCTTCAATTTTTTTTCTGGAGCAAATGCCCAATGGTGCCAGGGGATAAGAAAAACCCACCGGACCGCAGAGTGAGTCTTGGTGTCTCCATGTTGTCTATGCAGGAAACTTTGTCCGGGCAAGGAAAAAAGGCTGCCTCTATCCAGTCTTACTGCACCTACTTCTGACTGGCTGATGGGGAAGGGTGTGGTTTTTTTTCTGGTGGGGAAAAACTCTCCCAATTGGTCAGTAGTGTTTGGGCGTGGGGCCACATGGGTCCCTGCAGGGCCAATCTGAGGTTCCTGTGCATGTCAGGGCTCTAAAACCTCTTCCTATTGGTCTGTTGTGATGGGGTGAGTTCATAAAGGGGTCACATGACGTGCTTGGCTAATCCAGAGAGGGGTTGGGATTGGGAATGGCCCCTGCAAGGCCATTTCTGCTTCCACATCTGTTAGGGCTCTAAAGCCTCTTCCTCTTGGTCCACGGTGGCATGGTGAGTCCATAGAGGGGTCAAATGACCCCCATCAGATGACCCCGATGGTCACATAACCCAGTCAGCTGACCTCCTTCTGGGGCAGGACTTCTGGAGCTGGGTCTTGTGGCTAAGGTGGGACTTCCGGTGCTCAAAGGGGGTGGGCACCAGGGCAGGACTTCCGGGGGTGGGTCTTCTGACTGAGGTGGGACTTCTGGTCTCCAAAGGGGGTGGGGTGAAAGGGCGATGACTCAGCCCTGAAGGCTTTTACAACCAATCCACCCTGTAGGCCCGCCGGCCTCGTGGAAAAGCAGAGCGTGAGATGGAAGAGTTAAGATCCTGTTTCTCTGTGTGTAACGGCCCATGAAGTTCCACACAGCAGACCTGTCTCTTCCTTCTGCAGCATTCCAAGCGTCTCGGATTACAGCCAGCTCGCAGCCTCCTCTTGCAGCTTCCAGTAATAAGGAAATAACTCTGAAAGACTCCACAGGTTTAATTGCTACCTGTTTATTACTACATCAGAGTATACATCCCTTAATTACATATGCAGATTATAATGCATAGCACGCATTAGTCCAGTGGAGCAAGTCCACCTCAGCACAGACGTTACATGTTTGCATAAGTCCAGCAAGCAATAGTCAGAGCATCAGAGAGAAGAACAAAGAAGCAATCCATCTCTCTACTAAAATGGCTACAGAACGAAACCTAACAAATCATACAACGTCATCAGAAAGTACAAACCATGTGATCAGCTCGTATTTCTTTCACAGCTACTTTTCCCATGAGAACAGGACAGGAAGTGGCAGACATAACATGACTTGTTTTTCCAGCCATTCTGTACCTTTCCAAATGAAAACAATTGTGCCACAGCTGTTGTTTTGTTACATGTCACAACACGGGGCACCTGTCAAGGCAAGGGGTGTGGTTTAGGGTTTGATGAGAGGTACCCACTTTCACTACTTCTTTGGATAAGGGACCTAGATAAAATAGGGGCACAGTCCAGTCGGGTTAGCCTTGGTCACTTTATTGCCCTATTGCTCATGTGGCTATTTGCATGTGGCTATTTTGTGTATGAAATCCAATTAGGTTTTAAAACTTTATTGACTTTTTTCTTCAGTAAACCTTCAATCATAGTTCTTTGAAACTTTGTGGTCTCCTTTCTTTTGGCTTACCCACCTCACATCTAATAGCCAACCTGCACACTACCTACAGTAGATACCTGAGTCCCAGAGAGCTTTAAAGCTTGTTTGGTGGAGGCAGCCAGAAGGGGTGGTGGTGGGGATATTTCCACCTGGTGGCAGCAGAAAAGGCCGCAGGAAGGGAGGGACAAAAAGGAGCGGGGCACACACTGTTTTGTCTGTTTTCCCATCCACTCATGGAAGAGGAAGCTGTTGGTCCATGACAACCCCCTTTCTGATAAGGCCTCTTTGTCAGCTGAGTTTCCTCTGTTGGTCTAGTTGCCAGTGGCTGGTGTTTGCTAGTCAAACCTGTTATTCAGAAACGTTCTTCGCCCTTTTGTCAGCCAAGAGGTGGCTTCCTCTTTTTCTCTATATCTTCAGAACACTCTGCGTGCAGGAGAGAGGCCTGTGGTCAGGCAGGGAACTCGGCGATAGCACTGGGAGGAGCCCTCGTTGTGATGTTGATGGAGGTGGCCATAGAGCTGGTGGCCTGACTCCTTTATATATATAAGGTCAGGCCATCGATCCTTTTGACCCAGTAATGTCTATATCCCAGCAGACCTCAACCTGGTGCCCTTGAAACGTTTCGGATGACAGCACCCACGCATCCCTGACCTGTTGGCCATGGTGCTTGGGGCTGATGGGAATTGAAGTCCTAAACATCTGGAAGGCACCAGGCTGGGGAAGGCTGGTCTACCCCCAACTGGCAGCAGTTCTCCAAGATCTTGGGCAAAGAAGGGTCTTTCCAAAACCTGCTACTTCAGGCCCTTTTAAATGGGGATGCCAAGGATTCCTCCTAGGGCCTGCTATGCTAAGCTTCATCCCACCCACCCGCCCCACGCCTGAGGAGGTTCCACACAATGTGAAGGCTTGGCCATGTGACGTCATGATCACTACTATTATTATTCACTAGCAGGTTGTCCATCAAGCAGTGGGAATGTGGTCTAAGGGAGAATGTCGCCCAGTGCCCAAAAATGGTGTTCCTCAGCCACTCATCGGCACTGCTTGGAGTGCTGTTGCCGCCGCCAACCACCACTGTCAGATAAGCCTGCCGAGGCGAGCCCAATAGAGGAGGGGGCCCGCCGGCCAGAGGGCACTCCACCCAAGGTTTCCTCAACCCTGGATCCAACTGTGCAAAACGTTATCACCGAGCGATGGTCCCTCCCAAAGCACAGTGTGGCAGAGAGACCCATCCACGTGCAGTCCGTGGCATCTCATCTGTTACTGAGCTCGAAAACTAAGCATTAACAGTGTGCCAGATATTGAAAATGGCTGCTGGGCATCTAGTTCCCTCCCCCCCCCCATTACCCTTCTTAATGTCCAGTAGATGAGGTAGCCCAAGCAACATCTGTGGCACTGGCACAGAGCACCTTTTACCAACTTCAGCTGGTACATCAACTGCACCTGTTCCTGGACAGAGATCACTTAACCACTGTGGTCCATGCACTGGTAACCTGGAGACTGGGCTACTGTAATACTCCCTATGTGGGGCTGCCCCTTGAAGCTGGCTTGGAAGGTGCAGTTAGTGCAGTATATATTGCAGCAAGGCTGTTGAATGGAGTACCTTGCCATGCGCACATAATAATACCTGTGCTGAAAGAGCTATCCTGGCTGCCAGTTTGCTACCAAGACAGGTTCAAGGGATTATTATTGACATAAAAAGCCCTAAGCAACTTAGGACCAGGTTACCTGAAAGATCGTCTCTCCCTATACCCTGTTAGACCACTATGATCTTTGGGGGTGAATCTTGCAGAGTCCCATCTGGTAGCAACAGAGCAACAGGCCTTCTCTGTGGTGATGCCCTCCCTTTGGAAAGACCTCCCCTCTGCGATGCACCAGGCACTGACTATCGTGTCCTTTCGACAACTATTAAAATTATGACCAGGGATGTTGAAGAGTCCTTGGTCCCGAGTCACACAAGTCAAGTCACGAGTCTTTGGACCCGAGTCTCGAGTCGAGTCTCGAGTCCGAGGTCCAAAAATGTGACTCGAGTCCCGAGTCACTCCCAAAGCGGCGGCCCATGGAGGGAGCGGGAGGGTCTCCGCGAGAGGAAGAAGAGCTGCCCTTCCTCCCGCGGAGACCCTCCTGCTCCCTCCGTGGGCCGCCACCGCCGCCACTCACTGTCCTTCCCTCGTCCCTGCTCCTGCCGCTGCCGCCCTCACCTCCGCCGCTGCCACCGCCGCACGCCGCCGCCACCGCCTTCACCTCACCTCCGCCACCGTTGCACGCCGCCGCCGCCGCCGACCTCACCTCACCTCCGCCACCGTCGCGTGCCGCTGCCGTCAACCTCACCTCCGCCGCCACCATCGCACGCCGCCGTCAACCTCGCCACCGCACGCTGCCGTCGCACACAGCACACCGCGTCATGCCGCCAGCGCCGTCGCTCTGTTTTTGGCGGGGTTGCCGTGGTTCCTCCATGGGGTTTGGTGGGGTTGCCGTGGCGGAGGTGAGGGTGGCAGCGGCGGTGTGCGACGGTGGCGGCGGCGGCGGAGGAGGAGGCGTGCGACGACGACAGCGGCGGAGGTGAGGACGGCGGCGGTGGCGGAGTCCTTGGGCTCGAGTCCCGAGTCGAGTCTTGAATCCCATAAAAATTATTGGGACTCGAGTCTGACTCGAGTCAGAGGGGGGACTCAGTCCGACTCACGAATCGAGTCCCCGAGTCCGAGTCCCCATCCCCGATTATTACTGGTTTAACTTGGCTTTACTCAAGCACTAACTTGTCTACAATTAGTTATGCTTTCACAATGATTAGCATTCTTTTATAATTTCTTGCAAACCACTTTGGGATCTTT
Organism: Shinisaurus crocodilurus; assembly: GCA_021292165.1. Lineage (NCBI taxonomy): Eukaryota > Metazoa > Chordata > Lepidosauria > Squamata > Shinisauridae > Shinisaurus > Shinisaurus crocodilurus. Next base: position 7,787,186 of record CM037880.1, on the reverse strand, counting down.
TAAAATGGGAAATGCTCTAAAAGAAAGACACCCGGCGTTTTCTGCATTTCCCCAATCTACTTCACAGAACCGACCACCAGTAGCAGGAAACATGCACACAGTGATGTTTAGATACTGGTGGGGGTGGGGGAGGGAGTCAGATGTGCATTTGCCTTTTTTTTTTTTTTTTTTTTTTGCAGCGGCTACATATTTTTTTTAGGCTCTCTATTTGAACCCTAAGCTGGACCACTTTTGTGGATCTATATGACTCTGGATAACCCTTCTACCACCAAGGGGAACCCCATAGTGCTGGCTCCGGCTTCTGGGGTGTGGGCAGCTGAGGCGATATGCCCTCGCTCCCCCCCCCCCAACCTTCTGTGGGCCCTCACCTTCTGCCACCATGGATGCTGGCTGCTTCTTGGCCAAGGAGAGAGCTGGGCATTAAGTACACCATAGCAACTGCCACTCATTATCCTTACTGTTGGCACCACTTTGTTGCTCATCGGAGGAAAGGTGGTAGCTCAGGGGTAGAGCACATTGCTTGGCATGCACAAGGTCCCAGGTTCAATCCCCGGCATCTCCACGTAGGGCAGGAAAGAACTCCTCCCTGAAACCCTGGAGAGCCCCAGCTGGTTAGTGTTGGCAATTTGGAGCTAGATGGACCAATGTTCTGACCCTGCATAAAACAGCTTCCTATGTTCCTGTGTCTCCTCTTGCCCCAGAGCAAACAGGTGGCAAACAGTGGGACAACGAGGAGCCATCAGGACCTCCTATGAGCTTAAGGACCTCAGTGGATACCCATCCATGGCCACTCTTGGTGCTCCGGAGGTTTGGCCCTTCCTGTTCTTCCTTCTATACAGGAGCAAAACTGTATACCTGCTACACCAATGTAGCATAGTGATTAGAGTGTCGGACTGGGACTCAGGAGATCCGGGTTCTAGTCCCCGCTTAGCCATGAAGCTCCCTGGGTGACTTTGGGCCAGTCATGGACTCTCAGCCTAACCTGCCTCACGGGGTTGTTGCGAGGATAAAATGGAGAGGAGGAGGAGGAGGATTATGTCAGCCGCCTTGGGTTCCTTGCAGGAAAAAAGGCAGGATATAGATGATGAGGATGATAAAACTCCAGACCTAGTGTCATCGATTTCTCAATGTGATCATGCAGAGCGAGAGCGAGAGGAAGCTATTATTACACCCTTTCTGCCATCTGGGGATAGAGCCAATAACTATTGTTAAAGCCCTAAGGAGTGAAACAACCATTTGGTGCCAGCACCAGAGCAATCTTTTATTCTCTCTCTCATTCATTCATATATATATATATATATATATATATATCACACGATATGGTCAAAATGCTGTTACCAAAGGTGCTCCTCTAGACACGTGTGCAAACTTGTGCATGCTCGCCAGGCACACACTTGCTAAGGGACCCTTTAACCCTGGCGATAGCGCATCTTGGCAGGAAGGGACCCGATGCCTTATAAATACACTGGCTTCTTCAATACAGGGGGATTTATGAAACACAATCAAAAAATCTCAAAGATGCATTCATGAATCAGGGGGATTAACTTGGTAGAGCATTCCCAAATCAAAACACGCACAGCACTAGACGTGTGCGATGTGAAACAAGTTGCGGGGGAAATTGGCTTCCTTCCCTCGGCAGCCGACTCGAGAGCTGTGTGGGTTAGGCTGTGGATGTACTCATGGTGTCTGGGCTGGTTAGGGCTGGGCTTCTGAGTACAATGGGTCCGAGTAACCCATTTCTGAAGCTGAAGACTGGAGTGGGTTTAAACTCCTAGGGCAGTGTTCTCCAACCTTGGGTCCCCAGATGTTTTCGGCCTACAACTCCCAGGCTGGGAGTTGTAGGCCGAAAACATCTGGGGACCCAAGGTTGGAGAACATTACCCTAGGGTCTCCATGGGGAAATCATTTTGTTTGAAAACAAAGCCACTGTGGTGGATCTCTGCCCTGGGCAAGGCAACAACCTAGGTGGCCAGACCATGGGGAGCAGAACACTGGCTTCCTGTGCCTTTTTGGCATTTCTGTCTGGGCTTGTCTGACGGCCAACAGTACTCTTCAGCTTGCCGCACTCCCAAAAGCGGGTGGAATCCTGCAGACAGTGGGGGAGGCCAAGAGACCAGGGTGGCTTCAGCAGCACAGTCCCAGAATTTTACTGAAAGCGATTCAGCAGATCAGCACTTGGCAATTTCAGCGTGGTGGAACTGATCTAGTGAATCGGCACACACCGAGGGTCCAGAGCTCAGAGAGCGACTCTACTGTTCTGACTAAAGCTTCAAAGGCACAAAAAGGGTTTCATACCTGACAGGAGAAAAACACCACGCGGCTAGTAGGGAATGACTCCCAGGTGGCCTCAGTCGCCTCTCCAGGTCAAAACAAGAGCACTGGGACGACTCTTAGCCAGAGTCATCACTCGTGCGAAAAGGGGATGTGAGAGGTTGTCCACAGATGGAAACTCTGCTAGGCTCATTACTGTACCTGAAAGCAATTACCACATTTCCGAAGGAAGGGGTGGCGGGGCGGCTGTCACATCCAGCCAGGGAGCACAAACAGCAGAGGGAGAGATAGATATAAGGAGAAGGCAGGGGAAGAGGCAAGAGAGGTCCTGTTTGTGAAGACGGACTAGCCAACAGGCAAGAGTTTCTAGAAAGACTGCAGGGTTACTAACAGGTAGCTTGACTGAGCCAGGGAGTGGGTATAATAATAATAATTAAAAAAAACCAGGCTCTCTGGTGAGCAAGCTATCCTGTGTTCAAGACTGAGCCGGGAGGTATTTGGCTCTCTCACACAATGCAGGGAAGGCTAAATTAGCTCGGAGTGATATTCCCTTTGTTAATTTATCACAGAGTGATTTGGGGTGGGCAGACTATTCCGGAACAAACTGATCCTCTGCCTATTCAAAAACAGTTTCCAAAGGTTTGGAAATTTCCCGATCTAATGCTTGAACTGGTGATGACAAACACCTGTGCAAATATCACTTCAGGGCTGGTGTATGTGTGCATAAGTAGATCAGGCTTTGCCAGTCCTGGAGCTTTTTTGAATATGCAGAGTTGTGATTAACTTGGTGCTGCTACAGCTGACCTTGCCTACGTGATCTACAGGGGGTTTTGTGTTTGTTTTTTTCTCCAGGCAAGACTATTTTGCATTGCCATTTTTCCTGCCTCCGCTTAGCCTTGCTCCTGGTGTCTTAAAGTGACCCATCTCCATAACTACCACAGGAGTCTTTGGTGCGTGCCCTACCAACGAGCAGCCTGCTAACAGAACCTTGCTGGCAACTGGAGAAAATTCATCCCAGTAATGTTCACATTGTTGGAGCCACGAAGCCGGATCCTATGCAGGTTTACTCCAGACAGAGTAAGTGCTAGCACAGCTGTGCATCCTGACCTTCAACACAGCAGTTTGGCACACAGCACGAGAAGAGCAGGAGGGATGCCTGAATTGTTCTAATCTGCAACAACAACAACAACAAATTGTGTATGTTTGGATATGAATGAAAGAGTTAACGTGAAATATGACTTTTAGGTTTAGGCATCATTTTCAGGAAAGTAAAAGAAGTAAACGTTGCATTTTCTGTTTTTTTACAGCATTAGCACATTAAAATAAATAAATACCAGGGAGGAGGGGGGGTCGGGAGGGGGCGCTGAACTGCAGTATATAGTTGTCATTCTGCAACCAGGACTCCAAAGTTGTTCACAGACCCCCCCCAAGGATGAGCAAAGGCTAGGGCCGGATTCAAAGACCCCAGCATTTGCTGGGCCTGATCACCAACACTACCCATAGGGAGAGATCATGCAAGCCGAGGCGGAAGTTCCTTGCATTGTGTTCGCTCAAAAGATAGAGCAGATGAAGACACACACACACACAGAGGGGGAGTGGGAAGAAGAAGAAGACATCCCATGCGCTCCTTGAGCATTGCTACTTTGCAACAGATCCTGGGTCACAGTCAGAACTGTTCAGATTGTTTTTGATAAATGAGTTACAACGGAAACATCAACACTTGAGGTAACAGATACACCAGCCACACATCCCACTGGAATGTTCCACTCAGAACAACCAAGGATGCTTGTTTGGCTGGCTGCTGGAATCCAATCAAGAGCACCTTCAACTTCAAGGAGTCTGTTTTGCATTCTATGCTTGTTGTTCCATCTTGTCTCAGCCTGTCGCCTCGCACTTTGTCATCGCCCAGTCCAACTTCTGTTGTGCTCAGAGCAGAACATCCATCTGTGCTCTTTGCTTGAAGGAATCTGATGGTGCTGGTTAAGTTGCTTGTTAATTCAGGCTGCCGTCTGAGTTTTATTAATACCTAGCTGCAGAGTGTGCAAGTGTGCAATAACAGTGTCAGCTTTTGACTTCTCAGTGCGCAGAACAACATTTCATGCATTACCAGTATGTGTAGCCATAACTAAGCCAGTTAGTTCCCATTTGTCTGCTATTAGGCATCGGTGATGCTGGGAATTTTGTTTCGTTTAAGCCCAGTGGAATTCCGCAGTATTTCCGGTCTGGCAAGTGGCGGTGGACTGCACCGGATTTTTTTTTCTGGAGTCCACAAGCAATTTGCACATTAAAAAAAAAAAAAAAAGGTCTTGAAACAAACTGTAATTTGCGCAAGTTGCATTTTTTTTTTTTTTAAGGACTTTTGCAACAAGTGCGCACCTGCACACTTACAGAGGTCCAAAATGAAAAGCCTTGCCTCGTCAATGTCCTGGGAAGTGTCTCCTGTCAAAGTGCAGGAGGCACCATTCGGGAACATTGAGACAACAAGGCTACAAATAGGTTAAATTGTTGCTTTGCTTTCCCAGACAGCTGTCAAAAGATGAGCTGTCAAGTGAAAGCAAAGCCGCGAATGGATCTTTGCTTGCAAAAGAGGGTGGCCAGTAGATTACCTCCTTTGTGGTGAGATCCTCTAGTTTTTATATGTGAACCTGACAGTTCTCGGCATCCTGCACCTTTTCCACCCTTTCCTGAGCCTCTAGGTGCTCGGGAAAGTGGGGAAAAAATGCAAGCCACCCCATTTACAGGAGCTGTCAGTTTTGACGGGAGCTGTCAAAACTCAGGCTTCCTTTTAAAATGCGGTTTTTGACAGGGCTAATTGGGTTTTTTTCCCCCCACAGGGACATAATTCCTCAAAGATGATAATCAACTTCTGCATATTTGCTTCATCTTGTTCAGAAATTTGCTTCATCCTGTTTAGAACTCATTGTTCCAAATGGAGCTACAGAACTCTCTGAACTATCGTACCAGCAGTGGCTATGCTTTTTGTTTACTGTGTTGATTTGATGATTTAAATATAATAAATAATAAATATAATATCTGGTTTGGTGTTGCTTTTTCTATTGTAAGCCGCTTCCAAGTGCTTTGGCACCGAAGGAGGGATATTAAATAAAGAACTCATCCCCCCCCGTCGAGTGCCCCGCTTGCAATTTGGCAATTTGGCGGTTCAATTTGGCTGGAGAGGGGTCTGGTTGCTGCGTGGGTTTCATTCGCAGATCGGATGAGGTGGGCCGAAAGGGGGGGAGCAGAGGGGGTCTCTTTTGTCAGGCCACTTGAGTGCACGCGCACCAACATCGAAACAATGAGGGACACAACGGGAGGGTTCACACATCACGCTAAGCCGCCCTGCGAATAAGCCACCATGGGTTCTTGTTCACTTCCTAACCCGGCAGAAGATTAGGCTTGCCAGTGGCTTGCTTCCCCACCCGCTCATCCCCCCCCTCCGTTCTCCCGCCAGCTCCAGCATGTATCCCAGGCACCTTTGCAGCAGAACTCATTTCCTGGGTCCCCATGTCGGTTTTTGCTGCTCTGGCCAGATGGCTCTGTAGTTGTTCCCGACAACCCACAACAAAGTCGCCCTGCCAGGTTCAGACAACACAACAAGCCACCATGGGTCTCAATAACCCTAAAACCACCCATGGGTTCTCAGGGGACCCACCAGGTCAGTGGGTTGTATCCAGTGGTATCATTCCAGTAGCGCAAAGCTTGCGGAAACCCCACTTTCCTCCTTGCGCAGTGGTCAGTCCCAAGGCTTCCACTCCATTTGCGCAAGCCACTACACAAGCTGTCCTGCAAGTTGATCCCACAAAGTGTTGCACAAGCTGCTCCACAAGGCTTCACACGAGGCACTGCACAACTCACGGCGACTTCCTTCGGCTAGGTGTTGTTTGCTCTGTTCTGCTAGTGGTCGTGCAACCACTAGTGGCACAACACCAACTCTTGTCATTCATTCTTCCCGCTAGCGTAATGCTGGATATAACCCCATAATATTTAATTGTAAGATCCTGGAAGGAAGCAGGAGGTGAAGTGAAACTGACCGAGCTTTCCCCACACTCCTCTGCAGCAAGTCCAAAGAAGTGCCTTCATGGCACGCACGAAACTCACAAGGGGCTTGTCCAAGAACGGAACAGCAGAGAAGCGCCGGAGTGTGGCAAGAATGAGTGAGCTATCACATATGAGAAACGCCTTGAAGAAAATCCCGAATTATAGGAACATCAGAAGAGCCCTGCTGGATCAGACTCAGGGTCCATCTAGTCCAGCATTCTGTTCCCACCGTGACCAGCCAGCTGCCCCAATGGGAGACCCACAAGCAGGACATGAGTGCAACAGCACCCTCCCGCCCATGTTCCCCAGCAACTGGAGTACACAGGCAGACTACCTCTGTGGAGAAACGAGCCTTTGGGGGTACACACACACACCTCATGTGTGAACCGGCTGGGGTGGGGTGTGCATAGTTAGCGTGTAGAGAAAAGAGTTTTTAGGGTTCATGCATGCATGCTTGCAGGAACAAACACACACACACACACACACACACACACACACACACACACACACACACGCCTCCTCATGAGTAAACCAGGTGGGGGCTGGGAGGAAGCAAAAGGTGCATGGAGCATGGGATGGGGCCTGGCGTCTGGAGGTCTGGAGGAGCCAGGCTGAGGGCATTCATATGCATAGTTCAAGCCATGACTCACGAGTTCCCTTTCCCCTGCCTGGCCAGTTTCCCTCTCCCTGCATGGCCAGGTGAAATTCAAATTGATTGGCTGAAGGCAGGAAAGCTACAGAAAGGGGGAGGGGGAAGAGCTATTTCCCCACGTGTAGCCTTTGTTCTTAGTCAGTCTTTTGGTAGCGTGCCAGGTTGGGACCATGGCAGCGCGCCGGCGAGGGCCCCAAGCCTTTAGAGGGGGGCCCTCAGGAATCGACCCCAGGCAGCCCCTGGTAAAATTGGCTGGTTTGAAGGCTCTGGTAAAGGCAAGCCTTGTAGGAGTTTACCCATCCCGGACCTTGTGGGAGGTGTGGTAATTCTCCATCGGGCGGCAAGGCTGTGCTGGATCTAACCCTTGAAGAAGACACCCTCAGGTAACAGGCGTGTGCCTGAGAGATATTAAGGAATCAGGTTTTCTTGTTTTGCAGCTTTACTGTGTACTAAAGTGTGTCTCTCTATTTTGTGTGCTTCTCTCATTTCCCTAATCTTGTTGTAAGATGCTACCAGAATAAACCTGTTTGGTTTTACCCCACATGGGTTTTGTAGTGCTCTGTGAGTTCAGTATCTAAATCCAGGTTACAGAATTGAAGGCGAGTCCCTAAACAGAGATCCAAGTAGGATTGCAGACAGCTGAGGCTGGCAGTCTGGTATCTTGAGATCTCAGAGGGTCTTGGTTCCTTTGCCAGTAGGCAAGGGTGGGGTGGTGGCGGGTCAGCCAGCCCCCCCTTCCGGGCCACACGGTGGCAAGTGCTGGGTTTCCTTTGGAGTAGGAAAGGGTGGAGGTCTGGCGGGCCAGCCAGCCCCCTCTCTTCCTCCACAACCTCTGATACTTATGAAGAGCTGGTGCCTCCCCTGCCTTCTCTGAATCCCCCCATGCTTGAAACCAGTGAGGCACCTGTAGGCAGGGGCATTGCGAAGCCTAGGCCCAGACCCAAATTTATTTCCCAGCGGCCCAGATCTATTCCCCAGAGCTCTTTGAGTGTCTACATTTGCATATACAGACAGAAATCACCATATTTATGTCTGTATGTCTGATAAAATGGAGAGGAGGAGGAGGAGGATTATGTAAGCCGCCTTGAGTTCCTTGTAGGAAAAAAAGGTGGGGTATACATGTAATAAATAAATAAATAAATATTCAATGTTTATGCTGATTTGTGTCTTCTGGACTGGACCCCAGTTCTTTTCAGCGCCTAGCAACACCCCTGCCTGTGGGGATTAGAGCAGGATCAGGAACGTGCTCAGCAAAGTCGCTTCTAAAGAGGGAAGGTGGCCCATTCCGTGCAGGGATTTGGCCGAAGGGGAAGCAGTTGTTCAAGCTGATTAACAACGCTGCAAGCTGACGGCATGGTTGCTGCCCAATTCCCCCTCCCAGCCCCAATCAAGTTTTTCTCCTTAAAAAAAAAATAAAAATAGACACGTACTGAAATAAAATGGGGGGGGGGAATCAAAATAAAGAATCAAAAACAAAACGGGTGTTTGAAAGCAGCTCCTTTTCTCTTCCCATTCCCTCCCCAGATAGCAGCAGCATTTCCAATACTTCGTGGGTGTGTTTGTATGGCGGGGGGGGAGAGAGATCCCCCGGCCCCCTCGCTCCATTCTTCCAAGGGGAGTATTCTCCAATTGCTCCAGTCTGTCCTCATGTTCCAGCCTTCCTAATTTGGGACTGGAGCAGGGCAGGGGTGCTGCTCCACCTCAAGCCTGTTAGCCAAATCCAGCCACCCGGGGTCCCAGCCTGACCTTCTGGGGTTCCTCCATTGGCCCCACCCTCCTTTTCCCTGAATAACAATTGTTTGGTTGCCCCCCCACCCCGTTTATGCACATCCCCCCCATTCTAAAAGGTGGAAAGGTTTAGTTTACTGGTAGCAAGAGCTTTAAGCTAACCTGCACCAACCACCTGGACCTGTGTGGCCCCATCGGAGTCCACTCGGAGAAGAGCCTTCAGCGTAGCTCATTACCGGATCTCCGTGCCTTAAAGCATGTGCAGAGTGCATTTCCCTTACCACTGAGTGATCGCAGCCATACACCTGGGATTTGGAGAAAGGGATGACACAGGCCAGATGGGGCTGCTCCCGGTGACGTTTGCGCATCAGCCCCTTGCATTTTAAAAATGAAGCACTGAGAAGCACTCTGCACATACTCTGGTCTTCTTCTCTCTACCTTGTGACAATTTCCCATTTTTCCAGCACTGAGTCCAGGCATAGACATGGTCAAACTAAGCCATGTCTCCTAATAGACACTCTCCAATCCCCTGACTCCACCTTCACGCATCCCTAGGGATGCCAAAAAATTTTCCGGATGCGGCTCCAATGCTCATAACTGCTGTGTGAGAAGCAGAGATCCTCCTGACGCAGCTTTTCTCTGACATGGAGATGAGATGGTGGGGAAAGCTTCGCCCGTTAAATTTCTGCCTTTCTGCCTAAATTTCTGTGCCCTCAACAGCTGTTTCTGAAATTATAAGCCTGCAAGTAGGGACAGTCTTCTTTCTCTTTCTTTAATTTTTGCTGTACACACAGAAAACATATGGGTTACTTCTATCATATCGGGCGAGAGGGCCCAGAGGCACAGAAATATTGGAGAACAATTAAGAGGGAATAATTAGTGGAACAAAAAAATACTGGGCCATGAAATTTCGATCGACCCTGCGCTCTATCAGTTCAATTACATGCAATGATTTGTTCATTGTTCACATAAAGAGTTAGCATTATATACAACAGATATGGGATTAATGTATTGGAGACTGCAAATGTTACCTTATATTGATGATTTGTTATGCTAAGTATGGCATTTAGCAATACGGCAAAATTAACACACGATATTAGGACAATAGTAAATAGCTATGGGACAAATTGCAGAAAATTGGTCACGCTTGATTTTGCACAATTGGTTCAATCAGTTCAGATATTCAGTTTTGTCTTTTAGTTATATGAAATAGCAAGGTTTGTATATAATTCAGCTGTAAATGGTAACAGTTAAATGTGAGCCCTAGTATTTCATAACGGGTTCTCTTACAGATGTAATATATAGGCATGGCGTAATGATGGAAGTGAATGCGATTACTACATTGCTAATTTTTAAACAGAAAGATTTCTTTGGATCTCATGTGTCTATGTAATTAATAACAATAAAAATTGAAAATCGCTCCGCGCTACTTAGTTGTGTCAAGGACACTAAAAAATTTCCTCACTGTTAGATTGGGGCAGAGAACTGGCTACAATTACTCCAAACCTTCCCCAACTGAGAGCCCTCCAGATGTTTTGGACCAGCTTCCCATCAGCCCCAGCCATCATGGCCTGTGGTCAGGAATGCTGGGAGTTGTAATCCCAAAACATCTGGAGGGCACCAGCTTGGGCAAAGATGCATTGCTCTGTAAAGCAATAATCATCATCCTTGTTTTGTGTTGCTGGCTGGGGATGATGGGAGTAGTAGTCCACACCTCTGGAGGCCACCAGGTTGAGAGGGAAGCCTGCCTAAGCTGAGAGCCAGTGTGGCGTAGTGGGTTAGAGTGCTGGGCTGGGACTTGGGAGGATGCAGATTCTAGTTCCCACTCGGCCATGAAGCTCACTGGGGGACTTTGGGCCAGTCACTGACCCTCAGGCTAACCTACCTCACAGGGCTGTTGTGAGGATAACGTGGAGAGGAGGAGGAGGATTATGTAAGCCACCACCTTGGGTTCCTTTCTGGGGAAAAGGCAGGACAGAAAATAAAGAAATAAATGGGACAATAAAAATAATGACTGTCTTGGAGGGAAGCAAGGGTGCTCTCATGTTGCCTTTGCAATACTCTCTTCCAGACTCCCCCAGCCTGGTGCACTCCATTCGTGTTGGGCTACATTGCTACAACTCCCATCCTGGCTGGGGCATGCTGGGAGTTGTAGTCCACTGCATTGAGGAAGGCTGACCCTAGTAGGAGGCAACCTGACGCCTTACAAATGTTTTGGTTTACAACTTCCACAAGCCCCGGGCATCGGGGCTATGGATTATGGGAGTTGTAGTCCAACACATCTGGAGGGCACCAGATTCGGGAAGGCTGCTCTATTCTGTACCCAGCTCAGTTAGTTAGAGTGCCGGACTGGGACTCGGGAGATCCAGGTTCTAGTCCCCGCTCAGCCATGAGGCTCACTGGGTGACTTTGGGCCAGTCACTGACTCTCAGCCTAACCTACCCCACAGGGTTGTTGTGAGGATCAAAATGGAGAAGGAGGAGGTTTATGTACGCCACCTTGGGTTCAGAAACATACAACAAGGGACTATGTTTAAAATCCTGACAGAAACAAAGCATAGAAACTTAAAAGTCAAGAATTGTATATATAAAATATAACCATAAAATATAGTAAAATAGATTAAATTTTATAATGTAATGTAAAAATTTCCAGAAATATTTTTTAAAAAAATTATATATAAAACATGTATAAGACAGAAACAATTAGACCTGTAAAATACAACGTCTTTAGGGTTGAAGATGATAATAATGTCCTTTCAGAGGACCTCTCTCTCTAGATGGAGTATTATTAGTGCCAAAGTTTTTTTGTTTGATGCTTCCAGAGAAATGTCCTCACAGCATGTAAGCTTTCTTTACTCTTGTATAGAAGCCAAACGCGTTTCGGCCCAAAGGCCTTCTTCAGTGGCTTAGGAAAAATACAAAACCCTGTGGTTTTCACTTAAGTCAATATACAAGCTAATGCTCTGTATCTCTCCAATTCAAGGTTGGTTTCATCTACCAAGCTCCTGAGGCAGTGCTCACCACCTTGGGTTCCTGAGGCAGTGCGCCGCCTTGGGTTCCCCGCAAAGGTGTGTGTGTGTGTGTGTGTGTGTGTGTGTAAGGCAGGATACCAATGTAATCTTCTTCATTATCAAGACTATGTTGCTGGAGATGTTAAAGGCACGATAAGTGCTAGGAAAAGGTTGCCAGCTCTCTCTTTCTCTCTTTCTGCGGTCTTCGCCTCACCTCCATCCTCTTGGGTACCTACCTAGAACCAGACCAAGCCGGGCCTCTTCCCATTGGCCGCGCGGGCCGGGCCCGCCCCTGCTAGCGCGGCCCTCGGGGCGGCGCCACGAAAAGGGAACTCGTGGGCGGCGCGTGTGCGCCAGCC